>JAHWFO010050326.1:69629-107644 GCA_023313115.1 Rhysida immarginata
ATACATTGTTACATCATCATCATGTGGCCAAATTTAGGGCTTATTATTGGTAGAAATACGATTATCAATAGCCGCTTGATGATAATGTAACAATGTATACACCTTTTGTCCGCAGTCCTTCTCTCTAGGAGGTCTTGGCCCTGGGCCAACACCACCTAGACCAGGGGTGGGCAACCTACGGCCCGCCAAGAGTTTATAAGTTTCCAAATTTTTTTTCGTTGTTCAAAATTTTATTCGTTTTAAACATTTCTTTTTAGTGTTTCAGCGTTTCAAATTATTGGAAATAACTTCTTCAGTTCAAATAAAATAATTCCAATAGTAATAGTCAAATACTGGAGACTTTATGACCACGGTTTCGCCATCCAAGTAAGAATCAGTATTAAGAGTATATGACGAAAAGAAGTTACTTCAAGTAAGTCCAAAAATTTATAAATTAATTATTAACGAACAATTACTTAGAAAATAAAACAGTTAAACTGTATTCGTAAAACAAAGTAACTTGAACAAGGATACCACCACAGTTATTTTTCTACTAACAAACAAGATAGCAAAACGAAAGCCATTTTCTGATGCTAAATTTCTAAAAAGCTCTGTGCTGGAAGCAATTAATAATGTTTGCCCTGAGGCCATTTCTAAAGTCCAGGCTACAGCTTGTCACGCAGAACGGTGGTCAGGAGAATCCAGGCTATATCTTCAAATTTGACGGACCAACTCCTTCAAACCGCTAAGAATTTCCTGTGGCATTCCCTTGCACTGGACGAAAGCACTGACATTCAGGATACAGCTCAATTGTTGATATTCATACCTGGGATCCAAGACAATTTCGAAATTAGTGAAGAATTGCTTTCAATGGAATCCATGAACGATAAAACCACAGGCCAAGAAATTCACGATAGTGTTAAGAAATGTTTGTCTAGGTGTGGTTTGAATTTGCGCAACTTAGCAAGCATCACAACTGATGGAGCCCCTTCTTTAACTGGCAAGCATTCAGGGCTAGTAAAACTGCTGAACGATCAAGTAAAAGAAAATTGTCCAGGGCATACAGTGCTATCGTTTCACTGTATCATTCATCAAGGAATCTTTTTAAGTCTGTGCTTGATTTCAAACATATTGGTCCTGTGGTGCAGGTTGTTAATATTATAAGATCAAGAGGTCTCAATCACCGACAGTTTCGCACGTTTCTAGAGGAAATGGATTTGGAAATAGATGATGTACTCTACCATACAGATGTTTGATGGTTAAGATTAGGAAAAGTACTGAACCGAGTTTGGAATCTGAAAGAAGAAATATTGTTTTTGGAGATGAAAAATATTTCTTCGGAGTTCTGTAACTGTGTTAAAGATGAAGAATGGCTTTGTGACTTGGCATTTGCTGTGGACACAAAGAATAAGCTTAATGAATTGAACCTGAAATTGCAAGGTAAAGACGTGTTTGCGCATGAGTTGTATTTTGCTGTGACAGCATTTCAATCTAAATTACGTTATATTCATTCATGACACATCATTCCAAGTCGTTTTATATATTACTTGTCATATTTTAGCATTGAATGTTCCAATGAACCATAATGGTTTCACGAAACCAGGTGCCTTTGAACCAAATTCGACTATCATTAATTTTACGTTATATTCATTTATGACACATCATTCCAAGTTGTTTGATATATTACATGCCATATTTTAGCATTCAAAGTTCCAATGAACCATAATGGGTCCATGAAAAGCAGGTACCTTTGAACCAATTTTGACTATCATTCATTTTACGTGATATTCAAGCATGACACATCATTCCAAGTTGTTTTATTTATCACATGCCAAATCTGAGCTTTGAAAGTCTTCCCTGAACCATACTGGTTCCGTGAAACCACATACCATTGAACCTATGTTGACCAAAATAATTTTTCGCTCAAATTGTTTATTTTCTCAAAAGAGACAATCATTTTTGAACAAAAATTTTGATCAAAACGGACAATCATTTCTGAACGGAGGTAGTGTATTTCGTGACATATCTTAGCATGGAAAGATTCAAATGGACAATAATGGTTCCACTAAACCACGTACCTTTGAACCAAATTCGACTATCATTAATTTTACGTTATATTCATTTATGACACATCATTCCAAGTTGTTTGATATATTACATTCCAAATCTGAGCTTTGAAAGTTTCCACTGAACCAGAATGGTTCCATGAAACCACATACCATTGAACCTGTTTCGACTATCATCAATTTTACGTTAATATTCTACCATGACATGTTATACCAAGCTGTTTGATATAATACATGCCATATCTTAACATTGAACGTTTCCAGTGGACCATAATGGTCCCATCAACCACATACCCTTGAACCAATTCTGATTGATATTGACCATCAAGGAAGACCATCACGTGTCTTCACAAGCCTTTTCTCTGCTTTAAGTATGGAATGCCAAAGAGAGAACAGCATTTGGCAGTGCACAGGCCATTTATACATGGAATTGTGTAGTGAAAAATTTGGTCCTCTATATTTTTTGCGACCTTTTGAACCGGAAGTAGCTCACCGATTTTTTCACCAACGAACTCAGTCTTTCGTTTTCCCTAAGTTGTCGAATGGCGAAAACGGAAGTCGAAAATTCGGAAGCGTTCAAACGCTAGAGCACCGACAGACAGACAGACGGACGCACATTGTGAAAACGTAAGTACCTATCAGTCCTAATAAGGAAATGTTTCAATATTTTCAATATTCCATTATTAAATTTAAGTTAATCAACTAAATATTCGCATCAGAAAACGGTGGGCGGCCAGAAACAACATCTATAGGTTTTCGATCTGTTACTCAATAAATCGGTTGTCCAAGATCTCGCTGAAGAAGCTGACGTTGTCATCCGAGCTTTCATTAAACTCTTCTGTTGTGAATTTGTGTTTTCCTTTTATTGAGTGTATTAAACATTTCATGTTAGAATAAATAAGAGAACCTGTAATAATTATTAAATTTGACATTCAATTCAGCCAACTTTTTTGGTAAACTCTAGATACATTTGTAAAATTTAAGCAAAAGCTTCTGTAAAGATATTGGGTTTTTTAACCTTTATAAACTATACTTTTATTTACTTCGAGATTTAATGAAGCAATCGCTAAGGGCTCGGCGAGTTCGCATCCCGCTGAGGGCTTGGGTGTTTTTGTTTGTCTCTTTATTAAGAAGCTTAGATCAAACAAAGTCTCAGTAGGCTAATTCCTCCTACTAGAAACAGCATTAGCTATTATTCAATCATATGTATTCACAGTTCTATCAGTGCTTTATTCAAGAGAAGTAACCTATGACAAATCACCCTTTTCACATTGTAGATCAAAGACCTTGACCAGATAAATTTCAAATAGAGATGGTGCCTGTTCCCCGTTCGAAAATGTTCCCTACCACCAATGCGATTAGAGCCAGGGAGGAGGCACATCAAGAGTTCGGAACCCAAATAGAGAGGTCTACACGGACACACAGTGCTTAATTTAACCAGACAATATTTTATTCAGATACCTGTTCTAGGAAGGTACAAATCAACAAAGCCACACGATTAAGGGGCCCCTCAGATTCATGAGATTAAAATTAAGTGCACATGCTGCGCTGAGCGACGCTCAAAATTGCGATCAGAGCTGGTACCTTGGTACATTAGATCATGAGCGGCCTTTGCGTCATACACAGGAGCGCCTTTTCGGGTGTGGGAGACAAGAAAATTGCACCAGTGCTGCTGTGTTCTATACGTGCAGCACCGAACCCCCGAATAGGCATTCCTAAATTTACGCCAGAACGCGCACAGTGCCCCCTGCAAAGAAGGGGGTGAGACACAGTAACCCCTCATGGCGGGATCGGGCGCCTAGTACCAGCAGCCACTGGCGAACCTCCTGAAACGCCGTTGCATCAGTGCCCAGTGCGATTTGCGTTAGCGCACGATAAAGCACGACTGCCGATGCTCAGGTTAGCCGCTCTCAATCTCCCACGATGCTCAACTTTGCCTCCGACATAGCTTCGCCATGCACCATGTGCAGCTAGTTCCTTATTCAACATTAAAATATTTATGCTTAGAACTAGTTACAGCGTTTTCTCGCACGAAATGAGAACAGTCAACGCGGTCTCTTAATATGATGATGCACTTGTTCTGCGGCACGAAACTAACAGCTACGGAAGTGAGCTGTATAACTAAGTTCCGTAGACTTCGGCGGGAGGATCCGAAATCTCGGGTGCTTTATTACACTTAATAGTATCTCGTTTCCAGCAGATGTTCCGCACCGTCAGTAAGTAAAAGAAAACGTCACTCACCATATGAGTCCAATCAGGTCACCTGAATTATCCAGAACAATCATGCTTGGCAGCAACATTGTGTCCCACGAAGCCAGTCACCACGACGTATGTTCACGGCTCCGTCATGTCAGCGGCGCCACATAAATCAGCTGTTGCTTTGCTCTCCTCACAAAACATAATTAGCTAACTTCGCGCCGGTACTTAACGAAAATTTCTCTTTACAGTTGCGCTTGATAATTAAATTTCTTAAATACGAACAAGCATCCCAACAAAAACTCCATTAGCCCTGGCGTTCGATTATATACGGGGTCTCTTAATGGCCAACACGCATCCATGAGGCCTGGGAGCTGTGGCTGGAATGTTCACAAAAACGGATATCATAACAAAAGAAAATTTTAATCTCATGCGCTCTTTTTCTACGAATTCAACATCAACAATCCTCTGTTGGAAGCTGAACTGATCTTCCAGGAATTTCACGAAACAATCGCAACCTCCAACAGAGAACTCTTCAAAACTACACGATTTTCACGACTTTTATTTGACTCAAATAAATTCAATTAATTATGGTTGCTCGTTAACTCCAGTCGTGCAAAGAGAAGGGAGAGGGACGGAAACTGCGTAATTAATAATTGATATTTTTAATAAATTTGATGGTAAGATTTTTACAGTTCAAATCAAATATTCATGGATTTCAATTGGTAGTACATTTATAATAGAAACATTGGAATTGCGACAACATCGGATCCCATCGATGTTGGTTCGGGATGAAGGCCTCCGTCACCACTTGTTGAAATTGCCAATGGCGTCGAACACTTGCTGGGTCTGTCACCGCTACTGAAGAAGGCGGCGACCCCTGGGGGTTTATTGGAGCGTTGCCCGGGACTAAAAAAATTATATGAAAAACACATATCAGTCACTCATCAAAACATACAACGAACGGGGAAAACTTCGGAAGCAATGAAATATTCTACTATAGCTATTAACGAGGACAGTCGTAATTCAAGAGAAAAATTAGCTTTCAACTTAACAACACTAAATGCTTTAAGGTCACTAAGCTTAGCCGTTACTGAATTAAAATGTACAGTACCCTGAGACAAGGACGCTAAAGCCGAGCGCGGCTCGCAGCTCGAGATCTCAGCCGGGCGCGCGCTTGGTATCCGTGCGCCAAAAGTCCGGGTCGCTCTGCAGGCTCGCTGCGTTGCTTGCAGAAGCCGTATCTGTAGAATCCTCCGTTAAAGGGCGAGCCGATATCTGGGCGTTGTCCCTTTGTTCTGTCGACTATCCTGCGTTGCGGTCTTCGGAGTCTGCAGCAACGACGACGGCGTCGTCTGGGCTCATCGTCGTCGTGTCGGAACGACGGCAGTCGTCTTTCTTGAAATTGGGCTGGACAGGCTGGGGTCCGTCGTCTAGCACAGGTGGGTCAATCCTCCGGGTTGAATCCTCAAGCGGCGGTTGAATAGTTCCGTAACTCTTTTCCCCTGGGTCCCGTGGCAAAAAGCACTCTTGACGTCGGGCTCGTTGCCCTCTCGTCGGCGTCTTTCGTCGGCGAGCAGCCTGTTTAGTCGAGTTCACAAAAGTTCTATCCAAGTACTTATTACAACATTTACTTGCCTGAGAGTAGCCATGGAAATACTCTCTTATATATTCGCGGGCCGGAATTTTAATTGTGGAACGAACAGCTTGGCCGGAGACTAACGCTTGAGACGCGTACTTCCTTCGGTCTTCTCAAGTCGCTCCCGTCTCTTCCTCTTTTGTTTCCTCCGGTTCCCTTCGCCGAAGCCACCTTATTTCCTTTCATATGCGATGAAACTTCTCTCGGCGTGTCTCTTCGGTTTTCTTTCCAATTCCTCCCACGGTCCACATGCTTCCATTCTTCTCCTCCTTTCGAGAACGTTTCTCCTCCGTTCCTAGACTCCCTCTGTCTCTTCCTTTTTCCCGTCACCTGCGCCTCTCCCTTTTCCACCAATCCCTGACTTGGTCTCGTCCTTCTCGCTCTCGTGCCTCTTCTATTTTCTTCCCGGGGTGGCAGGGGATTCGATTTCTTCTTTTATATTTTTATTTTCCCTTCGACGATCTGACAACGATGAACAACACGCCATAACAATGCATAGAAAACAACAATTCATTCACACGGCAGGCCATTTAAACACGCAATCTGCAGGTAAGCATTAATTTTTTTAAAACAAATTTACACTATAGCTAAACAAAAAACTAAACTAACAAATAGATGACACCGAACAGAAACTAAGCAACATGGTCCCAAACGCTCACTTCTTTTAAAACGCGGGCGTTCACGAGAGGCTTAAGACTAACAGAAGAGCATCTTTTGCCGGACCCAAACTGACATGGAATGCCACAAAATAAATTCAATGGTTATTTAACACCCTCGAAACTGAAAAGGTAAAAAAGGAATAGAAACGCAGAAGTGGACAATAATTAAAAACATCCCGTAAACAATGCTTTAATTGAGAAGAGGATTTTAATTAAATTAAAATTAATTGAAAATTGAAATTAATTAAATTGAAATTAATTTCCTCTTATTCTCTGAAGGTCGGAGATAGTTGGAGAGGTTACAGAGGCCAAGCATAAGACTGTATATAGCTACAAATAAAGTGGATGAATCAGAGCAATTATAAGTTGTGATGATAAGAGTTCACCAAAGACTGATGAAGCAAGTAAATCAGAAAAAGAAATGTAATTGCAGTTGTAATCATGTCAGGAAATCAAAACAAATAGTAGATAAAGCTGTGCAATGGGAACATTTAACAATTTCTGATCATTCATATGCACAATATCATAGTATTCAAAATTAGTAATTCTAAAAGAATTCAAAACTATTTTCCTTTATTCCCATCTTCCAAAGTTGCAACCTTAAGATGGCAGCACCTCAATGGTGGCGTGATCTGGGCGCCACCACGTAAAAAATTACGACCAAGGAACTACTTGCTGAACTTGTCAATACTGATGAACCATTGCAGCACCTGTTTAAAACGACATTGGACCACCGTTCGGCAAAACCATGGACGTGCAGTGAGACATTGATTCGACAAGATGGTGGTATGTTGTCTGGGGTAACTGATACCAGGCGCTTATCAGCTGTTCCTCCAGTTCCCATACAGTGCGAGGTCTTATACGTCCAACTGTGCATTCGGGTGTCACAGTTTCTGTGGGAAATCAGTGTATCCGCACTCGACCGTCCACGTGATGGACCAGACAACTTTCTTCCAGTTCTCTATAGTCCAATTACTTGCTCCCTGGCCCGGTGTAGACGCAGTAAGCGATGGCGTACCGTAAACGCAAGGACTCGCTTGGGGCGACGGCTACGCAGGCCCTATATATATGCTATGCTGAGACACATTGTCTGGGTCATCACTGTTGTAGCTGTTGGTGATTTGGGCCACAGTACCCTTCGTTCACAGCGAACAAAGCATGCTAGTCTTCACTTCCACCTGGCAACACCACCACTGATCTCGTGGTGAACACGCGAGAACACTCAGAGACAATAGTCGATCGCGTAATGGCACCGTGCTATGAGGATGCTGCCATAAATGTAAACGTGGGACCCAATATTTAGTGTAAAATTTCGTAATTTGAAGTCAGGTCATGGCTGTAGTGCGAAAACTAGCAAATACAATGTCATTTTCGAATTCAATGGCCCCTAATTAGTCAAAATTAGCTACGCTCATTTCCATAAAATTTTGTGTGGAACAGTGTAATTGTTAATTTAAATTTATGCAAACTGAAATGGTCAATAAAGGACATTAGATTCAGAATATTTTTATACAGTTTTACTTAACTCACGACTTCTGTTTCGTTCAAATTTTGCAATCAATTTTTCATCTATTTCCCGTTGTTCAAACCACTACAAATTTGGCACACTGACTCCAAATTTGACTCCAAATTTGCGGCGATAATACAATATTTTTTAGTGTCGGAATTTTTTAAAAAATTATTAAATGCTTAAATGTCAAATATCAAATAAACCTCCAACTAAATGGTACTCATGCAAGCTTGGAACAATTTGGGACGATTTTGTTCGACCAATTAAGAATGAAAACAATATAACTTCCATACGTGAATATTTTTCGAAATGATTGCTAACAAGCCATTTTCATTTGTTAATGAAGGTTGTTCTTAATTAAATGTTTAACTGGAAATAGCTTGAAATGTTTAAATAATAAAAAATAATTAAGTCAGGCTACTTATTCAGGTTTATGTCATTTTCACATATGTAAAAGGGGCCTGAAGGGACTGGGAACGGATTTTTGTTTATTTTGAAGATTTGCAATCATTGGAATTGCAACTTTATTTTAGTCTAAACAGAACATTATTATAGTGAACATTTTTATTAATGTTAATGATTTTTCTCACGCACCTCAGTTTCTAGCGAACGTTGTTTACTCACCGCCTCTTGATTGACGTTATAGTTTTTTATTCCGATACATTGGGTGTTGGCTTGCCCCTCCCCTTCGCTCGCGTCACTAACATGTTCGTAAACGTTTTTAACTTTAAATGCGTGTTTTTCGGAATCTGTTTTTCCCTTCAGGTCCCTCCTCGTATGATCACTCACATATTAGTAGCAAAAGCAAGGGTTGATTGCCAAACCAAGACAACATAAGAACAAAATAATGCAAAAGCATGGGTTGATTGTAAAAGTTATATATATAACTTTTTAAGCACACACTTTTAATCTATTTTACTCTATAAAGTCCACAAAAAAAAAGTTTTTACTCTATTTTACTCTATAAATAAATTTTTGTTGCCTCTAGAAAAATTTGCTATGAAAATACAAAGTAATAAAATAAACGCGCCGCCAGACTTTTACGGTTTTTAATTTTATGAATTCCTTTTTAAATAAGACGCATCAAAAATTAAAACCTACTGAAAATCACTAGCAGCACGCTATATTGGATTAGCTTCCAGGAGCAAGAAAAGGAATCAAAATGGACGATTTGTATCACGTGAACAAAACGATCCAATGAGAAGTAGCGATTGTCGGGATTTGCGCAGATAAAAGAATATCCAATACTGTCTTAATATAACGCTTTATGTGAGAGTAAAGCACATCGTATTCGTTCCCTGCCCTGAAGATGAAGTGTATTTCGAAACGCATAGGCTTTCCAATAAAATGCTACCATTTTGCTACTCCTGAACCAGTTTTTTTTTACCATTAATCATAAATTAGATGCTCTATTTAGCTACTTTTTCGGAAGATTGTCGCTGTCTGTATATTTTGATTGCTTTCTTGCATGTTATAATAATGTAAAGTGGCAAAGTTTTATGTTAATGTTGGTTAAAAAAACCAACAACAAAAAAAACAACCCTTCAGCAACCAGAAAGAAGGCTACTAAAAGATGAGTAATATCATTTTGAAAGGAGAAGTGAAAGGTCATCGGTTTATATCTCCACACAAATATTATCATTGTTGAAATAAAAAAAAAATGCCGCATTTCTCAAATATTGCGAGCATCAGTGAAGTGAAAAATGTATGTACACTAGAGCGGCTTCGCTTTGAACGATGCTTTTTTAGACCTAGCAACACCGACTGCGAAATGGAATAGTAGACTGAGAAAAGAATGGTGAAATCAATAAGGCGGCAGAAAACAAACAAAAGAGTAAAATTGAAATTACCCATAAACAGGCTCGATCACTTTGAAAAATAAGAACATTAATATTTCAAAAAATTTACTTTCCATTCTCTTTTTTTTCTATTATTTTTTCTGTTTTGCACGATTTCTTTCTAAAATGCTTTTTATACGGAAAATTGCTTGAATGAAGCATTCATTAGAGAATTGAAATTGATTAATTTTCTAACTACATAGTCGAAAGAAAGTGAAATAAATGTCAAACTTTATTCTTTGAAACCCTGTTTTTAATAAAATTACTTAAAATAATTTTTGAAAAGATTCAATTAAAATTATGGTAATTCTTGAAACGCAAAATAACAAGAACAAACGATTTACGATACAAATAAGAATCATAATAAGGTAAAGGGAAAAGCATCGGAAAATCATTGAAAGGAAATCGAATAGTGATGAGGAAAATCAATGTTGGTAAAGTAACATGCCCAGTTTAAGACGAAACTGCGCAGAAAAATAGTAGCATGTTTTCATGTTGTTGAGCCCTCCATTCTCTCAGTTGTCTTTAGAAAATTACGTCCACAAATTCACAAGTTAGGAAATTTATTGGAGAAATGAAAGCTCATTTCATTCACAGAAATTTGGGAAAGTATTGTTCTAAAGATAACAGAAAGAATGGAAGACTCAACAGCACACAACCATGCAATCCTTTTTCTCATTTGAAGAAAAGTGCATATTTACAAATAAACAAAAGGAGAACTGAATACAAACAAGTTATCTTTACTCAATTTTTTCCTCTTTCAGTTTTATCCAAAATATGAATATTGAATCAAGACAAACATCATTCAAATTCGCTGTTTGTTTACTTGCTCTCTACGACGAGCACGAAGAGAAAACTTCATTTCAACTTTTCCTCTTCAGAAGAGCAATGAGCAAATCAATAACTGATTGATAGAAGGCAGAAACTTTGACACTTGTGGCGCACGGCCAACGACTGCTATCGACAGTTTAAAAGCTTGAAATATCGTGCACGTGAGGCTCTTGAACGTCCGATAAACTCTGCCGGCAGAATCCCAGTCTCATCAACAATTCCACGACATGCATCCGCATCGTTTCCGATTCGCCTTATTTTCTCTCGTTTCTGCTTCCGTTTGCTCTAAAACGAGATGGAGTAGGGCACAGGATCTGTCGTGCACGTGCTCTGAGCCGATAACGTTGACGACGCTTTCATCACTCCCTCGTGGCAAAAATCGGAGGCAAGCGTTACTCTTGCGCTCATTGGCCGTCTGAATGAGACGAGATTCACAGGAGAGCGAGCATTGTGGTCGGGTGGCTGCTCTGCTTTACTCGTGTCTAGGAACAGTCAGAAAGCGCAAGCTGTCTCGTGCGCTCCTCCAGCGGCGCCAGGGCCCTCCTTTCTACGAGACGCTCAGATTTGCTTCTTCGCATGACACCCGTGCATAAGATAAAGTTGGGCGAAAAGCTCCGCTGAATCTTCATTGTCATCAGGTGGTGCCGTTTTTAGTAGAAAGAAGACACGACAAACTTTTGCTCGTCATTCGTACGTTGTTAATTGGGAGTCTTCGAAAGAGCGATCGAACGCCCCGAGCTCCGGTCGCCTCATTCCTCACCCAATACAGCTGAGAGAGCGACCTTACTTAAACTATTTTGAATTTCAGTATCATCGACAATAGGTAAGGAGACACTCTTTTTACTTTTCCATTTTTGAAATGCAACTTTTTTAATCAATTTTTAATGTCACTCATCATTTCGTCCATATCTTTACCATATCGACTAAAACTTTTAACTGATTTTTTTTTCTGAATTTTCCTAAATGTTAACTATATATTTCACATGATTTCTCAGTCACTGTAAAGATTAAAAATTTCTCAGTCACATGATTGCATCGTTTTAGATAGTAAGAATATGGAATTAACAAAATACATGCGAGTGCTAGCATATTGTGTTGAATTTAGAATTTACCTTTCAGTGATATTGTCTCTAATATAAACTACTTCTCTTAGTCTATCTGAAATAGAACAAATATTTTTTAACCAATAAACATTTTGATCTTTATTACATGTAATTTCCTTGAAAAGAAAATTTCGATTTTCGGCGTAATACAGACGATTTATCATTGTTAAAATTACATTTAAAAAGATGCATTACAAGGAAATTGCGCACTTGAAAAGTTCTATGTACAACTTTTTAATATGAATAAATTCCAGATTAAAATTAAACTTAAATTAAAATTCCTAGTGAAATTTAATTAAAAGTTTATTCAAATTGCTCTACTTTATTAAATGAATTAATTTTAGACAACAGGTGATATTTTAATTCGCATTCTTGCGAAAACAGCGCTTCTTATTGTAGCACAGATTAAATTTTATTAACTTTTCTCGGTATTTCATGAGCAATTAAAAGTAAATTTATTTATCTATTTTGTGGATATTTTAGTTTATACCTCATTCTTACCTGTAATCTCACTTCATGCATACCTTCCGTAAAACAAGTATTTAAAATAGTTTAGACTGACCAGGTAATTACAAATTTTAAACATCTTTCTCGTTAGAATCTTTTAATATAGTCTCACAGTGCAAATACAGTATTCATAAAATCTCTTATGCTTTCGGTATCTAAAATTTTTTTCTATTTATAAATGTTGATTTGTTCATTATGTTTTTTGCGCGTCAACATCTAGGTTAGTTTGCGCTGTTTCACATCTGATAAAATAACACAATCCTTACGCCTTCCTAGATATTATATTTAGGCATTCCTGGAACAACAAACATCCATATTCGAATTCGTGACCCGAAATAATGGAAAACTGAAAAGCCTATACACCCCATGTTCTCGGCTTCTTTGTTTGTGCATGTAGTAACTGACATTTAATATTTCAAATTTTTCCCGTTGTTATCTATATATATTCATTCATTTATCAAAGTGAGAAACATACTCTCGGTATCTCTGCATTCATTTATCACAAAATCTCTAGAGCTATGTAGCCCGCAAATTTAAAATTTCCTTTTATTTTTATTTACTTTGTTCCTTTCCATTGTATTTTATTTTATTTACTTAAATTCAATTTTCCTGGAGCTGAATGGGATTTTTGCTACCGTTGAAAAATTGTGATGTCGTTGTTTGTTTTGTTTAATGAGGACTTTTGCGATTGTTCCGTGAAGTAGCATCATTAATGACTGGAAGACTTTCGCGCGGGAGTAGAGTGTATCCTTTTATTTTTATATACATAAATATAAAAAAACTACATTTTTTTTTCGAGCGACGCCGGATGCTTCAACTAGTTTTTATAAACGCTAATCTTATTTTTATTTTTATAATAATCTTTAACGTATTTTCTCAGTTAGAGGCCTTAAGTTAGAGTTTTGAGTTGAAAATCTGCGAAAAAGCGATTCTGAGTTGAATCTGCTTGCCAATGGATATGCAGGTTTGGATTGAAAAATTACCAACAACTCGAATCTGAGTCGAATTCGCCTTATATTTAGTTTTGAGTATAATACGGTATCTTATTCTGATTCAAACTCGTTTTCCTCATCTGAAATTATAACCTAATTCCTCTCAGTCTTTTCTTCATTTTCGATATAAATTTCCAAACTGGTTTTCAAGATGGGGATCACATTATCCGGCCTCTTATCGGGACCGGGCCTCTAAAAGAATCTGGCTTCAAACAGGGAAGATAAGTTATACCACTGAATAAAAGTAACTTTTCGATCGTTTTTTTCCCCGTAACATGTTTTTATTCACATTCCAAAAACCCTTGTCTCTCGTTAAAATTTCCTTGATCAGTTTTGTTTGGATGCTATGAGGCTCATTTTCTTTTGGCTTCTCTGATACTTAATTCAACTTGTCTCTAACGAAAAATGAAAAATAAAATCTTAATTTTTATATGCGATTTTTTTTCATTGTTATTAATCCCTTCTCATTCATCCTTACCCTCCAGCATTTCTTCATTTTTTCAGAGTTTCGCCTCACATTAATCAACCTTCTCCCATTTTCTTCGATACGACACAAAGCCCTTTCGCTCTATCGGTTTTCGATGTAAAAATCTAACAGAATTAACGATTTCGAAGCTTCGTTCGCCTCCAGCAAAGTTATCCGACAGAAGAAGAGTCGGTCAAATTGTTATCGTCCCTATTTCGGCTTCTGAACTATCCTTTGTCTAGACCTTTTGCTCTCCCTACTCCCTCCCACGCTTCGAGTAATTAATTGCTGAAAGGCAGCTCCCACACGATTTACCCTTTTCATCTAGGCTTGACAAACTCTTTTGAAATTCTTAAAATTGCTAATCCTGAGCAGTCGAATATATGCCTCATAGCCACGGAGATGACGATTTGTTTAATTAACGGCGTTTTAAGGACATGTTCAACGATTCGAGCAATCGTGTTTTCGATATTGACAAACGCCGACTTCGTTTTACGTCCTATTTATGTGAACCTAATCCGTATTTGAAGAATTCCATTCCATTATCATTTATGTTAACCATTCATTTGTCTCCTTCGAATGCCGACTGAATTTGAAATCAATTAACGTTTCATTTAAGCACTATATTATTTAAAAATATTTCTTTGTTTTTTTATATTAAGAGCATTTACAACTTTGCAATTTTACCAAATCGACATTAAATGTAAATTTCCATATATAAATTCAATAATTAATGAATCCATATATTCGTATCATTCTCTATCGTTGTAGCGTTCCAATATGATCTCATTAAAGGTGCGCTTAAATCCAATTTTATCTCTTATGCAATATATACGTATTATGTTTCATATTTCCATTTATCAAGCAACCTGATATGCCCTCATTTAAATACAGTGGATTATGTTGAAGAGCCTTCTTTTTTAGTTTCTGCTGAACTAAAACTTGGTTTTCATCTATCCGTTGCTTTCGTTTGGTTTGTTTCTAAATCATGATTAATGAAATCACTCACAAGTTCTGTGAATTTTTTGAGGAATCTGTTTCTGTGCTTCAGAGGAAATCAAAACTTCTACTCAGGGGAAACTCGAAATACTTCTTTGCGCATAGAAATCGAAGAAAAATTATAACAAATGAAACTCCCAACCGCACTGGCGGGAATTGAAATTACTCAACGGGAATTGGCATTGTTTCTTAGACTTTCTTAACAATTTAATAGTAGCGCCAATAAATATCTTTAGGCTGTTTGTTTGATAAAATTTTGCAATCTCTGAACACATGAAAAAATCCTTAGAATTAATACTGTAAATGCTCACTTTGGAAAAACGAAAAGAAATCTTTAAAATACTCGCATTGGAACTTTTTGTCCAACTGGGTTTGCCCAGGAAAATTCGATATTGCATCCTTAATAACATTTTAGAATATTAAAGAAAGGCTAATGAATATTTAATTATTTCTGTATATATTAAAAATACTTCATAGATGGATTGAGGGAGTTGAGAAACTCCGTTTACAGCCTCATCAATCATCCTTCATCAACATAACAGCCTAATAACAGCGGCATCTTTAACTTCAGGATTCCATATCCTGATGTACAGGTTATATCAAGAAGAATTGTGGGGAGGCGCATGAGCGAAAGAGGAAGTTGTCTAGTTTTCACTGTTTGCCGCTAGATCGTTCTCCTGATTTAGTATCGCCATAGCCGTCCAACTTGTGTTAGCGAAAAGGCGACAATTCAGCAGAACGTATTGTGTGATTGAGTTCGCGAAGTGAAACGAAATTTTCGCGTAAAGTACGAGTGTACCCCCACTATCTTCTGATCTCAAAGAACTGAAAAATCGGATCACTGGAGCACTTGCTACCTTCACCGTAGATCCGACCTTGAAATAAGTTTCAATACAATTGTGCTATTGCCCGGATGGCAGGGAGAGGGCACATAGAGGATATTTAGAACAATAATATGTGCACAAAGTTCATTTACGTATAATGTTTACTATTAGAAAGACAGTTGTTAGAAATCCTACTATTCTTTTTGGTACAACCTGCATGCATACCATGCAGGAAACCTGGATTGTAACTCAATTATATTTATCACCGCCTGTAGGCGCTAGTGATCATCTATACCGTGTGTTTCAAAAGTTTCCGAACGCAGGAGATGACTTTCCCTGCATAATTTCCTGTTGTGCAGGTATGCTGAAGGGCTGGTTGACAGGAGCCGCTGTCTCTCAACCTCTTTTTTTCAATTAATGGATGCTCCCAGTTGTTACGAATCCCGCAATTTATTTTACATAAATGCAAATACGCGAATATAAGAGTGAAATAAAAGGTTAAAGTAAAAAATAGATGTTTTATTTATAAAACCTATGGCATGCGGTATTAAGGTGCGTCTCAAAAGTTTAAAGAAATATGTTTTTGTTCAAAAGAAAAAAGACTATTGAAGGTACAGTCGGGTGCAAAAAAGTTTTTACCTGCTCCGTAGGGGCTGAGCTTAGCGGATGTTGATCGGTTGCAAAATCAGGTACTTGTACTGAGACTCATGGCAGATTAGAATGGACCTGTCCCTTCTTAATGAAAATAGGGTAGCAGGTATACGCCTGGGATGAGCTCGTCACGGGCTCTCTTCTGACAATAATAAGCGATAGCGGCTGATAACAGTATCGTTAAAGTCTCTGCCTACTGCCTCGAATCTGATATGGATAGACATTCTTTTTTTAAACGGTGTATGTAAAGAACACCATAAACAGATTAAATTTTTTTTCATCCAAGTGTGCAATTTGATCTGTTTATTTGAGGGTTTAAAAACTTTTCATGTTAATTGTATCATGGCATGCTTTATTCTATATTTTAGTTTTTAATAAAATATACAGTAATTCATATCACCTTTACTTTTACAAAAATCCTCCTTTTGTTCAAATCATGTAATATTTTCTACTATTAAAATATATAATCCTAAATATTAAAACGCGAGGCATTTTTTGTAAGAGCAAAATTGGCAGTTCTGCGCATGGGCATCTGAAGCCAACAAAGAAAGTTACGACAATCCATCAGAAGCCAGGGATTGTTGTAATGATATAATATTCAATCATTGTTTTGAATTAAATAAACTAAAGATTTGCAGAAAGAAAATCCTGCCTTGATCATTTTTTGACGTTTCCTTGTGACTACTGAAAAACTCTGAAAATGTTATATCGTTAGAAAGGGCTTTAAAAACTGATCTCTTTATCCGCTGACACTTTGTCTCAGTTTAATACTTTCAGAGAAATCTAGTTTAAAGCTATTTTGATTTTATATATTAACTCATTTCTTATTCTTTGTTCATAATAGGATATTTAAACTCTGACAATTTTTTATTTTATTATTTTTTAATTAAAGAGATGGGGATTAATAATAAGATGGGATGTTCTCCGTCATGGGATCTAGTTATATAATAAATTAAAAAAAAATTTCGGATGGTTTTGGCATAATTGTCGTTGATTATTTTATATACACAAAATATACAAAAAATGAGACTTGTAACCTTTCAAGCAGTCAAAAGAAAATAGCTTCCACTTAGACCTGTAAATCACTTCCGCATCACACAATAACAAGCGCTGCATCAGCTTATCTCTTGATCACGCATATAATTATATCGATACTGTGCACCATTTATGTTACACTAATAACCAAATAGATTAGTTTATTATTAATAAAACAAAAATTCTCATGAGAACAGCCAAAATAATCTTTTTGTCAACTTAGTTGAGCACGTGACGTAAAACTTGCCTTCCCCCGATGCTAAGCAACAACTTAATGGAATCGTTCCATAGTAAGCGTACTCGACTAGATACCTGGAAAAAGTAACCTTATTGGATTGAAGTATTGTAAGGAAGCCGAACAATTTTGACTTAGGTCAAAACCTTTATGCACCCGACTGTACATACAAATGCTTGAATTACTAGCTATACAAAGCACTTAAAAGAAACTCCTGAAAATATTATTCATGAAAACATAATACAAATAAAAATATTCAACAAAATGGAATTTTGCATGTCTCAAAAGTTTAAAGCACGACTGAAAAAACATTGCATGAATTATACAATGGCTTAAATTGAACGCCCATTTGCCTTGACTGTTTCAAATACTCTGTTCGGCATTGACTTATGAGGTTGAACAATGTTTCTGTTCTTACATTGTATCATGCATCTTCAATTGCTCTTTTCAATTCATCAGTCGAAGAAAATTGACTTCCGCCGCTATAAACTGCACGAGACATGATTCCCCATAGAGAATCTATGGGGTTCAGGTCTGGGCTTTTTGGGGCCACGTCGTAACGTGAATATTTTGTTTTCTGAACCACTCCATTATTGATCGTGAAGTATGGATGCTGGCATTATCCTGCTGGAACACGAATTCCGGGCCACACAAATGATCGCAGACGGGCAACAGATACTCTGTAAGGGTTTCTTGATATGTCAGGGAATTTTCTCTTCCACTGATGAAAGCCAAATTGGTGGTACCGTTGAATGCGAAGCTGCCCCAAACCATGACAGAACCACCACCTTGTTGTCTTGAGTAAAAGGTTTTCGGTTCCTGTCGTAGGTCGTGCCAGTATGATGCCCACTCATCAGGACCATCCAAGTACCACTTCTTTTCATCACTGAACAAAACCGACATCAATTTGTCTTTCCAGACCATGTGTTCTTGTGCCCAACGTAGCCTGTCTTGAATGTGCTTGGCAGTCAGAGGCGATTTCTTCATCATTTTTCTGTAGACAACATGCCCAATTATTCGCCGGTGTACACTGTCTTTCGATATGTTTAACCCAGTCACGTTTTGTATCTGGCGAATAGAAAGATTTTGTGTGGCTGCCAGTCGTACAATGCGTCTGTCATTGCGAGTTGAGGTAAATTTGGGACGACCAGATCGTGGTTTTTGGTGAAACCCTCAACTCCTCTTCAAGACATTATAAACCCCTGCTGCGGATCTTCCAGTAATTGTGACAATATCAGCAACAGATAGTCCGTTGGCTTTCAGTCGCCAGATTTCAGCCACTTCATCGGTTATAAATTGAGATTGGCGAGGCATTGTCGTAGGTCAATTGTGAAAATGAAGAAAAGCTTTCTTTGAAAAAAATAACTAATTGCGCAACAGATTAATACCCTGTCACTCGCAAATTTACATATTGGACGTCTCCATTCAGCATCTGAGGGTAGTTCTTTAAACTTTTGAGACACGCAAAATTCCATTTTGTTGAATATTTTTATTTCTGTTATGTTTTCGTGAATAATATTTTCAGGAGTTTCTTTTAACTGCTTTGTACAGCTAATAATTAAAGCATTTGTTATGTACTTTCAATAGTCTTTTTTCTTTTGAACAAAAACATGTTTCTTTAAACTTTTGAGACGCACCTTAAGCTTATACCGGTACAGTAACAGTTTAAAAAGCGTTTATTGCGTGAAAACAAACAAAGGAAATGGTGTAACCTACATGTACAGTTTCCTTTGAGAATGTAAAAATAAAATAAACACATTTGAGAAACTTTGCCACTAAGTAAAACTGATTTTATGTAATTTATTTCAGCACATGGTTTATTTTAGTGGTTGGCCGAACATTATTCCTGCTGTCATAGGTTATGCTTTCCCTACATACAGAAGGGGCAGTTCGGGAACTTTTGAAACACACGGTATAGTTAAGTTCCAGGCGTGATTCTTTCGACAGTTCGTTGGAGAAAACTACTGCATCTCTAAACTTTATTTTGGTTTTAAATGAAAGATCTTAGTCTGTAGATTTGTCAAACTTAGTTTTTGTGTCCAGAATTACTACTAATTAGCAGTAATTTACAATTCAAAATTGTTTTAAGCGTAGTGACATGAAAAAACCCCGCAAAAATTGGTTTCCGTGCAGCATTCTCTGCTTTTAAGCTGACGATTTTTTTTATTTATTTATTTTTTAATTAAAGAGATGGAGATTAATAATAAGATGGGCTGTTTACCGTCAAATTTTGACGGGATCCATCTAGTCATAATTAAAATACCTAATATAGATTTAATTTTAATTTATTTTATGTTGAATAAAAATAAAATAAGAGTTTGATATTGTGATGTTCTGCAAAAGTAAAGCTATCTCTCGGCATTTAAAGAAAATTTATTTATTCGAATGGTTATGCACATTCGCAATTATATTAATAGTTAACGTATAATGTACATTGCCTTTTCCTGAGTATTGCCTTGCAACGATTATACAGAACGTAATTAGAGACAAACTTATCATTATTTATTAGAAGAAGTATGATTTTAACAAATTGTCGTAAAATTATAAATCCAAAATAAAATCCTATTATAGTCTAGCGATTACAGAATTAAACAAGCCAATCACTTTCATTGCCTTACAGTAAGAAAATCTCACAAAGAAATTTAAGAATAAAACAAAGGTTGAGGACGAGAGGTCATCGTTAAAGATTATTAGCTGTGTTGGCGTATAACTACGTTTTTGGTAGTGGGAGTGGCCATGTGTCTTCCTATAATCGTCCGAGTATAGCAAAATAAATTCATTGATGACAATCTGTTAGCGATGTTTTTAAATTACTGTGATTCTTGCCTCTTTCTACACACCAATTTCAGATACGTTTTAATATGTAGATGAAAATGAAACAATTTTAAAATTAAAAAAAGTTTTATAGAAATTTCATGCTTATGTTATCTTAAATTATTAGCAGTTCTCTTTCTTAATATATGTCTTTGATCATAGCATCGATTGCTAATAAAAATCAAGTATATACAATTTACTTTAATTATATTTTATTTAAGTATTAATTATGGAAACCTCTTTTAAGGTCGTTCTAGTAGGTTTGCATGCGATATTTATCCAAGCTCTACTAATAATCTCGACAGTAATTTTAACAGTTTTTGATACTTCGAATGCGTTGAAACATTCTGAATTTTACATTGTGTAATTCAGCATAACGAAAAATTTAATATGAATATTTCTAAAAACAACTTCAATTCAGTCTCTTCTACTTAGTCCCTTTCACGTATTCCCATAACGTTGACTTCAACAGCTACATTAGGTGAAAGTTATTTTGAAGAATTATCTTGGCCTTCTGAATCTTCTATAGATTTACTTTCATTTATTTTTATCCTGGAAAGCAGTCAAAATCTCATGTTGGCATGTGGGGGGAAAATAAAGCGACTGTCATAATAATGAGGAATAATAGACATGCCGACATTATTTTTCGCCTAAAATTTCGTAAGAGAAGTGCTAGCTTCGCAGTGAGGCGATGCAAGACGAATCTGTTTTTCTACTTTTCTGGTCTTAATCTTCAGACATTCACCCTGCCAGGGATGGTAATTCACGTTTGCCCTCTTTGGAGCGAATTTGCGACCCGAACAATTCCCTGATTAAGTATAAAAAAGACAGAAGCTTTCATTATGATCTTCACGTCGGAGTTAAATTTGCTTTGGCGAGATGCGTGGTTTCAAGCGATAACACTGCAATTCTGGTTCTAGGAAATACCCTTTAAACCGACATGCCAAAGTCTTTTAGATGAAAATTTGTTCATCCACATAATCTGAAGCAGTAAGCAACTAGCCTTATTGCTCTTCTATCAACTAAATGCAGGGAATAAATTTGTTATTCATGCGCCTGAGGTTCAATTTTGAATTTTTTCAATTGAAGTTTTTTCTGCATTCTATAACTGTAAAAAATTTCAACAGAATAGATTTTCTGTTTCTGCATATTTTTGAAGCTGAAGGAAAGTTTCCTAGCACTTGCTTATCTCAACAGATTTGCAATGCTTGCAAAATCTTTGAAAAAGTATTTTTCTAATGACACAAACAATACGATCTATAATGATATTCCAACGTTTCCAAATATTTGAGCTATAATTAGCCTATACATTTTTCTAAATTACACATTTCTACTTTTTTTTAATGAAAGAGAGCTAAATATAGGGTGGTGCAAGAAATGTTACCCGATTTGTTACCCAAACATGTAACATGTGCAAGAAATGTTACCCGCACATTTATTTGGACAAGATTCATACAAAATCCATATCAAAGTAATCACTACAGCATGGAAATACCCCTCTAATGGATAACATGTTCCATATGTCCGCCGTTTTGCCGTATATACCATTGCAAACACAGTGGTTCATGCAGGATGGAGCACGCCCACATACTGCCAACATTGTGCTTGATTACCTACACGACAGATTTAGCGTTTGTGTAATGTCGGACAGATTTCTAGAACGTCATGAAGGTGACAGGATGTGGTCGCCCCACAGCCTTTGGAGGACACATGTGACTTCTTCCTTTGGGGTTCCTCAAAGAAAATTTTGTACGATACCTACAGACACAGAATCATTGTAGAGTTATGCCACGCGATATCTGAAGATTTGTGCCGGAGAGTCATGCATTTGTACGGCAAAAAGTCGGACATATGGAACAAGTTATACGAGGCCTGTCCAGAAAGTATCCAGATTGAGGCTACAAAAAAATATGGTTCGAACTCACCATAAATGTTTAGTCACCTTCAAAATAAGCGCCGTCTGCAGCAATGCATTTAGCCCAGCGTTGCTGCCATTGGTCGAAACAAATACGGAATGCCTTCTTAGGATGGCCAAGAGCTCCACCGTCGCATTTTGTGTTGTCACGTCTACATCCTCAAATCTCCGTCCTTTGAGCGCTTTCTTGACCTACATCGCATGGAGTAGGGAGGCTGCCTGACCTGAGCGATATGGTGTTTTGTCAAGAATTGCTACACGATGTGCGCTGTGTGTGCTGGAGCATTGTCGTGGTGCAGCATCCAATCTCCAGAAGCCCACATTGTTAGCCGTTTCCGTGGAACTGCAACACGCAACCTCCTCAGCACGTCAAGGTAGAATTCTTTATTAACTGTTTGTTTTTGCAATGTCGTTGCTCAATGTTTCTGTCATTTTCACCACACGACGAGAAAAGAAAAACGTTCTGCTTTAGCGTGTTACAACAATTGCACGCGGCACTCTTAACATCTGCAAATTTCATCTTAACAATTGCACATGATCCGGATAGGAAAAAAGGCGCAGCGAGTACTACTTTTTTGTAGCTTCAATCCGGATAACTTTTCGGACAGGCTTCATACATTAGATGGGTATTTCTACTTTAGCATCAGTAAGTTCGGAGACTGTGCTGACATCTCCAATAACGCTTGGAAGAGAGGGGAACTAGTTGACCGTGGCGTAGAGGCACGTATGACGCGAGGGTTGTAAGGAGGAAACAGCTCCGCAGTGCAGGGTTATTCGCATTCGTCGGAAGCATAAATGGCGCTTGGGAAACAACGAATGAATATCAAATTCTCAGGACAGTGAACAAGGAGAGATACACTCAGATTTTGGCTCACTTCCGTGATGCTGTCCGCCGGAAACGCCCAAAAACTCTGGAAAAGCAAGGATTGGGTACTGCAACAAAATAATGTCCCCGCACATCGGTCTTTCATGATGCAGATTGCAACTGGCCAAAATGGGAACGCCAACCTCTCTCACTCCTACTCACCCGATCTCTCCCCATGCAACTTTTATCTGCTGAGATTCAGGAAGCAGCGACGGCCGCCCTGAAGACCATCTCCTCCAAAGGCTTCCAGTGATGTTTTTATTAACTGTACTCGCGTTGGCAGAAGTGTATAGTTGCAGAAGGGTAATACTTTGAAAATGGTTGTGTAGACACGTTAGAGCAATACCAGTAAATGTTCAAAGTGGCCCCCATTCTCCTGCTTGTACAAACGAACGCGACGGCACATATTCTTGGAAACGCGTTGCAGCATCTCCTTCGGAATGGCGAGGATTTTCGAGTGATGGCCCGATCTCCTTGCAATCAAATGTGGATTGTTGGCATACACCCGACCTTTCACATAGCCTCACAGGAAATAAACCGAGGAAGTCAGGTCCGGTGAACTAGGTGGCCAAATTTCTTTCGAAATTACTCTATCCTCTAAAACAGATTGCACTCGTTTCATTGAGATTCGGGCTATGTTAGCTGGAGCTCCGTCCTGTTGATAGTAACCTTGTCTACATTCAGTATCATCTAATTGAATGCTCTACAAATTGCTATTTTTTATTGCAGTAACCTTCCGCATTAACGTTTGGGTCACCCTGCAGTATTCTGTAGTGATTGCTTTGATATGAATTCTGTGTCAATCTTGTCCAAAAATAATAGAAACAAACTGAAACAATGCAAATTGAAAGAAACTATTTGATGTAAGATGATGAGAGGGTATGTCATACAAAACATTGATATTACAAATATCTAACTAACAAGTGCAAAGTATCAATATGAAAATTGCCTCTTAATACAAAACAAAAATTACCTCCTAATACACAACAAAATTTTCATGTATTTTGTTTATTAGTGAAAAGAAACATGCAATTCATAAAACAAATCGAGTGACATTTCGTACCACACTGAATTTGCTTTTCAAAAATAATTTCTACTTCACTGCTAAATGATTTTTTGCATCAAGTTATAATTTGCAACGCACAGTTCATTATAAATAAATACGATTTCATTAAAAACATTTAACAGATGCCATATCATTTCCTGTCTTGGGTGTTTTAGTCGAGGACTTAACAGCGATTGAACTTAGGGAACTTTTAATATCATATTAGAGCCCAATAATGGGATATTATTTGTTCGCGTACGGAATGCATTCAAATAAACGGACTGGGAGAAGTCCCAAAGAATTGTCTGATAATAACGAATTTTCGATACTTCTGAAAAGTCGCTAAAACAGCGTATACAAGCAACATTGACAAATACACTAAACAAATACGAGGTGTGTATAAAAACTATCGGACCTTTATTTTTCCTGCCTAAACGAATGAACCGCGGATTTTCTTTTCGGGCGACGAGGCGTAGGCGACCTCCATCGCATGCGTGCAGTTGGTCACGTATGCAGAGCTCCTGAGTTGCTGCCTGACATCGTGAGATTGAGTGATTGTAGTATACGCCTGTCGGTTATTCGATTTTCTCGAAAGGCCAAACCATCAACACAGAGTATTATCTGACGGTCCTTCGTTGCCTTCGTGATGCTGTACGACGGAAACGACCCGACCTTTGGGCAACAAGAACTCGGTCGCTCCATCACAACTCACCCGCCCATTCATCGCATCTGATTCAGACGATCCTCGCCAAACACAGCACTCCTTTGATCTGTCAGCCTCCTTACTCCCCTGAAATGGCCCATGCTAACTTTCATCAAAATTAAATGATAGTCAGTGTCTATGACTGTCTTTATGAAAATGTTTATATTTGGATTTTTTGTAAATAAGTGGTTCCTGCTTATAATATCCTGTATTTTTTGCAAGAATTTAATGTTTTGCCTATTGATTTTGTAAATGATGTAAATCAATGTTTAACAATTGAAGTTGGAAATTTAACTGTACACGCCCAGATTTTCTTTCATTGGATATACACTACTTTGCAAAGAAATTGCTCCACCAATAAGTAGTTATCCGACCTTATCCATATATAGTGTGGCGGGGGGGTTCGTCTACCTCCGACTAGTAAACGATTAGATGCATGCTCACGGGAGCAGTTCCAGCAGCTGGAATTCGAGAAACTCTGGGTTGATGCAGGTAAACGGGTGCCTGCATATGCTTATCAGTTGACACCTTTGCGAGACATTCCATGCAGTAGAGAGGAAGCATCTGCCTCGTGAACGTACAGTACTGTAATCCGTACAACGGTCTCAATGCCGCGACGACGACAACGACAACCGTTCACGCAATTAACGGACTTCGAACGAGGTCGGATTATTGGCCTCTTCGAGGCTGGATGGTTAACCAGACGGATTGCTGTCCATGTGCCGCGGGACGCACGGACGGTAAGCCGATGTTGGAGGCAATGGCGATAGGAAGGCACACATGCCAAAAGACCAGGCTCTGGGGCCCGGAGAAGCACGTCATCTCGCACCGATAGGCGGATACTGCGAACAGCGCTAGCGGACAGAACCATCACCCTGCGGCAACTGCGCGACAACATCACTATTACCGGTACTGCTCCAGTATCAATAGCGACAATAGCACGCCGGTTAAACGCCGCGATACTGTCTGCCAGGCGTCCATTGTTGTGTCTTCCTTCGACACCTGAGCACCGCGCGATAAGACTGCAATGGTGTCGTGAACGAGTGGGCTGGCGAATGGAATGGCGCCCGGTGGACTTCAGCGACGAAGCCGCTTTTGTTTGGACTTCAGCGACGAAGCAGACCATTGGAACGTGCCAATGAACAATGCATCCGGTATCGCCATCGTGGACCAACACCCGGGATTATGGTCTAGGGTGCCATCGGCTACGATACCAGAACGCCTTTAGTTACCATCCAAGGCACCCTAACAGCAGCACGGTACGTCAGAGATTCTGCAGCGCGTATTACTGCCCTTTCTGCACATCATACCCGGCGCAGTCTTTCAGCAGGATAACGCCAGACCGCAAACGGCAAACATTAGCATGGCATGACTACATGATGTCAACTGCCTGCCATGGCCCGCGAGGTCCCCAGACCTATTGCCAATTGAGCACGTGTAGGACATGGTGGGACATCGTTTACGATCACCTCGCAATCTCCATGAACTGACACAGCAGATTCACCAGGTCTGGGCAGACGTACCAGTATGATCACCTACAATGTATCGCCGCTAGAGGTGGTGCCACAACCTATTGATGCCACTTTCCGTTGGGACATTATGTACAAACGAGTGCACGTCTTGGCTCCATAACGTAATAAAGGTGTATTCATATGTATCGCTTGCTGTATGCCTACTTTTGGCTCATTCGGATAACTCCTTGTGGATGGGGCAATTTCATTGCAAAGCAGTGTAGTATAATGAGGGAAGAGGTAGAACGGGAGGTGAAGCTCGTAACTGTTCTAATGCTCAAAACGCAGCTGAAAGGATTCCGATTCAGTCACTAGAAGACAATATGCAGAAAACGACGGCAGAGCTGTTTGCCATTTCCAAGCAGGCCTTTCAAAGATGCTTCAAACAAAGGCGGGAGCGGTGGGAGAAGTGTATGCAGGAGACGTAATGTTTAAATCCTACAGATGAATAAGTATACTTTTCTTTTTTTTTCTTTTTTGCTGGAAAGATCATAATTCCCGACCCAGTTTAATTACACTTTTTAAACATTAAAACATTAACATACTTGATAACTTTATCCTGATTTATCTAACATAAAAATGCAAGTTTGTAGACCAACCAACAGTCATCTTTACACTTCTGTTCTCCAGAATTTGTTCTCACTTGATCATGTTTGGGACATGATGGCACGCTACATCCATGATCGCAGCGACACTTGCACAATTGCGTCAACTGGTTCTATACGTTGTAACAATATTTTCAGTTTAATATCCAGCACCTGTACGAGAGTATGCATGCAGGAGTCGAGAGTATGCATCCAGCACCTGTACGATAGTATCATAATTTGTTCTATTGGGACTTTTGGGACACCCTGTACCAGGAAGCGTTTTCTCGGCCAAAGGTCCGATACGTTTGGTACACATCTCGTATATAACTGATCTAATAAAAGAATATACGATGGTGAATCAAAAAGTAAGTTACATTCTGAAACAGTAAAACAGATGTAAACTAAGAACCCCTACACACATTCTTGAGGAAACGTGCACCATTTATTTCACTTTTCTACATAATCATCCAATAATTGTAAACACTTGACTGAACGTGAAATTAACTTCTCCATGCCGCTGCGGTAAAAATCCGCTCCAGCGTTTCTCAACCATGTCAGCACTACGTCTTTGACGTCGTCATCAGTTCGGAATTGTTTTCCTCCCACGTCACATTTCATTTTACCGAACAGATGATAGTCACATGGGGCTATATGCTAGATGTTGCCACACGTCCCACTTAAACGTTGACAGCAGTTCCTGAGTAACGCAAGCTGTGTGCGTGAGAATGAAACCTCAATTTCCCACGCCGTTTTTCCTTTATCGCTTTTCTCAGATTTCGGAACGTCTGGGAGTACAAGGCTGCGTTGATTGTCGTTCTTTTTTCCATAAATTCCGTGCACACGACACCTTCACAGTCAAAGAAAATAGTCTCCATGACTTTCCTCGCAGATGGAACAACCTGGAACTTCTTTGTGGGTGGGAATTTCCGTGCTTCCATTTCATAGACGACCGCTTGGTTTCAGGGATGAAACCAGGATTCAACCCCCGTGATGATTCGACGCAAAAACGCGTCTCTTTTGGTGGAATATCCTTGCAGGAAGGCCAAGGACGACAGAAAACGTTGGTTCTTGTGATAGTCCGTGAGCTGTCGTGGAACCCACCTGGCATACAATTTCCTGAATCCAAGCTCGTCATGAATAATCGAGTGCACACTCCCATAAGAAACGTAAGCATTCTGGCTATTTCTTTAATTCTGATTCGTCGATTGTCCAGAATCATCTCATTAAGGCGGACAATGTGCTCGTGTAACGACTTTTTTAACTGTCCATTCGGGGGTTATTAAATCTAATCTATTCAGGATTCTTAAGACCGACGGAATCTGGTAAAAGTTTATTATATCAGGTTTACAGAAGAGCAGAAGGAGCTCCCAAAAAAACAATACTATACGGTTAAGTTGAAAACCGAGGAGTCTAATCTTTTCCTAACTAAATTATGTATCTTGAAGGTAATTGAAAGGAAGGTAAACGTATCTCTCGAACAATTTCCCCCTGTAGGGTTTGCTTTTTATTCATTTTTTGTTACAAAGGTCCATTACATACTTTTTTTGTTAAAGTCATGCATAACTTAAAATCCCGGGACTAGAACTTTTTACATTTCTCCTTTTGCCTAACAGGGTGCTGAGAAAAAACAAAAAATATATATCTACCAAAAGTAATTAATTAACAAATCAAAGTTCAAAGTATATTATCTTCCTTATTCTTTCAAGCTAATCGGTTTCAGCGTCTGACAATTATAATTTTTCAGGAAGTGACTTTCCTAACCAAAAATTGAACATTCTCATTCATAATAATTATCAAGGTAACTCCATCAAGAACTTTCTCTGGGTAAAGTTCTGTTTTCTAAGAATTCTGGCTGTGTTTTCCCCAAGAAGTCTTATCCCTCATCAAGGAGAACCTGCAACTTTTCTTTATGGGTTTTTAGCTTCACTGCTTCCGCCTATTCGCTTTTTAAGCCTTTACTAAACATTTATTCTTTCGGGTTCACAGTTAGTTATTTTGAGACTGAGTTCCATTGGTTTTTGGACAAGGAAGCTGATTAACGGGGGGAGGGAAATAGCAAGAAGAAATGAGGGGGGGGGGGGGAAGAGCGGAGTGGGTTTTCTGTCAGGTTTCATTAATAGTGTTAGTAGGGACCCGCCAATCTATAGCTACATACAACCTGTCCCGTCAGTCGGCAAACTCAAATCACTGCCTGAAGAAAAACGCTTTCCTTTTTCCACCGTTCAGGTCGTGACTCATCCGTCTCTATCATGTTCTTGGGGTTTTCTGCAAAAGGTAAAAGGCTTGGACAGTAAATTCTTATCACTTATTTTTTAATGGTCAAAATAACTACAACCCGTACCGGATGTCTAGGGGTTTTTTGCTGTATTTTTTTTTAACGTCCAAAAGAATTGATGACGAAGTACTTTCAGTTTTCTTTAATTTCCTCGAGGAAAAGATTCTTTTCTTGAACGCTCAACACGTACATCGTTCCAAGATCTCCTTGATAACGATCATACTTCTGCTTTACCAGACATCTCAGCTTTTCTCTTCATGGCCGCGGAAGAAAGAAGACTACATTTTTGTATATTATCAACCAAAAAAAGAACTGTCGTCTTTGGCTACCATTTTCATTCCAAAAAAAAGTAACAATCCAAAAATATTTCTACCACTTGCTCTTCCATTGTTACGCTACTACAATCAAGTTCATGAAAAAGAAACATTGTTCATCTCTTAAATCTCTTGACTATTGTTTCTCTGTTTTCTTTTTAATCACAACACTCATCATGTCTTTACAATTTATTATTTATTAAATCTTTGAGCAATATGAAGGCTTCTAGAGTCCATGAAAATGATATAGAAGGGGGAAAGAATAACGACTAGATGAGGGACTTGTTGCAAGACATCCTAAAAAAATGTGCACTTTAATTTTTTTTTTTTGAACGCTACACTCGGGAGAGTTGGACTTGAATGATCTTCCTGCGCGGTATTCGTCCATCGAATCTGAGCGCCCATTTTCGAACTGCTAGCACCACTTCACAATTGCAGGACCAGAAATCACATTATCCCCGTAGACACTGCAAATTTCCTTATGGATTTCAGTGCAAATTAATCCTTTTGCCCACAAAAAACGGACTGTTCCGTGAATCTCCAAACTTGGAATGTACAACTAGTTGCTGCGCCTTGACAACAATACTCTTGCGTACGCGGTACACGTGGGGTCATGCCTCGTTGCAATTATAGATATACAATGTACAGGCAACATCTTTAACAACGGCGGATGACGTCGGCGATCTTCGATCACAGATGGCTGAGTGTAATTTACTTTTTGATTCACCCTCGTATATAAAAGATAATTAAGGTAGTCCACATAGTTAATTATGATATTCGAAATAAAGACTGTAACTTTGGAGTTGAACAAAGTTGGTAAAATTATTTCCGAAATCATATACAACAGTTATTGATGGCCTGCCTCAAGAGTTCAATCCGCTTCAAGTGCTTTAATATATACTTATGATTGCACTGATATTTAAAATTAAAAGGGCTAACTTTTTGTTGTCATTTGTTGTTGCTGTTTTTTATGCCGAATACGTGAAAATGTACAGGGGTTGGACAAAATAATATGAACACCTTTGGTTTTAGACATTTTATCGAATATCTAGAAAAATACTTGAGAGGTATAAAAGAGATGTTACGTTTCGTAAATTTCAGCGAAGGTTTTCTCCCGAAGGCTAATAGAGGACCAGCTACAAATAGAACAAAAAATAATGTTTGAGCTCACCCTGTTAAAAATAATGCTTGAAATGCATTATAGCTGTAACACATGATTATTTTGCTTCTTTTATTTACCTGCATGAGAATATCGCGTATATTCATGGAGATGTAAAGGTTTTTTTAAAAAAAATCGAAATTCTTTCGTAAGTTCTGTTTTCAACCCAATGCAATGCCATTTTTTTGGATTCTTGACAAACTAATGTAGAGACAACAACTTGCAATCAGAATATAAAAATATTAAATATTTGTTGAAATATGAGCATTTTTACTTAATAATGTTCAATGCGCATGCGCAAGCATTACTAAAATACCTTTTGCATAATTTGTTAGCCAAATGTATACAGCTACTCTTATAAAAAGCCCAAGCAAATATCGTGAAAATTCCGAAAGATATCGTCGATAGAATGAGTTGAATTTCAGTTGCTCTCAAAAATAAACAAAACGATTTTCGAAAATTGATAGAAATCCCTAGATGGTAAACGAAATTAATGCACGTCTATTCTCACTTTTTGTTCAAATGATTTGGTTTTATTAAATGCTTTTCAAATGATGCTTTTATTTGGTTATTTTTAAGTGCTTTAATTATTTCCTCATTTGGCACTTTAAAATTACTTTTTTTTCCACTATTACTAGATACTTTATAGCAGTCTGACTCACAGAACTAAATCGATTATCTATTAAGTTGGAGAAGAATTTATCAATCATATCATTAACTTTCACCATACTAATGGCTGTTGTGAATTTTTCTATTTGTTGGTTTCAGCTTTTACGTTTGCTGAGTAACATACTGAATTCTTTCTATTTAAAAAAAACTTTGAAATTAATCTGAATAACAGTGACAATCACTTGTATATTTCTATAATAACACAAGCGAGACATTTCAAAAATTCTGTATGCCTTAAGATTAAATCGGAAAAAAATTATTTTACAAAATCCCTCTCTAAGCCTTCAGTGTAATCTCCATTGTTTCTTATCACAGCTTATCAACGATTGAATAAGTTTGTCTTCCGGACAGGACAGCTTCATTGTGAGCTGACTGATTATCCAGGTCACCTCATCAGAAGTTTCTTCGATTCTGAAGCAGCCCCCGTGAAAGTGCTATGACCCTTGAAGCGAAGCTTTGTGAATTTCAAATTTGAGCAAGACCTATTTGAGAGATCTGATATGAGCCGTTCCTTCTTCCAATTTACGGCCCAGTTATTCAGAACAGAGGCGAGCCGTACACCAATATACCGGAAACCTTTAAGACTGAAGTCTAACTCACAACTGATGCAATGATGCGAGCGATGACGCCACCGTAATGGCCCCGCATTCACGGCTTTTAACACTTTAATACATGCATACATGTAAATCAGCATATTCAGCTTGCTGTTTGCTATAATGATTTGTTTCAAAAAATTTTTTAATATCATCTTTATTAGCCTTGTAATAAAATAACCAGAGAAAATGCAGAAACATAAAATGTTACGAAATATATAAAAATACCGTAAAATATAAGAAATAAAATAATCATAGACTGTATGTGCTTGAATTTTTTAGGGTTTGAACAAAACTAATAAATCACATGGCGCACAAATTGCAACACCGTAGTTAGATGATGGTACTAATATCCGAGTTGCGCCATAAAGTCAAAACGCCCTGAAATGCTATCGAACGGATTATTATCCTTCAAGATAACGCCCGCTTCAGGAATTTGGCTGGGAAATTTTTCAACATTCTCCTTACAGCCAAGATCTCTCCCCATGTAATTTCCACACTTTTGGACAAGTGAAAAAGAGACATTTGAGAATATCGGTTTGTATCGGGAGATATTTGTGCTACTCAGTAAGAATTTGGTTCCGTCGGCAGCCCACAAGCTTCTTCAAGGATAAGGTTGATTATCCCCCAGTGGGATAAATGTATTAACAATTTTCCCATAACGCCCAATTACTTAAAATTTAATAAATTCTCAACGTTGTGTTGCCTCAAAATATATTTTATAAATCACATTTTATTATTTTTTGTACTAACCTATTTATATCTATCTATCTATCTATCTATATAAAGAAGGATGTTTGTGGGTGGGTCTGTCTGTACGTTTTTTTATACAAATCTACAGTTTTATTCCGATCTTGATAAAATTTCGCATATATGACCTTCTAAGCATGAGGAAGGTCACTGTCTACCTAAGATTTCGAAAAAATAATAATTAATGATAAAAAATCGATATTCATGGTTATGGCAGGGCATATTAATGAGAATTTTTAGGCTTCGACCACTTAGGTCATTTTGCGCCTTTTACACAAGTTATATCTGTACGCAGCCCGGGACAAACACACACATCCATGCCCACGGCGGGATTTGAACCCACGGCCAGGCGGACTCGAAAACGAGAAAGCCTACGCCCTAGCCCTCTCCGCCAAAAGAAGAAAGGAAATTGCAACAACATCAAGTATACATCTAAAGTAAGATTACGTTAGTAAAAAATTATTTAGACTAGAAGGTATCCTTGGAGAGGTCCATACGTTGTGAGCCTTTAAAAAATTTTTTTTCTGCAAATCAAGTCCCGGTATATCACCTAGAATGGATTTTTTCAGTGAAGAGGTAAATTCCTGTCTTTCAGATTTTTCTTAGAATGGATAGTCCGTTCGCTCTATATTGTAGTGATTGAGTTATTATTTAACCAATTTGGACGTTTAGTTTAGCTTTTTGAGGTCGTTCTGTTTCCCTACAAACATAATTATCCTGGGCAAAGCCAGGTCCTCTGATAGTTCTATATATATAAAGAAGGATGTTTGTGGGGCTGTTTGTTTGTGGGATTTATTTCTTATGCAAATCTACAGTTTTATTCCGATCTTGATGAAATTTTGCATACTTGACCTTCAAAGCATGAGGAAGGTCATTGTCTACTTCAGATTTCGAAAAAATAATAATTATTGATAAAAAATCGATATTCATGGTTATGGCAAGGCATATTAATGAGAAATATCTCATGACCAACAATGCAAGGCAAGGTTTGTGCAACAATACTTATCAACAATGGTATCAACACGCAATTCACAAACAGTCTGCACGGACCAACCATATATATCTCATGACCAACAATGTAAGGAAAAGTTTGTGCAACAATAGGTATCAATAATGGTGTCAACACCCACTGCACCAACACCATACAGAGATTAACAATATATATCTCATGACCAACAATGGAAGGCAAAGTTTGTGCAACCATAGGTATTAACAATGGTTTGGTTTGTTTGGTATTAACGTCCTTTTCAACTTAATGGTCAGTTCAGGACGGCGTTATAGGGGCCGCAAATTTTGCCTCGCAAGGGTTCTTTAGCGTGCAGCCGGCAAACGACTACACGGGACCAACGGCTTTACTTCCCTTCCGAAGGAAGTGCGTGATCTCAGGATTTTCCCCCTGAGCCACCGAGGCCGATATATTAACAATGGTATCAACACGCAAATCACACTCTGCACGGACCAAGAATATATATTCGTGGCCAACAATGCAAGTAATAGTTTGTGCAACAATAGGTATCAACAATGGTATCAACACGCAATGCACTAACACCATGCAGGGATTAACAATTTATATCTCATGATCAACAATTCAAGGCAAATTTTGTGCAATATAGATAAATTTCAATTTGTAATTATGCATAGAATTGCTGTTATTCAGGTTTTTTCTTAGAAAAGAGAATTCTTAGTATTTAACTATCTTTTTAAAATCTTTAAAAATAATCAGTAACTGAAGATAATGGAGAGTTAGCAGACTATTGAGAATAAGTGGAAAGACGACAGAGGAAGCACTCCTTTAGCACAGTGCTGTATTGAGCAAATGGTAAGTAAGTAAGTAGAAGAATCGGTGACTGCTAGACTACACTACGTGAGAATGGCCAAGTTTCCTTTCAATACATCGAGAGAAGAGTGGAATTGCTATAACATCAGGTGTACATCTGAAATAAGATTACGTGAGTAGGAAATTATTTAGACTAGCATTTGTTTCCTTGGAGAGGTCCATCCATTGTGATCTTCTCGAATTTTCATTAAGAATTTTTACTCTATTAATTCTATGAGTTTTCATATGCTTATTTTTAAGATATTGCAAAATTTAATTCCAAAAAAAATCCAAGCCACGCCTGGGTTATCACCTAGCTTATTTGGTAGCACAGCAGATCCAAACATTTCATAAAAATACATTTTGACTATATTCTGTGGGAATGTGTATATTTTGGAAACTGAGATGTTGATAATGCGATGACTGAATGTTCGTTTCGAAGAATTATTAATAATGCGCGTAAAATGATGATGCAATGACAGAACATTAATGAGGCAGCGTCTATTAATGATGCAAAGGAGTCACGCATATCTCATTGTGTTCCATATCAAACGTTCAAACGACTGGCAAAAAGTTATGTGGAAACGAGTATTGGTCAGAGTAACTCTGCAACTAAAATAGAAAAGACTATACGGGCATTTGAAACATCTGAGCAACGGGAGTTTCGAATAGAGCAAGAGCTTCTACGTCAAGAGCAAATAAAACATTCGTTCTGGTATTTATTTATTTATTTATTTATTTATTTATTTATTTATTCTATTCTAGACAGTAAACAAACTCCGAACGGGGCCAGTATGGCCACAAGGCCGACATGATTGGTCTCCGGACGGAGGGTAAAGAAGCAATAGTAAATAACAATCAAATTACAAGTAAATAAATAAAAGAAAAGAATAACAAAAAAAGGTAGTTAGATGAGGGAAAAAAAGGGCTTCTAATTGGTTGGTAAAAAGGAATAATTTGGAGCTTCTTTTGAAAATTGCAATAGACGGGGAAAGGCGAATGGTCTCAGGAAAAAGGGACCACCATCTGATTCCGATGTAGAAAATACTATGACGCTGATAATTGCTTCTAACTAACGGGAGTCTTATAGAATTGGCGCCACGCGTAGAATAGGAATGTAGTGTATTTTGATATAGAATAGAAAGAAGCGATGTTAGAATCAGATGGTGGTTAAAAACTTTATAGACAAACAAAACCAGTTGTAATTTATAAATATGATATACGTATGCAACACCTAAATGATTGAAATATTGGCAGATTGGTGAAGGCTTTCGTACTTGTAATAAAATTGTCACAAACCATTTTTGAATTCTGTATAGACGAAGAAGGTAAGAATTGGTGGTCGACCCCCAAAAAACAATTCCATAGCAAAACGACGAATGTACTAACGAGTAGTACAAAAGCAACAGTATGGATGGAGGAAGAAAATAAAGACGAGAAATCAAACCCAATTTTTTACTAAGAGCATTTATCAATGCATTAATATGTAAATCCCAAGTTAGGTCAGTGGAAAGAAAAATGCCTAAATATTTGAAGGAAGAAGTGCTAGATAAAAGATTTGAGTCATAATAGATTCGCAATTCATTGAGAACGGGGTTTTTTTTACGCTGGTTAGAAATCAAATATTTAGTTTTATTTGAATTTAAAGTTAATTGATTGACAGGTTCCAAGAACTTAAACTTGAGAGTGTCTGATTAATTGTATTTGATAGACTAGAGCTCGAGGGATCAGCGAACAAGAGAGTAACATCATCAGCAACTCCTATTTTCGTATTTTTCGTAGAATGGATAGTCCCTTTTCTCTGTGTTGTATTGATTGAGTTATTATTTAACCAATTGGGAGTTTTAAATTAATTTTATGAGATTGTTCTCTTTACATACAAGTGAAATTATGCCGGGCAACGCCGGGTACCTCTTCTAGTATTTTATAAGGGTCGTACAAATGAAAACGAAAATGATTTTTTTTTTCCAAAGTATATACAAGGAATTTTAAAATACTCTCCAAATGCGTTAAGGCATTTATCCCTGTGTGTTACAAGGCGTGTAATTCCTTTATGGAAGAAGTCTTTCGGTTGCGTGTGGAACCATTCCAAAACCTCTTCCTTCACTTCATCGTCCGACTGAAACCTGCGGCCTTTCAGATGTTTCTTGAGATCCCCAAACACGTGAAAGTCACATGGGGATAGGTCAGGGCTGTAAGGTGGATGCTACGTTGCTTCCAGTTGAACTTTTTGATGAGATCTACAGTTGCTATGGAGGTGTGAGGACGTGCGTTGTCGTGGAGAATAAGCACTCCTTCTGTAAGAAGTCCAGGACGCTTGCATTTGATGGCCGCGCGTAGTGCCTTCAATGTTTCCCCATATTGTGCTATGTTAACTGTGGTGCCTTTTTCAAGAAAGTCCAGTAAAATTGGGCCTTTGCTATCAAAAAACACGGTCAACATCAACTTCCCCGTGCTGTTTGCGATTGCTTTTGATTTTTGCGGGGGTGGTTAACCCATAATGCTTCCATTGACGACTTTGACGTTTGCTTTCAGGCTGGAAATGAAAACACCAAGTTTCATCCCCTGTAACGATTCTGTCGAGAAAACTCTCTCCTTCCTGTTCATAGCGAGTCAAATGTTACAGGGATATGGTCATTCGAACTCCAAGTTGATGTGATGCCAAATGATGCACAGATTTTTCTGTAGTGCAGATGATTCCTGATAATGGACTGAACATTCCACGACTAAGGCCAGTTTTAGCAACTACGACATCGATTGTCACTCTTCTGTTTTATTTCAAGACAGCGTCAATTTTGGCTTTGGAATCATCCGTGATGGCGCGGTTTGCTTGTCCAGGTCGTTGATCATCTTGCAATGATGACGGTCCCTCCGTAAACCTCTTGCTTCATGCCCAGACACGAGTGAAGGTTAGGCTGTCATTTCCATAGACGTTCTGCATACGACGATGAATTTCAGAAAGTGAAACTACTTCACATGTTAAAAAACGAATTACTGCTCTCTGTTCTGTATCGTTGACTCCATTTTGTTGTTTGGACGAAGCGATCACTCGCAGCGCTTCGAAGCGCGAGCTATCGTTCTTTCTCACGTGATGCAACACTTGCAACCTATTTTTCAATTTGCACGTGGGGTTTCGTAATTGTTGAAAACAAAAACTTACGATCCTACACGTCGTCTTTTTTTTCCCCCCACACAACTTTCGTTTTCATTTGTACGACCCTTAAATTTTTGTAACATTGTTTGAAACGCCCGTTGGGACCTCACTTGTCGGTTTACAACCATACCGGTCCCATTCGGGCTTTGTTGTTGTTATAGTATTTAACAGATAAATAAATAAATACATTTTGGAGAATACTTTTAAGGTAATCAATTTTTAATGACACGTTGTAACGAACTATCGGTGGGGAAAAGTGTGGGACTTGAAAAATGTAGCAAAGTAAGCTATTGATGAAAAATAGGAAAGAAAATT
>JAHWFO010050326.1:117644-153735 GCA_023313115.1 Rhysida immarginata
GTGAATGCTGTAAGAATGTCTCAAAGAAAAGAGCTTTCAGACTTCCAAAGAGGTACAATTGTTGGGTGCCATCTCGCAGGCATAACTGTTAGAGAAACGTCAACCCTCCTAAACATACCGAAATCGACCGTTCACAACGTCATCCGGGCATGAAAAGAGAAAGGCACCACAAGTGTTCCGCCTAGGACTGGAAGACCCAAGATCATGTCGGCCAGAAACCAAAGGGCTCTTCGTAAAGTGGTCACTGCAAACCGTCACACATCGCTTGATGGACTGACAAGATCGTTCATAGAGTCAACGGGAACAACTGTGAGCATCCGGACTGCTCGCAGGGAACTGCATGCAATGGGTTTTTATGGCAGAGCGGCAGCCCACAAACCTCACATCAGCACTAGCAACGAAGCGAGGAGATTGCAATGGTACAAAGAGCGACGACATTGGATTCTAGATCAATGGCGAATGATTGAATGGAGTGATGAGTCCCGCTACACCATCTGCAATCGGATGGACGGGTTTGGGTATGGCGAACCCCCGGCGAACGTTATCTGCCAAGGTGTGTTGTGCCCACGGTTAAGTTCGGCGGGGGGTCGGTGATTGTGTGGGGGTGCTTTTCATGGTATGGGTTATGGGTACTTTTCAGTGTGGGGGTGATTTTCAGTGAAAGAGTTGGGTGCAATCGTTTCTGTGGACGGACATCTAAACGCAGAGCGTTACCAAGACATTCTGGACAACGCAGCACTCCCATCTCTCTGGCAGCACATTGACAATGGCCCCTTTCTGTTTCAGCACGATAATGCACCTTGCCACAAAGCAAGGGCTGTAGGCACATGGTTTGATGAAAAGGGGGTTCGAGAACTTGACTGGCCTGCACAGAGCCCCGATCTGAACCCCATCGAACATCTGTGGGACATGTTGGAACGTCGATTGCGCGCATGTGCGGAACGCCCGAAATCCGTGACCGAACTGTCCAAGACACTTATGGCAGAATGGCGAAAATTACCTGTCGAAACGTATCAAAAACTTGTGGACAGTATGTCCCAGAGAGTATAAGCTGTGACAGCAGCAAAAGGTGGACCAACAAGATACTAAAATATGTATATTTTTTGTGTTTCTATTAAAGTGATGGTATCCCATGACTTTTGATACGGTAGTGTATTTCATGGACAAATTCAATGACTTTTTTAAACCTTGATAGGTGAGATGTTAATAGCAATTATTATATTAATTAGTCTATGCACATCATCGCTGCTATAAACCAATGTTTTGATAAGCGGAAAACAGCGCTTTTGCAATTCCTTCTCGTCGGCCATTATTTTTCCGGAAGTGACGTGTTTTTTAGGTCAATAAATAATTTCTCGTAAGAGCAGATTTCAGTAAACATTTAATATATTAGCTCTGCTTTCTTTAATCTGCTTTCTAATAAATTTGAGAAGGGCAGCTCTCCAAAAGTAAATAAACAAGAATGATTTTTACCGCCATGGCGGATAAAAGGAGCATATTTTCGTGTTACAGGATCGAGACATCAGCCACGGATACCTAGAACAGACTTGCATTTTAAAGGGCAACTGACATCAAAAATATCACTGACACTAAAAACGTTCCATTTTAAGTATAATAATAATTCCGGGTAAGAATTTAATAATAACTGGTTCTTTTAGTTTGGATTGGTTTGTTTTTTTAATAAATAAAAGCTAAAATAGCGTCTTTTGCGCAACCATGAAAATGCGATCTTCGCTCTTTTAATACCAGGGGCAGATTCATGACGTCGTTAGCGTCAAACATCCATTAGATCTCATATAGTCATAAAGGCAAGGGGTTGACTTCGCGTGCATCTCGCAATAATAAAATGATTATTATTATGTCAAACTTTTATGTCCCCAATGGCGCAATTGGTTAGATAGTTGGCGGTCTGAGCCAAGGTTCCTGATTCGAATCCAGGCTATGGAATTTTCTTTCCTATTTTTCATCAATAATAAAATGGATGATCTTTCGGAAATAATTAATAAATTTGTAATATTTAATCTAAATCCAAATCAATGTGATCCTTTTTCAACAAGACCAGAAGCAAATAGCCAGAAGGAGGCGATGAGAAAGAAACATGTTAACCGGTTCCGATCTTGATTCACCTGATGCTGAAGTACAAAATCCTGATTTATGGTAAATCTTTTTAAAAATAATGTTTATTTTGCACTTAACTACGTCCTTCCCGTTTCAGAAGTTTTATGAGAAAACAAAGTTGGGACTGCATTCGCATTCAACAGTACTCTACCTGGTGTAAAACCAATCGATTCTTTTATTTTATAGGTGGGACTCTGCTATTGATGGCTTTATGTTAAAGCAGTCATCTGCGAAATGCTTATGAGAGAGCCTACTGTGAACCGACGGGGTGAATTTTTTCCGATTGATGTAAATCAACCACTGCTTTTTTTAAAACATCTTTTGGGAATAAAAACAACCTTATCTTATCTCCGCCGACTGAAGATTATTTGGCAACCGTACGCACAATAATAAACCATTGCCATTAGTTAGTTTTTTGACTGAGCTTCAACGAAATCGTTAGATGAAAGGAAGAAAGTTACGATGAAAGCCGATGGCAAATAAGACGTCACAACACAGGCAGTGTCACAGAAATTTTTGTCGCCTGGTTCAAACGACTTCTGTTGTAGAAAAGTTATAATTTTAATAAAAAAATTATAAAACCAAATACAGATTTTGAATATATGGAGTCTACTTAACAATTTGCCAACGTAAAATTATAATTGTTTGATACTTCAATTTTGGTGTTAGTTGGCCTTTAAATCAAACCATACAAATATGAAAACAGAATTGTAACTTTTCTAAATAATTAAACTGACGTAAAAAGATAACTTAATAAAATGAACTAGAAGGTTAAATGGAAAGTGTAGTATTTCTTTATATATTCGAATAAATAAAAGTTCTTTTCTTTCTAGGAATTCTAAATAATGTTAAACGATGTGAGCGTCAATTGTTGAAGCGTTATGTATAAGCATGTATTATTTTTTCATTTTCCATTGCTAAAGCTTTTATAGAAAATCATCTACTGTTGAAGCATGCAATTATGCTATTGACAATAACATGTCTTAACAGAAGTTAGCTATTGATAATATTAGGCCTAACAGCAATTTGCTATTGAAAGCATTAACTATGGATAACTATAGGCCTAGCAACTCGTTAGGAGGTATATTACATGCCATATCTTAGCAGTGAAAAACTCAATCCTACAGTTATGGTACAATTAATGATATCATTAGAACACGTACTACGAAACTAATTGCAACCATCATTAATTACTCGTTAAATTCATTCATGACACATCTTTACGAGTTGTTTGATATATTACATGCCATGTCTTAGGATTGAGAGTTTCAATGATGCCATATGGTACCATAGAACACGTACTACTAAACCGATTTCTGCTATCATTAATTACACGTTATATTCATGCATGACAAGTCGTTACGAGCTGTTTGATATATTACATGGCTTAAGTTAGCATTGAAATTTTCCAATGGTGCCATATAGTACAACTAAATTAATTCCGAGTGTCCTAAAAAAATCTAACCATGTCTCCCATCTATTTTCTATCACCCACCTTTACTCATTGCACTTAGCACTTTTAATCCACAAAATTCTAAACAAAAAATTTTCAGTATCTCTCCCTTTTAACTTTTATAAACCGACAACTTTCCACTCATATAATTTACGTAACAATGATTCCCTTCCTAAACTATCAATCAAACGTGCTTACTAATACAATAGTATTTCCATAGTCGGATATAAACTATGGGATACTCTTCTCCCGAAATACGCTCTGCCCCCATCCTAACTACCTTTAAATCCAAAATGAAAACTTTTCTTACTAACTCCACCAACTAACTTCACCTAAAATTTTATGCTCATTATTATAATTTTTTTTCTTAATCTGTATTCGCCCAGGGACCTAACATGTCGGCCATTGGCCATACCGGATCTGGACGAATAACTCTTGTACTCGACATATTTCTTCTTCTTTGATAAATAAATAAATAAATAAATAAATAAATAAATAAATAAAATTAAAATAATTTCATATTACTCGTTATATTCATTCATGACACGTCATTACGAGTTGTTTGATATATTATATGCCTTATCTGAGCATTGAAAATTTTAATAGGATATCATAATGGTACCATTAGAACACGTGTTAGTGTACCTATTCCGGCTATGTCACCTTAGAACTGGTTCATGCTCTGTCCCATATTTACCGATTGGTGAAAAAGTTAATTCGTTTTCAAGTTATCGTACTAAATAATAAGCTCCCTACTAGTAAATAAAATTCTACGAAAATGTGCTAAAAATAAAGTCTAATTTTTATTCAGTGACAAAACCAAATAGCAAAGCACAACCGTGACGCAAGCTGTCTGCTTCTTGTTCGCTCGGCTAAACTCGATTCCCCCGAGTTTATCCGAATGAGCGTTTCACCTCGGAGCGTGACGGATGAGATTCATTCACTGCCTAGCAAATGTGTGTACGCGGTGCGCCTAAAAAAGTTTTCACTTCAAAAACTGTATAATGCGTGATGATCTGGAAGATAATGTAGGGAATTCCTTTGATCGTAATAATAAATGTAGCAGGGAAGCACTAAGAAATGTAACATTGATACACATTATGAGTGCATTACCCCTTTCTGCGATTGGTTATTTAGCGCTGACATCATAAATAGGATGTGTTAATATTAGCGTTACACGAATGTTTAACGTTATACTTTAAAGTCAAGCGTTCAGAAAAAGCACAGGTAACCTGTATCCAAAAACTACGCAAAATCAATTGCGTCCCTACCGATTTTCCAAAATGGACGATTACCTTTGCCGTTAGCGAAAGAAGATAACATGGATTCATTTGCTTCTTCATATCAAAACACTTCGACCCCTGTCTTAAAAGTTCGAGCGTTAGCCTCGATCTGTTTGGCTTGTTTTTAAAACTCACAAGGGGACCGCACGGATATGTAATCATGGATTTGATGAGGTCAATCTACAACATTATTATACCTTCTGTTTAAAAGGATTTCAGGACCGTAGCCAAGACGTTATCTTGGGGGGGTCGATTTTAAAAAATTCCGGACCTTTTTTCAAAAATTCCACTAGTCGGACCTTTTTCCATATTTGGGAGGCGGACCTTTTTCCATAATGGGTTGGTCGTCGACCCCCCTCGACCCCCCCCCCCTTCCTGACTACGGGCCTGGATTTGACTCAATGGCTATTCGTTACGGAGAAAAAAAATAAAATATTTTACGTTTATTATTGTATTGAAGAAAGTTGTACAACTTAAAAGCGGTAGCGCAATGGTTAACATGAAGTACTGTGGATATACTGGTCCGGTTTCGATTCCTGTAGTATTGACAATATTGTACAATATTGAAAATATTTTGCTTATTTATATGAATGTTATTATGCAAAGTGCAAATAAATAATAACGGCGAAAAAAAAATGAAAAAACATTTTAATACTACAGGAATCGAACTCGGACTAGTATATCCACAGAACCTGATGTTAACCACTGCGTTACCGCTGTTAAGTTGTATAACTTTCTTCACATTTGGCTTATCTGGCACTACAATAATAAACGTAAAATATTTTATTTTTTTTCTCCGTAACGAATAGCCATTGAGTCAAATCCTTTTACACAGAAGGTATACTAATGTTGTAGATTGACCTGCTAAAATTTAAACTAAATCCGTGCGGTCCCCTTGTCAGCCTTATAAGGGTCTAGGCCAAGCTTCCGATAAGACAAGAGCTCTTACTCCTGGCCATCTGACATCTCTTATCTATTACTGTAATGCTCCTTGGTCACTGGTGTTAATGAGAGTCCCACATATGTTGTCTGGGGTTTCAAAAAATATCAGCAAGCATATAATAAAAAATTCACTAGATAGGTTAAGCATTTTTCATAAGACTAGCGCAAATTTGACTCCTCCAGATAAGTCTTTGGACGACATATTTTCCTTCAATTGATTTCAGATGATGCTTTCCATGCATCGTTCTGATGCTCGTTATGTCATCAACAAAAACGCTTCGAGGGATGCGATAGTTCAAGATTTTGCAGCAAAGTTTGCCAAGATTTTCAATAAAATTTGCAAAAGTTTTTATTTTATAAAAAAAGAATAAAGTTTCTGTCATTATTAGTGAAAACAATTCACTCTCGAGAGAGAGGAGAAGAAATACCATCGATCTGGAAGCGTCTTTTCGGACACAAAATCTACTTTATTAAAATTTTGAAATTAACATTGGAAAACGAGGCCAAGTTCACCATTATGCCACAGCAGCGATGCTTTAGATTCTGACTGCTCCTTCCAAGAGCAAAAGATGAGTTCAAATCATACTATAAAATAATTATATACAAAAATCTTTTACATTGATAATATCACAAGCGCACATTATAGAACATATCACTTTGCACTTTACGCTTATTTCTGGGAGAACTCGTATTAAGCAGGCTTAGCGATGATTATTCGCAACTTTTTTCGCGCTGCTGACTTTGGCTGATATGGATTGTAAATCTTAATGTCGGAATGCAGGTAAATCAGGATGACGAGTCTGCCTCGATAATTTGGAGTCACACTATGAGATATGCTCTTTAGCAAAAATTGATTTGGACAACTTTATTAGATGTCTCGGATTTCTTCTCAAATCTGGTTCTGCATCTCTTATTTCCATTTTTTTGAAACGGTGTATCTTAGCATAGAAATAAATCTAGATGTGAAATTAAAGTTTTGGAATTCCTCGTCTGGGGCATCGTCGTCCAATTGGAGCAGTTTTTCCATTAATTCTTGGCTCTGCATGAGAAAAAAAAGATGTTAAACTATCTTCTCAACGCCTATGATACATCAGAAATTAGAAAGAAAAACAATAAAGACCCTAATTTTTTATTAATTTGGACCAAGGCCCCTTCGAAGACTCGAAATTAATTGTGTTATTTGTGTTTATATGTTATTGTTATTTTGTTTTTTGTTAAGAACTGTATTGTGAGTTCGTTTTAAACATCCCCCTCTGTTGGAGGTTCCAATTAAAATTTATTATTTATTTATTTATTTAGTTAGTTAGTTAGTTAGTTAATTTATTGCATTCTTCTTTTTTATATTTTTCATGTTTATTATTTTGTAAAAAAAAATTTATTTTGCTTTTTATTGTTTATTGATTATGATCCAAGACCCACTCGGGGAATTCGTATTATTCTTATGTTTATTCATTTCTCTTATTTTACTTTAAACATATTTGTTAAATAATTTTGATTCAAATACGTTTTGCTTGTATTGTAACAGTTTGGGATATCAACGTCGATGGAGAATGAGAAATCTGGCAGATCGTGTAGTTTTCTCGATTGTTTCGTGACAAGAAAATGTTTTGAAAAATTTCTTAATTATCCGTGCTCATATTTTGTAAGGTTTAGGAAAACATATTTTGACCTTGTTAATTAAGCATTTTCTAACTTGTTTGCCACAAAAAACGCCAATTCTTCGGGGAAATGAATAACTTCACAGAAGTTTAAGTGATTAGCCCCTTATTTTCAGTTTAATGGCGAAACTTCCTCCCTATGTGATGTGTGGTTGAGAGGTTACCTGAACGCTGACGTCTTTCGCAGAGTTGTCTCAAATTTGGCAGCCCTAAAGGGACGAAGATTCGTTTTACGCTTTATTGTTGACTAGTACACAATAGAGAGCTAGTTTTTTGCCGTTACGAGAAATTTTTCGTACGAAAACGAAAAATTAGACGTCACTTCCGTTAAGTGTTTTTCGTAATGCGCGAGCATGGCTGTACATAGAACAATCATTCATTGTTTAAGTGTATACGCTCATGTATACATATATTTAAATAACTTATGGTTTTCTCTGTACATCCATGCTCGTGCGTTACGAAAAATATTTAACGGAAGTGACGTATAATTTTTCGTTTTCGTACGAAAAATTTCTCGTAACGAAAAAAAACTAACTCTCTAATATCTGGTCAGCGAGAATGGTGGTCACAGTTAACCTGATCCTATTCTGCTTGGTTAAACTCAATATGCTCGAACTGGGTAACAGGTGCTGATAACGCTTACGCTACACTGACCTTCAAAACTAAATTGAAATCAACAAATTTCCAACCCAATGACTCCAAATAAATTCTTGTGTTTGCAACAAATCCAATCGAAAAAGTTTTCGGGAAATTAATTTTCTCGTGTTAGTGAAACATCTAAATGTGAAAATTTAAATGCTTTCACAACTAAACACAATAAAATTCATTACAGTTCTTTGTTATTCGTATGTCTATCCATTTTCATGCTGTTTTTGTTTTGTTTTTTTTTTTTACATCGTATAAGGTAGTATATCTTTTGAGCAGTTTTTTGATGTTATTTATTTTTCATGAAACCCTATTTAAGGAAATAGGAAAGAAAACAGCCTATTTTTATTCCACAGCCTGGACTCGAACCAGGATCTTTCAACTAATTGCGCTGAAGCCCCTAACTATCTCATCAATAATTTAAACATCTGAGGTATGGCGTGTATTATATCCTCATAGACCCATTCTTGAGTTATTCTTTAATGAATATTGCGTCTTTAGGAAAGATAGTCCCGAACTGCGAAATAAGTAACTGCTCTAACTAGCCCAAAGGACATATTCATAGCGTAATGCTTCAATGTCCTCCACCATACCACGGATCATGCGGTAGGTGAAATATGGTCGGACTTGGTCACTTTAGACACCAAATAGAGTCTATACAAAATATAAGATAGGATTCAAATAAATATGCGTCCAAATTTAAACCGGCTTTAAGTAAATACATGTTTTTACATTGCAGCAACTTTGTATTAATGCGCGCTCCAATAACAATAAAAGTCCCAGTATCTCTCAATGCATACGGAGCTTGTTCAACAAATTTTAAACACCCTATATGTATGCAAGAATGTATAGAAAACAGCCATTTACTTAGCTTTCTATACAAGCTCACGAGAATCATCTAAATTTAACGGAAGCGAGGTCAAATTTTTTTTTTCGTTTTCCTATGAAAAATTTCTCGCAACGAAAAAAAAACTAACTCTCTAATAGCAATAACTTCGTAAAAAAATGGATAAATAATCACATTTCCCAAACCAGTGGCTATTAAACACATTGTAGAAAACACAATTGACGGCTATTATGTATTATTACTTCTTCTAAACGCTAAGAGTCGCATCTAAACACTTAATTTTATTGATGAAAACTTAATGTTAGGTTTTCTTATTCATTCGCTTCCTCTGTGCTTCACTGTCATTATCATCCTGTCGTTTTTTTTTTCAATCCTGCCAATGTATCTGAACATCGCTAATTTCCTCAAACGTTACTGTCCTGTTTAAATTTTATTGGCTCACTGACCATACATATTTTCCCAAGTAATTCATCATATCTTCCTATGACTATTCGTTTCAGAAATATTCAAGCGAGAGCGGTAGACTGTAATACAAAGTGCTGCCCTATGAAAGATTAAACACAGATTAAAGAAAACACAGATGCGACAATCCCGTGTTAAACAGTGTGAGACAAAATTTAGCAGCGATCCTAGCGGTACCAAGGACATACTTCCAAATGCCATGTTAACGCAAACACTTTCTTAAATAAGAATGGAATGAAAATTTAAATTATCCTGAATAAAGAAAGACTGTAGTTATAAGAATGAAATTTTTATGGAATAACCGGTATCAGAATAAAAACAAATTATCATGTGTTCGTTCTTGGTATCGTTCGATGGCGCTGTGGTCGCTCTTACTTCCGGTTCGTATTCCTTGTCGCATGTGTGGTTTCTTTAATCTGTGATGTTACGTTATCTAAAAATGTTACGTTATCTTTAAAAATTTATGAATTAATTAATTCAATTCAAAATTTTAATCTTCAAAGGCAATGTTTAGTTAATGATGATATACACGTGTCGCCATTAACCACATTAGTGTAAATAATTGAACGAAAATTTAACAGCGTAATGAAGTCTTTTTAAAATTTATTATAAATCAGATATTAAAATAAAATAAGAAATTACTAGAATTAATAACTTTTCATATAAATTAATGTGGAAAAAAAAACCCAACAAAAATCAAGCCGCTATCAACCAGGAATTCAATCTACCCCAACTTGGAAGTTCAGTTTAAAAAAAGAAGTTGGACTTATCCAACTGGGTACGATAACTACGAAATGAAGCTTTTGGTTTTTAAAAATAGGTTTGAAAAGTAAATTCATTTTGCTGATCTTCCTTTATGATAACCTCCTCATATTTATCAGATATTGCTCTGGATGAGAATTTCATCACGATAGCGTTGGCCCCTGCATTGCTAAAGTCAGTTTGGAGTTATCAGAAGGAATATTTCCTTTAACTCCTACATAGGTATAGCCCTGATCTGATTTTATCTGACTTTTTCTATTTCCGTGAATAAACGGATTTTTCGAAGATGTCATTCTCAAAATTCACAGATAACCAAAATGGTTTTCGAAAGATGGTTTCAGATCACTTTACCGGAGTGAAAGCACCAGGGAGACAGATGCAATGAATACTTCGAAAATACTGAAGGATATAAATACGATTAAAACTAACAGATTTCATTGTACTTATGCAAGCATTATTAATATATTACCAAATGTATACAAGAATTACCAATAAATAAATAAATAAATAAATAAATAAATAAATAAATAAATATGCGGATATAAAATTAATCTAACAACTCATATTGAATATCTGGTAATTAAATCAACTGCATGAAACTTCGTATAATGTTGGAAATAGCATCCGCACCTGCGCTATTCAAATGTAAACAATGATAACGACTTTAACTCATCTATCTCGTACATACGAGATAAACAAGTTATGAGAGGCCATAACTTGCTAAATCGTAAAGAAGATTGTTAATGGTAGTTATGCGATGCCATTAATAGTGATAAACATAATAATTATAGAATATAATAAAAATGAGGGTTATAAATTAATGTGTACTACATGTGGGCAAATTCTATGAAGGGAAAAGAAAATTTACTAATTTAATTCAATTAAATATGCGAATGTGATACTACTTTTTGCATAACAATAAAAAACCGCTCATCAATATAATAAATTTGTTTGTCATTATATCGTATTTTTATAGCTTTATTAAAGCTATGCTTAGCAGCTTAGGTAAAATTAAATTAAACAAAGTGTAAATAGGTTTTAGTGTGTTTTTTTATTGGATAAAGGAGACCGGCAAATTTTATAAAATGTAAGCGCGAGGAACTGTAATCAAATACGAGGGGCGTTCAAATTTGACTCGGACTTTATTTTTTGTAAATTTCATTGTTGTAAAAATCTAGTCTTTCATTGTTGAGACGGCAACTACCGCCTGTCAAATACAGCACCACTCATCCGGTTGCCATGACAATCCATTGTTTGTTTAAACAAAATGGAGGACAGCGATGTGTCGACCAAAGAGGAACAAGTTTCTCCTCAACGAAATTCATCATCCTGAAATTCATCAGAGACTTCAGAGACATTTCACCGAGTCATCTTTGTCTCGATCATCCGTCTTGAATGAATGAATGAATGAATGAATGAAATTTAAAGGGTGGTTATCAAGAAACCAAGCACTGCGACCTGTTATACTATTGAACTATCCCCGATATCCTGTATTAACCCTGTCTCACTAATAGACCAAAAGCATTTGCGAATTTTAGGATTTGCCTAGCAGCAACATTTTGAATTTCTGCAAGTTGAAGTGTATAATTATATAAGAGTAGGAGTTGTAATATTGCATAAATAATTAAAATCCTCTATGTGTTTAAGTCTGAGAAATGACAGACTAATACAACTGCGAAGAACATATTTTGAACTTTTTCGCCTCTCGGCAACTTCTGCATGTAGCTCCAGTTATAACTCCAATTAAGGTCATATGTCTATTAAGATGATAATGACCTGTTAGGAGTTCAACAACTCTTTTAATTTCCATTCTATTGAGTGTTAACAACTCACATTTCCTAGAAACAGGATACTTTGGATTAAGTTCTTTGGCTTGTCTTTATCCATGATCCTTAATCCACATTTCATAATGTTGTCTACCCATATAATTGTGGATAGTTAATTTAACCAAACTTTGGGACAATTCCAAGAATGGTTCAGGTCCTATGAATGGAGTCATAGATCCTTCTTTAGCATGAAGGTCAGCGATTTCGTTGCCTTCATAACCGCTGTGAGAAGGAATTTAACACAGTTTTACCTTGTTGTATTTTGCTAAATCACAGAGGGTACGATGACACTCCCAGACAAGCTTAGACTTGTAACATACACTATTAAGTGCATGCAACGCAGCCTGGCTCTCAGAGTATATTACAATTTTCTTATTCTGGAGCTTCTGAATAATCACTTTTTTCCATAGACAATAATGGCAAATATCTCCGCCGGATAGACTGTAGAATACTTGCCAAGGGGAAAACTTCAGATTTTTCTCCCAGGAAAGCATAAACCCGCACCTATTCCAGACGCCATTTTGGATCCATCCCTATACCAGTTATCATGATCCCCAGGTGATATGAACATCTTTGTGTTCCATTCTTCCCTGGTAGAGATGGAGATTACATATTGCTTTTCGAATCTTATCAACAGTCACATGAAAAACTGGATGTCGTAACACCCTTTTTTTTTAGCTTATCATATACAGTGTTGTCTAGACATCTATGCCAGTTATCACGGCTGCATATTCGATAAACTGTTAATGCAGCCTCAGCTTCAACAAGCAAATGAATTGGTTTTAGGTCCAAGAAAAGTTCCAGAGCACTTGTTGGAACTGTTCTCATTGCACCAGTAATGGTAAGACATGCCATTCTCTGAACGTTTGATAGTTCCCTTTTGACAGTCTTTAGTTGTGTTCTAGGTCACCATGCAACAGAGCCTTAAATTATCATTGGACATATAACACTAGGAGACAAAGACCAATAAGCTGTATATTAAATAAAAAAAAACTAAAAAAAAAAGTTCGATGCAAGGTATGGGCTGCATTTTTTTTGTGCTAGCGATAGCATAAGGAATTGAAACTTGGGTTAGGCATAAAAGAGGAGGGAAATATACGGGCGAATTAAAAATAAAATCTGGAGAGATACACTGACACGTTGAAGGGCTGAGATAATAATGACAAATCAAAGTATCCATCTACGACGTATACCCATCACATTTCTTGAGTATGACGTCATAATGGATCAAGGCACGTACTATATCTCTCTAGGCCTGACAACTGAATTGATGACGTCGTGCTAGAGATCGGTGAGGCATTCTGCTTGGCATTTGGAATAGGTTACTTGTAATATTTTTGTATAAAATTTTTAATTTTTTTATTGCTTTACTGTGATTGTTAATTCCTTAAATTTTGAAATACGATCTTTTTAAAAATATGTTTCAATTGTGACAGTTATTTTGTCACATAAAAATTATGCTATTTTTCTTATCTAATTTCTGCTTGTGTATCTTAGTTAATTATCAATAGAGTAAGATTAATTATGGCTTGTAATAACACTGAGTGGCTAGTTTATTAAGAACACCGCCCTAATACTGTGTTGCGTCACCCATAGCAGCTATAAAAGCACAGATTCGCCGTGGCATGGATTCAATTAGCCACTGGAAGCATTGTTCCGTGATGTTTGTCCTTGCGGATGCAACAGCTGGTCCCAGTTGATGCTTATTGGATGGATCCATGTCTCTAATAACCCATTCCAGCTCATCCTAAAGATGTTCGATTGGGTTCAAATTCGGGGACTGTGATGGCCAGAGGAGTAAGTTGAATTCATTATTGTGCTCTTGGAACAATTCCATGAAGATACGAGCCTTTTTTGACATGGAGCATTACCCTGCTGGAAGTATCCTTTCGATGGGGGAAACACAGTAGCCATGAAGGGATGAACGTGGCCGCTGATACCTGACCATTAAGGTGTTGTTCTACAGGTATCAGCGGACCAAGAGTATGTTAGAAAAAATTCTCCAGGCCATTACAGAGCCTCCACCAGCATGAACAGTGGAAACCAGACAAGAGGGGTCCATCACTTCGTGCTGTTGTCTCCCAAATTCTGCGTCGGCCATCTGCATGGTGCAATAGGAAACGGGATTCATCCGACCAGCAGACCTTCCTCCAGTCGTAGACGGACCAGTGTTGGTGATCACGGGCAAATTGGAGGAGATTTTTGCGGTTTTGGTTGGAGATCAAAGGTACCCGGACTGGCCATCAGCTGTTACAGCCCATCCTTGCCAATGTTCGGCGTGTAGTGCGTTCAGGGATGTTATTCTGCGGTCCAGTGTTGTACTCCACGGTTAGTTGACGAGTCGTGACGTTTCTATTCGCACGAACAAGCATTCCGATCCAACGCTCACCCCTTGGATCGATGAGTCGTTTGCGACCACAGGCTTGTCTCTGGCTGGTTGTTTTTAGCACATTTTCTATATATAGAAATGTGCTTATGTGATCGGTTTGTCCAGCTGTCTGTCCGTCCGCCTGTAGACAATCCCATAATTCTTTGCGTTGCAATAGAAAGAGTGCATGTATTGAATTGCTGGAAGACACGAATTATCCTCGCATTTGGGAAAACGCGTGTTGAGAACATACATGGGTTCGGCTCTGCGCGTGCTCTAAACGTTAATGAGACGGTGCGCGTGCAGGATGCACGTGTTTGACGATTATTGAAAGGGCAGTTCAGTCTCTAAATCAAGAGAATTTTTTTATTCCTAGGGAGCTTAGTACTCATTACAAAAACTTGAAAACGAATAAACTTTTTCAAAGTCTGTTTTCACCAATCCATTAATACGGACAGAGCACGAACAAATACGAAGTGAGATAACCGGAATAAGTACGTACTATAATGGCACGTGCTTTAATGGTACCATTATGATACCCCCTTAAAATCTTCCTATAACCAGATATGGCATGTAATATATCAAACAAATCGTCACAACATGTCATGAACGAATATATAAGATTAACTAGCGATAGCAGGTATTGGTCTAATGGCACGTGTACGTGCAAGGATGTCTCATAAATGAATATAACGCGTAAATAATGTTGGTATGAAATGTTTAGTAGTACGTGTTTTGATGGTACCAAATGGAACTTTCAATGCTAAGATATGGCATATAATATATCAAACAACTCGTAAGAACGTGCCATGAGTGAATATAACGAGTAAATAATGATAATGGTTATTGGTTTAGTAGCACGTGCCCTAATGTTGCCATATGGTACCATTGGAACTTTCAATGCTAAGATATGGCATGTAATATATCAAATAACTCGTAACAACGTGCCATGAGTGAATATAACGAGTAAATAATGATAATGGTTATTGATTTAGTAGCACGTGCCCTAATGGTGCCATATGACACCATATGGTATCATTGGAACTTTCAATGCTAAGATATGGCATGTAATATATCAAACAACTTGTAACAACGCATCATGAGTGAATATAACGAGAAAATAATGATAGTGGGAATTGGTTTTGTTGCATGTGCCCTAATGGTGAATATGGTTTTGTTGCTTATGTAGTATTGTTAGAACTTTCAATGCTAAGATATGGAGTGTAATATATCATCCAACTCATTACGAGTTGTTAGATCTATTGTTACCCATAGCTTATTTGTATCAAGAGCATAATGCTGTTAGGATTAATGTTACATAAAACTCACTACTGCTATACATATTGCTAATTAATAGTAGTTAATCGCTTGCTTCAATAGTAGACGATAACGTAGAAACACTTTAGTAATTTAATATGAAAAAATAATAGATGCTTACACACAACGTTTCAGCTATTGAGGCTCACTTCGTTTAACATTTTGTGGAATTCTTACAAATTAAAGAACTTTCATTTTTATAAATGTATGAGGAATAACTCCCTCTTCATTTACGTTTCAGTTCTTCAAGTTTATTCGTTTAAATTCTCTCTATACATTAGCTTACTTAAATAGTAATTTACAATTTAGTTTTCATATTTATTTATTTTCTCTTAAGTGTTTTAAAATGTTGATTAAGTCAATATATCCATGTACGATGCTATAACATGAAAATGTGCTCCCTTTATCCGCTTTGGCGGTAAAATCATTCTTGTTTGGTTGTTTAACCAGTTTTGATAAACCCTTGAAATGATTGTTCGGGAAAAGCCTACAAGACGTGCGGTTTCGGAAATACTCAGTCCACCTCGCCGGGCACCAACTATCATCCCGCGCTCGAAGTCGCTCAGATCCTTTGTTTTCCCCATGATGACGGTCAAACCCCTTTCTCGCTTGATGACATGTGTGTTCTCGCTTTATTTGGTACCGACTGTCACGTGACCAACTGAAACGTAGTAATTGCTATGTCAACGGATTTGTATAGTTCCTAATAAACTGGCCCGTCAGTGTATACAATATTCGAATGCATTAATAATATATCGCTCTCAAAACTAACATTTTTTTCTCTCTCATTTTGGCTCCGAGTGCCATGGAAAGAAACCCACTTCTCAACGGAAATTCATCTAACTTTGAATTTTCTCTTCTAACAGCAGGCGGATATAGCTGCTTTCATTTGAACTGTTCTCATTCATCCCATGTCTTTCTTGTTCTGGGAAGCGCTTCATTTAAATGATGTGTATGGATGGAAACAAATGTTGGATAGGTGCCTTCTTTTAATTTTATTCTATCGCGAAGATTATATCATTACCTTGCTTGTCTGTAAATATTTTTTCTTTAATTAAAAATTCATCGTGAAAATGCTTGATTCAAACTCATGAATTTGCCGTCGGCGTGAAATCTTCACGGCGAATTTTTAATAGCCAGTTCTTTCTTAAATCCGGTTTCTTTAGAAATCCAAAAATTGTTGTGTGCAATTTACAATGTGCGGGTTTATAATACTGGTTTATAATAACTGGATTTACAATGAGGAACAGAGCAACTTCTACCCATTATCTATGATGTTAAAGTAGAATAATATAAAATATCTCATTTTGAAAGTTACCCACGATGTTAAGCCTAATATATTTGGTTATAATGACAGGCTACTATAATTGAAAATAATTCTTATTTATAAAAAATTATACTTACGAAAGGTTTCTAGTTAGGTTCCTGATTAAAACTGATTCAAGATGACAAATTATGTTTATACAAGTTAAACGAATACTCCAGTAATATGAAAAAATTATCTCCTGTGTCAAAATGGCAAGCAGACGACATGATGCCTCACCGACGTCTAGCATGACGTCGTCAATTCAATTGTTAGGCCTGCACATATAGCATGGCCATGACCAAGAAAAAAGATTGAAAAAATAATTCAAATGCTCTGAAAGTGCCAGATTTTGAACGATTACGAGCGCATGTGAAATAAAGTGTAAATGAAGAGAAATTTTGGTAGATATAATTTTTAATTAGTAAGTTGTATACGCGATGAGTGAACGAAAAATGACGGTAAACTAGGACAGGGTGAAAACATGCGACACAGCAAAAATATTGATACACTGATGTATTGATTCATTTTATTTCAAAAGAAGATATTTTATTAGGTAGGTATTAAACATTTCAAAACCAAAAATTTAACTAATAGTGATAAATATTAGGCTTTTTGCGAACTGGCGGTTGCAACACACTCCAAAAATGTTGGGACAGTGGGCGAATTACCATTGGGTGACGTCTCCCTTTCTTCTGATCACACTTTGTAGCCATTGAGAAACAAATGATACCAATTTCTGTACGGTTGCAACAGAAATTTGTTGCCATTCCTGCTGTACGAAAGTTTTCTGCTTTTGAACTGTTCAGGGTCGTCGTTGACATAACTTCCTCTTGATAATTCGCCATATATTCTCTACTGGGGAAAAATCAGGACTGCAGGCAGGCCATTTTAACACCCGAATTCGTCTATTGTGTAGCCACTGTCCTGTAATGCGAGCGGTGTGGGGTTTAGCATTATCTTGTTGAAATAGAAAGGGACGGGTTCCAAAAAGACGTCGCCAAGAAGGCAACATATATTATAAAATTCCAATATATGTTTGTGCATTAACGGTGCTGTTGCAGATGTGCAAGTTTCGCAATTTATTGACACTCGTGCAGCCCCAGACCATTATTGAAGCTGGCTTCTGTACAGCAAGTCAGCAACAGGCAGGATTGTCCTTTTCCTCTTTGTTCCTAAGTACACACTGACGATTTTCGCAAACCACAACCGTAAATGTAGATTCATCGGACCACAAAACACGTCGCCACTGGGCGTCAATCCATTTCAGATGGGTATATGCCCGAGCCAGGTGCCTACGTTTCTGCAGTTGTTTACAAACACCTTTCGTTTTGCATAATAGGGATTAAACATTTTTTCGTGATGTAGCGGCAAACGGTATTCAACGATAAAGGTTTTTGATAGAATCCTCGAGTCAATTCTGCAATTTCTGTCACTGTTGAATGCTTATTTTTAATGTAGTGACGTCTGAAAAACCGAAGATCACGAGCAGTCAGAATTGGTCTTCGTCTTTGCCCTTTACAAACGGTGGTATTTCCACTTGGCCTGTATCTATTAATGCTATGAACCGTAGAGACGAAAGTCCAAGATTTCAGCCTATTTCCTGCTGAGATATGTTGCTTTTAAATTGTTGGATTATTTTATTGCGCATATCTTGACCCACTGCCTTAACTCAATCCATGTTGTCGTGTAAATGAGTGGTCGCACATTGCAGTTGGCATTTAAAGAGGGGAAAAGTTATGACCGTAATGTTCTCCAGAAGTTTCGAGAATACACATGTCACTTCTATGGCTTCCGGTGGGGTCTTTTCCTTCCGTCCCAACTATTATGGTGCATGTTGCCAATGACAATTTCATTAAAAAATTATATACGACCAAAAAAAAAGAGATCGGCATTTATAAATTGTACATTGTCACGGAATTTGAACGTCAGTCAAGATTCCGATGACGTCATCGCCCCTTTCCACACTCGTTATTTCTATTCATCGAGCTGGAAAGGGAAGCGTGGCGATGCTCGTCGTCAACAGCGTCATGAAGACCCGACCAATGAGGAAGGAGAGCGGGAGTTTCGTCATGGGGACGTGGAATCGAGAGATCGGGGGAGAAGCCTTATGGAGAGGTCGAAATAAAGAGAGCTGGAGGAAAAACAGGAGACATGGCCGAACAGCTGGAAATGGCTGCAAGATGGGTGTCCTAAACGCAGTGAATTGCAAGATTGAGACGTCCGACGCAGCATCTGCGACAGCTATCAGCGGCGAGCATACATCTTCGGCGTGCGACGGAGGAGAGAAAAACTCCGATACTACGAAGCCGCCGATTTGGATACGTGGCAGAGTGAGCTCCGGGGGTTTTCCGAAGGCGAACTATTGTGAAGTAATTGAAATTCCCCGCTGGACTGTCAGCCACCGTGTAGACTGCTTGGTAAGCATTAGAATACAATTGTTTTTAAATACCAGTTTTGCTTCGGCAGTTTTCATAGAAGTGAAGGCTTACCGGCTGAGTTATATTACTTATCTACGGGGACTGTGGCCTTTCGGGCTAAACGCCTATCTTAACGACGGGCTGGGCTTCGTCCTCATTTAGCTTTAATTGCTTTGATTATTAACGATAGACTGAGCTATAACAATTAATTCGTCCAAAGCGTCTATCGGAGCAACGAGTATTTGTCGACGGCCTACTATTCACTCCCGTCATATTTTCTAATTCTGTGTTATTCGTTCTTTGCCGTGCTATTTAGGAGTGTGCAACAGCAGCTCGAATGTAGTGCATGTGCTCTTCTATTGGAAACCCACCGGACTGTGATATTTATGTTTTTGTGTTTCTCGGATGTGGCTTACATTATTGTGTGCTTAAGCATTGGCTCACGATTTTAGTGCAAAATAAGTTATGCATTTGTGTGCTTCAAGAAATGGCCTGAAGTATTATTCAGCTGTTGTTTTTCAGTGTTTTGTGCGTCATGTTTAAACGTTGGCGAGTGTTATTGTCGACAACATTATTCAGCAATTTGTGACAAATGTTTTATTGGTTGTGTTTATGCCTTACAAATTAAGTTATTTAACATAAGATCCTAGTACGGGTCGATTGGTGTCAATTTTGTCATTGCGGATCGATTGGTAGCTAAGCTTTTTGCTTTATTTCTCATTGCGGATGGTTCAAGCACTTTTGCCATCTGAATATTTATTATTTATTATTTCTTAGTGAGATAATTACTTTATGCTAGATATAAGGTATCATTTTTCTTAATTATTTGTTCCATTTGGAAATACTTTATTTACTTTCACGCCTACTGTTTACGTGTCGTTCAATTTTCCACTGCGTACTCTACTACCATTTAATAATAGCACGTAACATACATATTTTACTTCAGTCACTTCAAACGCATTTATTATTTTTAATTTTGCTATTATATATTTACTCAATCTTATTTTATTTGCATTTTTCATACTGTCCCAAGTTTTATGAAATTGAGTTTGTAGAATGTGTGGGGGCGAAAAAAGGCACTTACATATGTGACTATTGTCGCACTTGATTTCAGTTTTCAAATGTGTAAGTTCTTTATTATGTTACTACTCTTTACTGTTTTTGTATCAATAAACTAAACTTCAACTATTTTTGTTATTTGTACTCATTTTTAGATATTTTTTTTTGGGGGGGAGGGCATATTTGGAGCCATTTTTACAAATCTACAAAATGTAGTGGTTACGAAAAAAAATTTTTTTTTTCACTTAAAAAAAGTTGACTACTCATTTTGAGAAAAATATATATCTTGTAGTAATAAATGGGGTATATATTGTAAATATTTTGATTTCATTTTGTACAAATATGATTTTTCTAAAATTAAAAAAAAAATTCGGGGCCCAGGTTTGGGTATTTTCCTATATACATATGTTTGAGCGCAGATTCGGTGACATTTGTTTTATAGAACTTGATGTTTTTCTCTTAGATTTTTTATTGATAAATTGCTTAATTAATGCGGAATGTAACAAATTTTCATTGTTTGCTTTAGCGATATCTTCACATTCGAGCAGATTTTTTTTCAGTTACTTTGTTCCAGTGGTGACTCGTAAGAATGTGTAGTGGTGAGATTCTAGCAACAAAGGTAAAAAAAATTAATATGGATTGAAAAATATATCTTTAATAAAAAATATACAAAAATAAATATCTAATATAATAAATAATTCGCTAACACATTAGTATGCTTCTGCGTCTGTGATTATCGGAACCAAAACCTAAAGGCAACAATAATAAATCATCAAGATCCGCGTTCGCCAATCTTACTTTAAAAATTACTGCCAATAATTATACCATATTTGTTACTAGCAAGAATAGTATTCCAATATCATAAGTTTTAATGTTAAAGCGAAAGTGTCATTAAAAAGGCGAAGTGATAAGGTAGAAGAGGTATTAGAAAGCCGAAGAGCAAAGCCACTGAGTCATTAAATTAAAACGAACGGCAAAACATTTGAAGAAAATATGGAGCAGGAATCCCAACCCAAAGCTCCATCGATGCATGCAAATCGCGTCAGATTTTCTCCAGAAGCTTTAAATGAACTACGAGAATAAATTGCGGAAAGTAAACGAAAGAATGGGCAAATATGTCAGAGGCTTAACAGTATGTCGAATGTGAAAGCAACGCTTCTTAGAAAAGATACGGACGTGCAGAATAAAACAAGATGAGCGAAACACCTGCTGATAAGCCTCTAGAGCAAAGAATTAAAGAACGTATAAGAATAACTATTCGAATAAGTAATAAGTTTAAGCATTTGGTTAGAAGACGAATATTTTATCGAAAAAAAATATGACCCATCTTTGAATTTTAAAGAAAGATGGCAAGATGTAAAATCATCAATTGGCAAAAAGTAAAGATGTTAGATGTTACAAACATTTAAGTATTTTATGACAAATACATTAATAGACGCTAATTTAAAAATTCCACCAGGATTCGGACGATACGGTTTTCGCCCACAGGCTGAAGTTCATCACGAAACTTATCAAGTTTTTTAGATGCAATATATCCCATGTAAGTTGAAGCCCAAAATCTTGCGTAACTATGCCTTTTGGACTCCGTGAAAGCAATAAAGGAAAAGGTTGATGTGTCCAGAAAATACAGGATGCTCAGAAAAGGTAGATGCTAAAATTTGTTCACATTTTACCGCAAATACGTTTGCAATGTCATATAGGATGATGCATGAGGAATAAAGTAATGATTCACTCAGAAACCTTACAATGGCGATAAGACAAACACAAAATGTACCTCATATTTGATATATGATTTCTCGAATGTGTAGAGCGTAATTCAATTTAAAAAATTGTTAATTAACTCCATATTTCCATCGCACTCGTGTATGCAAGTTTAACTTAGTCATCTAATAGATAAATATTTAGATAAATGAATAAAAAATTTAAGAATGGCGATAATAAAACGGGAACATTAATTTTATTTGGAGGCCTGTAGCCCTTATGGACGAAGCACAGCTAATGCTTTCCTCCCTCCCCCTTCTAAATATTTAAGGGAGAAAATATAAATACTATTCATTACAAATTGAAGAAATGGTAATTTGTGAATCATCGTCTTAATAATGTGACAAAACAGACTATAAGTTGATTGGTATTCTGATTAAATTGTTAATAAAAGTACGTGGACTACAGATGGAGATTTACGAAGACCGAACAAGTTTGTGGCATTTGTCATTACAAGGTGCGTCTAAAAAGTTCAGTGAATGGATGGATATCTCAAAAAGCAACGTGAGGTAAAAATGGGGCCAGCGCATGCGCAGGGAGAGACCAATGAAGAAACGGCACGTAGCAAGGAGCGCAAGAAACCGATGCAGATTAGTCTGCTACGGGCAGTCGAACGGCGTGTGTGCGAAAACTTACGTTAAATGGAAATGGAGTAAACCGTCAACGCCGAATTCTACGAAGCTGTTTTGAAGCGTTTACTGCTGCGCATCCGACATATTCGCCCACAGATGTACAGGAGTGGAAAGTGGAGTATGTTGCATGACAGCGAACGCCCGCATACTGCGATCCGTGTTCGCAACTTCTTGGCCCAACGCCGTGAAACTGTTATCGCACATCCACGATACTCGCCTGATCTGGCGCCTGCAGACTTTTATTTTTGTTCTCTCGCCTCAAGGAGGTCCTGAAGGGCACACTTACAAGACATCCGACGATGTGTGTCATCTGTGCTTCGATCGATCCCAAAAGAGGCCTTCGCTGAGTCATTCCAGCAGCTTTTTCAACGATGTTAAAAGTGTATTGTGTTCAACGGATGTTATTTTGAGGGTGAATAAAGGTATTTTGTTTCCATGTTTTGTTTATTTGTTTCATGCTTCCATTCATCGATCTTTTTAGTTTATTATTATTATTATTATTATTATTATTAATTGTCCACAGTTTTTGGCATTAGACCAGTTTTCTTGAGTAGCTTGTCCATGAGCACCAAGACACTTCAATAGCGCTGCTAAAAAGAACTGATTCGTTACTTTCGTCCTTCTGACAACCACAAAATCATGTTATTCTGAAGTAGCGGCAGGATCTGCGATCTTCATGTGGCTTATGACTATATAACTTAACGGATTATCTCCTTTTGGACGATCAAGAAAGTTATCCTGTCAAAGTGCAAAAAACAAATTAAAGACGGGCACTTAAAGTAGGCTACGTATATGATATGCAGCAGTGGAAAAACCTCAGTTTAAATTCTATATTTTAAGCTATATCAAAAATAGCTTAAATTTTAGTCAATAAATCAGAAGAGAAGTCATTTGACTGGCTGTTGATGAGGCACAGGAAACTCGCAGCTTGTTCAAGAAACACCGAGGAAGGCGTGTCTAAGGCTACAATTAACCTCCCCGTCAATCGCACTCCTCCTAATGCCCCAGGAATGATTTTCCAATGGACAACAAAGGCACACACACGCAGGCGCACTTACACGTGAATACCATCGATCGATCTAACAAGAAGAGACTCACCGCTGCGACCGACACCATTTGTCATCTAGTGGCGACATAAAGGAACAAAAATCCCCTCAACGGGTGTCGCTATGAAAAATTTTTAATAATAAAACGTCTACGGTTTTCAAGTGGCATATCTTTTCCCCTTTTCGCCTAATGATTTTATAATATATCTAGCTGTTATTCATATGCAAATTTTTTCAAAGATTAGAAAGCGTTTACTCTGGTTTTTTTTTAATATTTTTTAATCCATTTTTGTCATAAAATTTTAATTTGGCTTAAAACTTAAGTTTCTCCTATTAATTTATTTCTGCATTTATAAGCATTCTTAGAAATATTTTGTTCGGACGGCAATTACGGTTTCCTTCGATTTCCTCAGAATTCAATAAAATAAACTAATTAATATAGTTAATTTTATATTGATCCCGATTTTCAGCGAATATAAGTGGAAAAGTAATTTTTTCTTAGCTTGTAACCTTTAGTTTCAATTTGTGCGTTGCTCGGGTTTTAATAAAAAAGTGAATTAGTTTCGAATCTGCAGTCCGAAGCGTTGAATCATGATATTTTCAGATGCAGCAAACAAATATTTTATACAGTACATAAACTTTTTATTTATTTATCAATGGCGAATCTACAGAATCATGTACATCGGTAATACTGAATAAGAGCTTATACGTAATAAATGAAGTATGAAATATAAGCACAGATATCGGGTCTCTCTATATGTCAAGTAAACACAGCGTTCTATGCTTAAGGTGTGTCTACTTACTCGCGTCTGTGCTCACAATCGAGTGTGGGACCACAAACATGGCGCGTGGAAGCTTTTCGCAATAACTAAAATGACAAAACGAGTATACATTAAATGACGAAAAATTAAATTTATTGCATCACACGATTTTTTGGGTCGGAACATTATTGTTAACTATAGAGAGGACTGAATCTGTAGAAATAAGCACTTCAAAGCACATAGAAATTCAACAAGCGCATAAATTATAAATAAGACGAAAACTTCAAAAAGCATCAAAAGATCTAAATGATCGCAGAGTCGTGCAACGAATTTTTTTTACCAACTTTCAAGAAACATATCTATGCATTGATGTGTTTAAAAGGCAACCAATAATAAATACTGAATCAGCTCAAAAAGTTGTGTAAGAATGCAAAAACACAAATCCGTATTTAATTGATTCTTAAATGTTTCAAAACAATAAATTATGAATTAAATTGTGAATAATAAGATATATTTATTTCTTGTAATGGAAAAGAGTTTATTCCAATAAATTATAAACTCTTCTTTATAGGATTCATTAGTCTTCATTCAAAACACTGAAAGCAAAACCTTAGGCCGTTACACAAATTTGCTAGGTAAGACAGCAAATTATAGTGGCGCTATCTGTTACCACACTTTCAATATATTTTAAAATGTCTCTGTAGTTATTGTTGTTGAGGTGCCTTCCTCTTTTTTGAAGGTGGATAAAATATGCCTTATGATAAGGCGTAAATCATATTTACTTTGGGGCTGATACAGCACAAGGGCCCCAAGAATCAGGTGCAGATGAAATGATGATGAAAGGATGATAATGAAAAGGGACAAACACAAACATCCATGCACACGGCGGGATTCGAACCCGCGACTTGTTGGTTTCGAGAGCGGAAAGATTACAATGCTCAGGTGACGATTTAAATAAAAATTGTTGCTCAGACTACAATGCTCAGGTGACTTTTTAGTGACGTCGCGTGTGCCAACAATCCTTAAAAGTGCAACAATAATGCAAAACTGTTTCCGTAACGCTTTTTGGATCGGCTTTTGCATCATAATTTTTGTAGAATGATGTCCAGCCTTAAAACATTATCATGTTATAAAAGCTGTAAACTAAACAGTGAAAGCTAATATAAATGAAAAAAATCGTCAAGAATAGTTTTTAATTGAAAGAGTTTATTCTGTTGAACAAAGCAAAAAGCTTAAGTTAAACACAAACCCATACAAAACATGGAATTAATTATTGCAAAGCTTCAAAATAAACAGTGTTCTTAGTGAAGCTTTCTGGCTAGAGTAGATGTAAAGGTTATGTGGAATGTCAACATGTGAGCAACCAGCATACAGCTGAACATGAGAAAAGCAAAGAGACTTTAGATCAAGTCCAACAACCGTTAAGAGATTGTCCCTGAGACTTGTTGATTGACATATCGAAACGGAGCTTAAGAGGAAATTGCAGTCTCTCTTGAACTGAAATGGCAAATCGTGTATCACGTGCAAATATTTAAACAATTTAATCTGTGCTTGTTAAGTGTATCCATCTGTCTGTGATAGAATACTACTAGATAGAAATATCTTAAATCGAAAATAAAGCTTAAAATGATTTAATTTAAGTTTAGACAAAAATAACGTAAAGGGCGTACATTTGTAATATAAAAGTTATAAACTAAAGATAACCTATAATCACTAGATTAGTAGGTTACTAGCTACAGTGGAAGTAGCGTTTAACACACTAATAAAAAGCAATGAAACATGGCGCTCTTTAACACCATTCAAAACAATGAAGATTATGCATCAAAAGGTACAAACTAAATCTTCTCTAACGTTAATGCAGTATGGCCCCTGACGAGGGTCTCTTCAGAGCCAACTTTCACTAAAAACACTGGAACATGTCGTGTATCCCTTTTTCACAGGGACGGGCACAATTAACCAAAAATATAGTCTGTCTTAAGACTGATCTACAGAGACACAAAAATAGAATTATAAGCAACTGCACTGGAATTTATCTGGTGCGAGGACATGTAAAACATTAATGTCATTTAGTTACAAAATAGCGATAGAATGAATTAGATTTGAGTGATGAAAGACGCAGAGCACATAATATGCAATTTGAGCCTGATATAAGACACTGCTTAGTAAAAGCAACATTGTTACGGAAAAGATCATAGGGCGTCTCTTCACGGCCTTAAACCTCGACGGCTTTTATCGCAGCTTGACATAACCGCTACCACCATTAATAAAAGCTGAAAGTCCCTCAGGGAACAGTCCGAATAGGCTCTCGTACCTTAATACCGAGATATTCTGTAAAGAACTCCCGTAACAGAGCTCCTACCAATAATGCAATTCCAAACAATTAATGAATTGTCTAGCATTTACATGGAAACAGTTTGAATGGTCTATAGAAGGAAAATCGTCTCTTAATTGTGGAACAAATTTGTTCACAGTATCTGGCTTCACCGTGCAGTACTCAGCTTCTGCGCTTGCCATCGAGCACAAAACTTTATCCGACGCACTCGCCTTGAATTGCGACGCAGGCCTATTTCCCACTTCGACACTCTCCTTCGGTTGTCTTCGCCGCCAGCCAGCCTGGTCACTTTCTCATCGTCCTACTCTTTAATTACTCCTCCTTTTTGCCTCCTGCCACGTATCCATCGCTCACTTTCACCATGGAAGAAGTAGAATGGTTTCACTTCCACTCCATCGTTTGCTTTCTCCATCGCTCACATTCTACTTCTTCCATGTTTTCACCTTCTACCCTATTTCACGTCTGACCTCCTGCTCTTTCTATCCACTTCCTGTCTCGCTCCTTCCTTTTCCTTCATGCGGGGCATGCTGGGAGCTTTGCTCCGATTAAAGAGCATCGTTTTCTGTCAAAGCTCTCCCAAACCACGTGAAACTGTGTCTGATAAAATCAGTGGGATTCTTGGAATGAACACAATTTATTCACAGGTTGAACTTCGTCGAGTATCATGATATCTAATTGAAGGAAATAAGGTCAAAGAATGATACGGTAGTGTAAGTTTATTGCGCCTTGCGCGTTTCGGCATAACGCCATCATCGGAGACTATACATATAGGGGGTAGATGTATAGCCTCCAATGATGGCGTTATGCCGAAACGCGTAAGGCGCAATAAACTTGCACTACCGTATCATTCTTTGACCTTATTTCCTTCAGTTACAATTTCATATTTGTATTTCCCTGTGATGAGCATAGCATCGATAACATAGCCTTCATGCTTTTGATGACTAACCTTGTTTCATTGCACAATTGTGGAGGGTCCAAATTTCTCAGCATCATGATTGGAGCTCTCTCTTTGAGGATAAGGTTTGCGGTGGCATTCCAGGTGGATAGACAAAGCTTGGAAACTCAGTTGGAATCTCTACAGCTTCATCCTGATTGATAACAGTGCCAATAGATTGGAAAGAACTTGCTGTTTCAGGCAAAATTTTTAGCAAATCCAGATTGATTTTTTTTTCAACTTCCTCATTTTGTGGAGCCAAAATCGCAAATTCACACAACTAGATGGAGTCTTTGTAGTTGTTGTTCATGTTAGAAAGACTTTTGCTTTGAGCTCATCTTTTGTGCCAACCATCTGTCCACATGGCAGTTGATGCATGTCGAGCCGTTGGTAAAAAGGCAATCATCCGCTGCCAATGGCAAGCAGCTGCTGTGAAATCTCCAAACAAACGGGCTCTCATGTTGGTCTTCAGTCACAATTTCTGAACATGTTGTCATAAAATGGAGGTCTTCAAAGAAGCATTCAGCTTATCAGTCTTTGTGCCTTTTGGGATGACGGGAAGGTTATGTCGAAAGTCTCCTGCAAGTACCACAGTCACTGCATCTGATATCCTTCTCGATGCTTCCAGCGCCTTGCGATGTGACATTCATCCTAGACTATGAGTCATTTTTATTGCAAAACCTTGGCCATGGTTGTATTCCTTGAAATGTTGCATATTGGAGAATCTGTTTTGGCCAAGTTCAACGGAATCTTAAAAGCTGAATTTCCAGTCCGGTCTCCAGTAAAAAATGTTGCTGCAATGCTGGAAGATGCCACAGAAAGAGCTATGCAGTGTTGCCTGGTCTTTGCGAGAAGAAGGTGATCAAGAAAGAAAAGTTTAATAATTGCAGGTTTGGTCAGTATTGCTGGTAAATGAAATAAAGTAGGGTCTGGTAATACAATACGATAGCGTTTTATTTTCGTTCGACGTGTTTCAAGAAGAGCCTCATCATCAGGAACTATGTGCACTACAAAGTCGTCACAGATACAGCATATAGCCCATGTCCACCAATCCGCGGCAGAAACTGATGTCGCAACAAATGTTCTGTCACCAATTGCTGGGCTTACAGTTATCATGGCACCCAGTGATTGGTTATAAGGCCGAATATAAATTACATGAAAAGTTTTCCAGTCTGTCTTCTGACAGCATCAGTTATCCTGTTGTAAGCAGCTCTTTGGTCATCGAGTAGCTATGGCTCATTTTCAGCAACAAAAGCCTCCAGTTCATCTATCTATCTGCTTGTATCTATCTTCTTCTTCTATTACCCCTTTACGTGGTCAGAGAAATTAGCATCCCCCTAAAAAAGAGAGAGAATGGGGGAGGGGGGAGTAAAAAGCGTTTTATCTCTACCAAGACCTTGACTCGGATCAATTTGACCTGCCTAAAACCTTCCCAGGTCAACTTGAATTACCATGCAAAATTTCATCAAGATTGGTCCAGCCATTTTGAAATGCATAGCGAACAGACAGACAGACAGACATAAAGAATTTTATGTATACAGGGTGTTTCAGAAATACGTTTACAAACTTTTAGGAGAGGTTGTATGGGTGCTTCTAAGTAAAAAAGCTTCTAGAATATGGGTCCGAATTTGAACTCTGAGATATGAACAGAAATAAAAATACCGCCACCAAGATCAACATGTTAATAACTCTAGGATGATGAAATTTGGGAAAATAATTGGGTACATAAAACTGTGTATACCGTTAAAATTTGATTTAATTCCAACGAGTGGTTTCCGAGTTACGCACTCAACATCGTCACACGTGCTGGTTAGTACTCGCATGTGAGCACTGTTACTGAGCACTGTAAGGATTTATATAAAAATAAATTCGTCAAATGGAAATCAGTTTGGTTAAATATCTCAGGTTATTTTCCAAAGTGAACATGATAGGCGAGAATTCAATTTAAAATTTAAGATGAATGTGCTTTCTGAAAACCAGAAATGTTGCAAAATTCAGGTGGTTCAGCATTAAGGGTGTCTGTCTTTGTAATTTCGAGATCGCGATAAGAAACTTTTTCAATGGAAATCATTCTTTGACATTGAAACCTCCAACCCAAGATTAGATTGTAAGCAACCATAGGCGCTGAGAACGTGAGCTATTGAATTAATCGAAATACATGTACTGGGCTATCATAATCGTGTACGAATAGTCGGGTGTATCAGGATCTTAGCCATTGGATAATATATATTTGCTTAAGAAGCGCAGAGGCTGCTTTATTAACATCTCAACAATCCGATTCGTGCAAATGTTTGCCATTATTCATTTAATTATACGAGGCGTAATTTAAAAGGACCGGTCGGTTATAAAATGAGAACAAATGAAAAAATGAAAATTTATTGGTGTTTCTAGATATACATATCCTTAAAAACTGACCTTAAAAACTGCCGTTTAACCAGTAGTGAACGTCCCAAAATTAATACCAAAAACAAAGAAGGTCAATCTATAATTCATCTGTGAATTTCCAAGGATTTAAATTAATAATATCACTGATACGTTGAAGTGAATAATTGAAATATATTTAAAAGATTTAAAATTTCAACAATAATTAATAAAAAAACAAATTCATAAAATTTCACAAAATGACAGGTAATTTAAATTCATAACAGAGAGCAATGTTAAATCAGTTCTCAGTGAAACCGCCGTGCAGGATGGATATAACCCGAGATGAAGAACGCTCGTATATCACAATAGCCGTTCTCTATATTGATTTCTGTTATTTATTATGGAACATGAAACCTGTAATCATGTTCCAGAATAAGCTTTCCTGAATAATGAAAGATAACATTATAGGTTTAAGACAGATAAGGTTACGCGGTAAGAAATGTTTAGCCCTTGGTTGGAGTAGCGGTAGCTGAATTGGTAAGAGCGGTGCCAGCAAAAGGTATAATCCCTGGTTCGAGTCAAGGTCGCGGAATTTTTCCTTTCCTTTTCTATTTGTAATTGTGATGTGTTCGATCGAAGATTTTCTTCAATATTATTGTTTTCTTCTCATTGAGTGCATTCCAAAGGGAAATGATGCTTTCCTCTTTTGCTTCTCTTGTATGGAGGGAAATGCCCGCCGTCAGGCAATGAGTTTTTCCAACTCTTGAATTTCCTCCAATCCGTTTGAGAAGCGTGGCAAGGGCGGGGGGGGGGGGGCGAGGTCATGAAGCCTCAGGTGCCAGTCTTGAGGGGGGAAGAGTGCTGCATAGACAATATTATATTAAATATGAAGACGGGGCAAAAAATATGAATGCCATGCCCCGGTTACAGGTTTTATGAAATCGACAAAAAACACTCCGGTTTGGTCACAGAACACACTGCCATGATTTTCCTTTGAGAATGGGTTTATTTGAAATTTTTCAGTTTGGGTGAATCGAAACGACGCCACTGCACAGGCTGGCCTCTCACTCAGTGAGTACCATATCTCTTCCTACACCTTAAGAACTGGCTTACGGCTACGATTCGAGGAAACCGAATTTGAACAGTTGAAAGCCTCAGTGAAAAACTGTCTGAAATTCCTTGCGTTGGAATTTTATGCGGAGGGGTTGAAGGCGCTTGTTTCATGATATCAAAAGTGTTTGGAAGGAAATAGCGACTGTGTAGAAAAATAATGTAAGGATATATGTATTTGGAACCACTAATAATTATTTCATTTTTTTCGTTTGTTCTTATTTTATAATCGACTGGTCCTTATTTTTGAAATATTTCTCGTACCTTCATATGAAAGCTTGCGTCATCGTTTTGTCTATTTGATGGTATTGTCTTGCAGCCGATTCTGACTCTATTTTAGTGAGCGCAATTTTATTATCCAGCAGTGCTAATTTGTTTCGTTTTCTTTCGGAAAGGAGATATAACGGAGGGTACGACCTAACTGTTAATTATGCTGTTTATTAAAGAGGGATCAGTCCTCAGTGCGGATTTCATACTATCTTAGGAGTGGGATATATTGCAGCAAATATTTTAATTTTGAAACCGCAAATTTCACAGCCATGATAGCACTATTTTGGGGGAGAGACATTTTGTGATTTCAGACTAGCGCATCATTTACGCTTGAAATTCGACTGCAACAGAGAATTCATTCCATTATTGATCCCGTTACTCTGTCTGTTATTCATCTCTGCCATGAAAATTGTGAAACGCTAATAAAATCTTAATTTAGAATTTTACATTGTGATTAATGTTAATTTTTTTATCCTTACCATTTTAGCCTATTATCTTCTATTAATGGGCGAATTGCTTCCATAAAAATATAATAAAGCCAGCAACCAAAGCGGAACGTATAATATTCGTGCAAAAATTTAATTTAAACCTTTAATTTTAAGAAAGGGTCGAGTTGAAAGAGGCATTTAAGTACCAATAAAGAATTTTAAACAGGTCTCAAGTAAACAGACACACCGATAATCGTTGGCCGGTTCTCCACCCGAGCTCGAATGGCACGTGATCGTGAGTGCTTAGATCTTCTACGAGCTTCTCCTGTAGGTGCGTTCATTTCATGTATGCTAAAGAACGGCGCGACTTACATCCCGACGAATGTGCTCTTTTATTTGCTAATTTGTTTTGTCTAGTAGGCGGTAATGTGAGACATCCAATACTGTTTCTATTCAAAGTACCGCTGAACAGGAATTTTATTCAAGAGACCTCTCGTCTAAACCTGATACGTATGACCAATTTTGTCTATACCATCCAGAACTTCTTAAACTTTGTTTGTTCGAAGTCCGATGTAATAAATAGCATCATTTGTAGGGCACATAGTATCTCTTCAGCTGACAGTTAAACTACAGAATAACAGCGGCAGTTATACCATTTCCCAGTTTAACGATGCAGCGATGAATCTGTTAGAGAGCGTGAACCGGTTCTTTTTGTGATGAGTCGCGTGATCAATGAGTTCTACTTCACGTGATTAGCTCGTTCCTAATTGACCTTAATATCACGTGAAGCAAATGAACGAAGATTTAGCTTCATTTGACAGTTGATCTCAAAATAAAAATCCCGACATTGAAGATGGCTGTTTTCACGGATTTTCGCCAGACCAATCAAATATTTTTAGAATAAAAGATAAACAATACACCAACAATATATAACCAATATAAAGTACGAGGTTATAAAGTTAACGATTTCATAAACATTGATAAAGTTAACGATTTCATCGCCGCTAACAATTTTGTCACCCCCCATCCGACCCCAAGTGCATCCCTCCCGTGTATGGTGAGAACTGTATAATGGAAAACAGTGTTCAGTTGTATTCAGGATTTCAACAAAGGACGAAAAAGCATCAGGAACTTCCTAGTCGTCCTGTAGAGTTTGCAACCGACGCCACAGCGCTGCGTGTAGAACCAATGATTCGTGATGACTAGCATAGACGATTAACAATCTACCGTCGAAAACATTATGCAAAACTTCTTTATTGCTGGCTTTCAAGGGCTTGTAAAGCGATGGGGATAAATGTTTGAATATACAGGATTATTCAAAATGAATGCTACAAAAACAAAACTTAACGGTGACCAGTATAATCAAGCACGCCGAGCACGCCGTCAACCTACTACCCCAGACTGACCGTCCTCCAGCGCGAGCCATCGCCAGACATCTGATACACAAGTCCTTCAAAGAAGCGTCTGCGTCTAGACCAACCCGGGAACTACTCACTGATGCTGCTGCCTCTACCACCTTGAAGACGAAGTTACAAGATTCCGATGCCCTCGTCGTCAAGGCCGATAAAGGTAACGTGTCGGTTATCATTTACCGTTCTACGTTCATTGATAAAGTTAACGATTTCATCGCCGCTAACAACTTTACTATTCCCAACCCACAGGGCTAGGAATGGGGTTCCCACTCAGCAGTTTTCTGTCTGAGGTTTTCCTACAACACCTGGAATTAACACACGTCACCCCCCTCCTCAATAATTCCTCCGTCATCGCATATTTCCGATATGTCGATGACATCCTCATCCTTTTTTACTCCCGATCCACTACTCCCACTAATATTGTTAACACCTTTAACTCCTTTTCTCCACATATCCAATTCACTTTTGAACTAGAAACTAACCGGTCCATCCCTTTCCTTGATATCCTCATCACCAACAACCCCCACACTAACCGCTTCTCCTTTTCTGTCTTCCGTAAACCGACCACATCCTCCAACTTAATGCACCAATCCTCCTCACACCCCACCACCCACAAACAAGCCTCACTGAGATTCCTAATCGACCGTGCCCTGAAGCTCCCCCTCTGCCCCCTATCCAGATCTTCAGAACTCCGCATAATCCGACACCTCGCCCACTCCAATGGATATTCGATCTCCACGTTCTCTCGCATTCTTCACCGCCGCAGACAGGCCCTTCTCTCCCCCCCCCCCCCACCTCCTTTTTCGCCCCATACTAAAAAATTGACGTCCTTACTATATCTGGGATCTAATTTCTCCCAGCTTTCCGATTTCTTATCGTCCCTTGGCCTCCGAATATCATTTTGTACTCCAACCCCAGCTGCTCGCACCCTGAACGCGCCCACCTCCGTCACCTCCGACAAATATTCCCAGTCCGGAGTTTACCGCCTGAATTGTGCGTTTTGCGATAAGTACTATGTGGGATTATCGACCCGCAATCTTGCATTGCGATTCAAAGAACACCTTGACTCGTATAAAAAACGGGACCGTGTCTCCCACTATGCAAACCATCTCGCAGATTCCGGACACACTTTGAAGACAAAAGAAGAGGTTATGTCTGTCTTGCACATCTGTAATAAACCAGAAAAAACTGCTACCCTCGAAGCGATCGAAATATTCAAGGTCAAGAGGTCCACCCCACACTTGCTTCTCAATTGCCAGACGGACTTTAATGTGTATGCAATACTTAGTTCTTTATCTGATCTACTATGATTTTCTCTCGTTTTCTTTATTTTATGTTTCTTCTGCGTTTTGCTATTTTATTTTGTTGTTTTTATGTAAATCCTCTTGTCTTCGGACAACCGGATATGTTCTCTTTTCGGTCCGCGTTAAACGCACCATCTCTGTACAACTTCTCTTTTGTGTATCTTTTAAAAAAAAAATTGTATTTATTCTATTTTATTCTACTGGCCATTACATCCTTTTTGAACTCATTGGGCCCCCTTGCTTTATATCCTATTGGTTCTTGTATGTATTTACGCTCATTGCTTAACTTGTACCACTGTTATGTATATATAAAGGCTTGCATGCCTCTTGCATGCCTCTTCCCTGCCGATTTGATTTTGATGGTGAAATCTTTTCTTGACGGCAGATCCTATCAAGCCAAAGTTGGAGAAGATCTTTCCACACCCCGTGTTGTAAAGGCCGGTGTCCCTCAGGGTTCTGTCCTCGGGCCTGTGCTATTTAATTACTTTGTACATGATTTCCCGAAACCCGATAATTGTAATCTGTATTTTTATGCGGATGACACTGCCATTATGACATGGGCACACCAGCCGGCTCACGTTATCACTCGGCTGCAGTGCGCCTTGAAGCAGTTCGAAGACTGGTTTAACTGCTGGAAGTTGAACCTTAACGTCGGAAAGTGCAAGGCTTTGTACCTCAATAGGAAGCTCAAGCATCCCCCAGATTCTCTTGTTCTGTTCAATAAGAAACTGGACTGGGTGGACAACTACAAGTAACTGGGAGTTATCATTGACTCAAGACTCTCATGGAACCAGCATATGTCTTATGCTCTGAATAAAGCGAAGAGGGCTAAGTACAGTATCATAGCTCTCATGGGTCGCAACAGCGCCCTCAGCATTGACAACAAGCTACTTCTGTACAAATCGATTATCCGGACCATACTCCTCTATGGCATGCCTGCGTGGGCGACTATCTGTAAAACCAGATGGAGTGAACTACAGTCATTCCAGAATGTTACCCTGAGGACCATTGCCCAGCTGGACAGAAGGACGGTGAAAAACCAATCCATCCACTTGGATTTAAACATGGCCCATATCGGAAAGTTTATACAGGATCTCCTTTTGATTATGATACAGAAGATGAAGACTCACGACAATACTGAATAACTCAATGAATATGAACTGGCATACTAAGTATCGTAAACCGAGGCACGTTCTTGACATCAATTTTGAAGATATTAGCAACGTCTCTTTCCCAGACTACTGGAAGATGTGATAATCTTATTTCTCCTTGTA
>JAHWFO010050326.1:193735-237961 GCA_023313115.1 Rhysida immarginata
TTACGAGTCGTTTGATATATTACATGCCATATCTTAGCATTGAAAGTTCCAATGGTACCACTTGGTACCATTAAAACACGTACTACTAAACAATTCAGACATCACTATATACCGTTATATTCATTCATGAGACATCCTTGCACGTACACGTGCCATTAGACCGATACTTGCTATCACTAGTTACTCTTTTATATTCGTTCATGATATGTTGTGACAATTTGTTTGATATATTACATGCCATATCTTGTTATAGGAAATGTTTAAGAGGGTATCATAATGGTACCATTAAAGCACGTGCTATTAGAGCACGTACTTATTCCTGCTATTTCACGTTCGTACTTCTACGTACTCTGTCCCATTTTAATGGATTGGTGAAAACAGACTGTGAAAAAGTTAATTCATTTTCAAGTTATCGTAATAAATGCTAAGCTCCCTAGGAATAAAAAAATTCTCTTGATTTAGGGACCGAACTGCCCTTTTAATAATCGTCAAACACGTGCATCCTGCACGCACACCATCTCATTAACGTTTAGAGCACGCGCAGAACCGAACCCATGTTCTCAACACGCGTTTTACCAAATGCGAGGATAATTCGTTTCTTCCAGCAATTCAATACATGATTGAATGAATTGTGAGATTGCAATACGTGCAATTCAATACATGCAACACAATGAATTGTGGGATTGTCTACAGACGGACGGACGGACGGACAGCTGGACAAACCGATCACATAAGCACATTTCTATATATAGAAAATGTGCTAAAAACAATATTATTCGTTGGCTAATCGAGACCACCACTGAATTAGAGGGGAATCACCAATAGGGCCTAAGTCGGAGTTTAATAACGTGTTGTTCTTGGATTTATGGATAGCCATGCTCTCGAAAGCATCTAACAAGTGTGCATTTAACTGGTTACATTGATAGATTGTAACAGTTTTAAGTTGTCGATGGAAAAATCGTGACCCGTCTCTATTGAATGTTTGGCTATGGCTGATTGACTGCATCTACAGAATCTATTTTACTTTCTCGGACAATTGCCCCAGTTATACTTTTTGTATAATTTTTGATTTACTAGAATTATCATTAATTGAAAATGTAAATAAAAATAAAGTTTCGTAATGAGCACTGACAGCATAATATTAAAATCTCATATATATAATCAACTTTAAAAAACATATAAATATTGATGAGAATAACCAACTTCTCTTCTTCACAACCATTATGCTCTTTTAACCAATTGTACGAGGGCAAGTCAATAAGTATACGTACGCGTGTTTTAATGTTCTGTGAGTTGAAAGTACTGTTTTTATGTGCGCGCATGCGTACAAATGGCACCTTTCTCTCCACTGGTGGAAAGTTTCAGCACCATCACACAGATTAGTTTTGGGCGGTGACTCAATAAAATGGCTGTTCCACTCTCGTGAAATGAAGAATGAATACGAATGAATTCCAAGTTGCATAAACCGTTACTCTATGAGTCATTTTCACTAATGAGTCACTTAACTTTGAAACTATTTATACTTGTATTTTCCTAGAAATTTATAATTGAAAGAAATTTTTTGCAAATACGTTGAGGAACAATTTAAAAGGTCAAATATTAACTTCTCAACAATTTTAATGAGAAATAAACGACTAAAAACGTCAAGAAAAAAAGTTCCATAATTAGCACTGACAACATAATATTAAAACCGTATTGCAGGTGCAATCAATTTAAAAATCATATTGTTTTATTGAAAGGAAAAAATTATGTTCTCTTCTTTCCAACCACTATATACGAGGTCAAATCATAAGTATCTGCACACAATTTTTATAATTTATTTCAGTTGAGGCAGAGATCTTAAAATTATAACAGTTTTCTAACATAATCTCCATGCTTTTAATACACTTGTTCTAACGTTCCACAAGTTTCTGGATGCCCGCAGAAAAAATGTCTTTCGCTAAGGAGCAAACAAATATGACATCATTTCATGCACCGCTTCCTTAAAATGATGTCATATGCAGAACTATCACTAATTTGCAAATCGTTTGCCACATCATGGGTCATTAATCGTCAGTCTTCCTGAATCATGGCACAGATGTCTTTGCGTTGCTGTCAGTAATGGAATGGATGGGCATCCTGCTCTTTCCTCGTAATTCACGCATGTCCGACCGTGTTGGAATTTCTCAATCCATTCGTACACCGTTCGCCGTGGTAAAATACTGCCCCCTAATGAGTTGAAAGGCTTCGATGGATTTTCATACACAAAATCGAGTTCACTCATGGACGCCGCCATTTGTATTAATAGTGATGCAACAGAACAAACAACGAATTCGGTTGCTGCAAATTGTAATCTCGAACCAGTGCGTTGTTGCATACGTCAGAGCCTTCAACAAAGCTCAACAGTGCTTCTAACAACTCTATTGCTGCAGCGTTTGGTGCAGCGCTGAGCAACTGTTGAATTTGACAACTCGCAGATTGATAACTTCACGCTTGCGCATTCCAAACGTGTTTCTGCTGAACAATCCTCGTAGTATACGATTTCTTTACGAAATAATAAATGTAGTTCATAGATAATAATAGTGAAAAAATGGAGGGGAAAGCGGGAATTTTTTGACATCAAATGTCTTTAAATTAAACCTTTATATGTCAGTCATAAAATGGCCGCGAATTAAAATAAACATAGCAGATTTTGAATTTTTAACGACGATATAAATTTATAATTGCATTCAAAGACGTTGTAGATACTTGTAAGTCAATAAAGAAATAAATTTTAGCCCAGTAAAGCTGGATTTTTTATAATGTCTCTATGTCCCGAAAATATGGCAGTGTTTCAATCAGTTCATGAAATGATTACCGGAATCTTAACGTAATGAAGAAATTGCTAAGGTATCCTTCATGAATGAGTACAAATGAATTTTAAATGTTTGATTATTCTACTTTAACACGCTCCCTCTGCTTCTGAAAATATCAAGTCGTTGCATATCTAATGTCGGATTGCAGAGGTCATCTTTAATGGCCCTCTAGAAAGGACACCTTCACACGTGCTATTCGAAATAACCCCCATTGCAATCCAAATATTGTTGCCAACGATTTGGCAGCTTCTCGAGCCCTGGTTACGGGACTCAATAAACTCTCGGAATGCGTTTTCGACGTCTGCTTGGATTAGGAATGCTTTCCTCCGGAGAAAATTGTCCAGGCTCTTGAAAAGATGGTAGTCGGTAGAGGAGAGGTCCGGAGAGTACGAGGGTGCGTGGAAGCGCCTCGTAGCCCAGAGCCTTTTGCGCCTGCACGGTCGTTCGTGCAACGTGCGGACGCGCGTTGTCATGCAGCAGAAGGACGCCTTTGCGATGCACAATCGCAGGTTGTTGCTAACACAGTTTTTTGTGCATACGATGCAGTTCACGACAGTAGGTCGCAGCAGTGATCGTCTTCCCCTGCTGCAGGAAGCAGTGATGCACTACACAACGGATGTTCCACCAAACTGTAACCATGAGCTTCCTGGGAGAAGTTGCTAAAAATTTCGGCATAGCTCCTTCAGCATTAAGTACAATATTAAAAGAACGGGACAAAATTTAGACGCTTCCCAAAAAGAAAATCGATCCACAACTTAAGAGAAGAAGATGTGCAAATTATGAAGATGTTGAAAAAGCTGTTTTTCAATGGTTTCAAGAAGTAAGATCCAGAAACAGCAAGTGGTCCTCTTGTTTAAGAAAGGGCTTTAACCTTTGCATCTGCCCTTGGGCATGTAGATTTCAAAGCAAGTTCAGGATGGCTCTACAGCTTCAATGCACGTTATGGTATTTCATCGAAAGCAATTTGTGGAGAAGAAAATTCTGTGTTAATGGATCAAGTGAACACGTGTAGAACAGGACGCATAAAAGAAATTATAAAAGACTTTGATGCGTGCAACATTTTCAACGCAGACGAAACTGGCATTGTACGCTGGCTATAAAAGGCGAGTGCTGCAAGGGAGGCAAAAAATCTAAGCAAAGATTGATTGCACTGTTATATTGTAACGGATCTGGAACTGAAAAATTGAAACCCCTAATCATCGGAAAATCAGCGAAACCTAGATGTTTCAAAAATGTGCGCTTATTGCCTTGTGAATATCGTGCGAATAAACGTGCATGGTTGACTCAGGACATTTTTGCTGAATGGCTCAATAAATTTGATGCAAAAATGAAAAGTCATAATCGCAAAATTTTGCTGTTAGTCGACAATTGCTCCGCTCAGAACGCACCACCACAATTAAGAAACGTTTGTGTTGAGTTTTTTCCATCGAATTGTACAGCGGTTTAGCAGTCACTAGATTTGGGTATCACCGTGCTGTTAAGGTGGTGTATAGAAGTCGATTACTCTAACACCTTCTAATGAACATTCTTTTGATGTGTCGTTGCCTTTACTTGACGTGAAGTAGGCTGTTGATTTGATTGCTGCACCCTTGTACTTAGTGAAGGAAGAAACAATATCGAAATGTTGGGGAAAAAGCTGGATTTTTTAATCATTGCGTAGATAGTGACCATGCTGTATTTGACAATGATAATTTGCTGAGTAATCCTGAAACACAATCTTTATGGAAATCAAGTCAAGAAGCTGGACACATTGATGAAGCTCTCGATTTTATGGATTACATCCATGTTGATCAGGACGTACTTACGTGTAGTGAAGTCACTGATGCTGATATTATTGCAACTGTGTCTAATGCGCCCCTAGAGGAAGAAGATGATGAGGAAGAGGTAGACATACAAAAGGAAGCGATTGACCAGCCACGCATTAACACAAAAGAAGCAAGTGAATGTTTTTCTAAATTAAAAGAATTTGTAACTAGTCGGGAAAATACTGAAAATTTTATTCAATCAAAAATTACAAACTTTTTTAAGCATCTTTGTTAATTTAAATAAACTACATATTTATTCGTGTTTTAAATTGTACTGTACAGTTATTAAAATTTAAACAGGCCGATAAATTATTATTTTCATTAAAACGAAATTTCATTATAACGAATTAATTTAGGCACCGCCTACAATTTCGTTATAACGAGGTTCGACCTGTATATTCTCAGGTTAGGCCATCTAAGGTTATCTGAAATATATCTAAGATAAAAAGATTAAACTGAAAATTTTTATTGTCCAGATTGTATTTAAACATCACGAAAAACTTGAGCATTATTACTTCTGTATGTAAGCTGAGCAATATTAAATTATTTTTGAAAAGTTTTCTTATTTGCTCCGTCTGAACAATATCCACAGAACAAACATCATTATCAGCCAGGCAAACGGTTCATTGTACATATAAGTACCTTAATAATTCTTTCTTGGCATATTTCTAAAGGAGAAAACTACAGTAAGGTACGGGGTAAATGGAAGATTGAGAGCTGCTTAAGGATTTTAATATTGATATAGATTAGTGTAATAATACATGTAATTCGAAAATTAGATCAGCTTAAGTTTAAACGTATTTTCAATTTTCAAATTAGAATAACTATAGGATTTAGTCGTAATTAATTCAAAACAAATTCTGCCACAGCAGAATCCCACTTTGATGCTGACTGGATTATATAGTGATTACATAATAGGCTTACATTTCCGAATCGATATAAGCCGGACATTGTTCATTCTGAAATTTGCCTACTGTCTCGGGAAGCTCACGGAGTGATAATAAATTTCTGAACTGAACCTAATATTGGGAACAGCTATGTCCAAAAATATATCGATTATAAAAACATTACATGACACGGTTCATATTCAGTGATTTCATAGACACATTACTTACACATAGAATAGACGTAGATAGAGGTGCGAAATAGCCAATTTTGAACTGAAGAAGGAAACTGATATATTTTACATTTTCTTGATATACTTTTATGCTAATATGATTAAATTGTATTTCATGCGTACGTGTTTCATAAAGTTGTATTGGTTATTTGCAAATACAGTCGAAACACATATTGATACGATAAACCGCTTAATACGAAATTTTCTCTGGTCCCGGATCCCGTGGATAATATTCCACCCAAATCTGAATAATACGAAAAAATTGGTCGATAAAACGAATTTTTTTTTACCCGAGTCTGAATAATACGAAAAAAAACGAACGAATTCAATCTCAGAAGTTACCGGATGTTCCAGAAATGAGCGACGATTTGAATAATCAATTAAGGAAAAACGGAAGGCAATAGAAATGTACGGTTTGCTGCGTTCTGCTTAGGAAACCAGGGAATTTATTCGCACCAAGTTTCAAAGTTAGTTACAAAATTTGTCAGCAGATGGTGCTGCGGACGGAGAAAAACTATAAAACAATGTTTTAACCACCATTTGCAACGAGGGGTCTGACAATACCCTGAATCTTTGACAAAGGTAAAATGAATCTCTGCGATTCTCACTGAATCTGTTCTGAATCCCATGTTTTTGAATCCTGAATCTAACGATATCTCACCTGAGATTCTTGTAAAAAACGAGACAAGAAAAAGTTCCTACACTTGGCTATGAATCCCTTAGTGAATCTGTGAATCTTCATAGGATTTGGGGGATTCTGGCAAATCTGAATCCATTAACAATTCCCTGAATCTTGATCAAATTATCGAGATTCATGAATCTTTGCCATAATTTTGTTGAATGTCAGACCCCTCGATTTGCAGCAACAACGTGGCGCAGTCTGAGGACAAAATTCGCAGATGCCTGTGCAAACATTTCAATTGGAATACTGAGCTAGGTATAGAATGCCGATGTGACGAGACGGAATGCGTAGAGAATAGCAGCGCCATCTGTATGCATGGCGCTGCTGGAAATGGTGGTTATTTTGAAAGCATTGTTTTATAGTTTTCCTAGAGAGCCTTTATAATCAAGGCTTGATTATAAAGGCTCTCTAAGTTTTCCCCGTCAGCATCCGTTGACGAACTTTGTAACTAATTTTGAAACTTGGTGCGAATAAATTCCCTGGTTTCCTAAGCAGAACGCAGCAAACAGTACATTTCTATCGCCTTCTGTTTTTCGTTAATTGATTTTTCAAATCGTCGCTCATTTTTGTGACACCTGTTAAGTGGATTATCCCGAAAAATACCACATCGGATCAAAAACGTGTGGAATGAAATTTGTTCCTGTTGAAGGGGGCTAATCAGGAGCTATAATTGTTATAGAGGTCAGTGGGACTAATCAACAATACGAAAGTTGACCGCCTAGCCCCACTCCCTGATTTGGAACTCCCATTTTTCATTGCAGATTTGGGTTCCCCAGGAAAATATACATGCAATTTGACCTACGATTGATATCATATTTTCACAGATGGCGCTACAATCGAAAAGAAATTGAAGAGGTCTACACGAACATTATAAAAAACGGGAATATCTCGAGAAATACATGTCAGATCAAAAAGTAAAAAAAAAAAACATATCTGTTCAGTATGTTTAAAAAAGCTACTCAACGACATCAAAATCGACCCCTCCCCCCGTTCGTGTATCCCTCTTCGATTTTTGTCGATTATAGCGCCGTCGAGATATTTCAATATCTTCAATTAAATCGACCACCCTGTATATGTACAGTGTTTAATGTGCTTATAAAATCATGGACTATCGATCGTGGTGGTTTATACTTTTGTAATCGAATATTATTGAAGATTGTGTTATCGAATTCAGTATCGATTCGAATTTTCACATATTTTACCTATAATTTCACTCTGTGAGTTTCCCGAGTGAGTGAAGTGTGTTAATATGAAAAGTACTTAAGTTTCGCATTTGTATCGTTGTTGGGGACGGAGAAAAAAATTGTGGTGCATTACTTTCTGGACTAACCCGTAACCACCGAGAGAGAAGACATCTGCGATGAAATTTTTTAACCTTCCGCACCATAAACTGTAAAAATAAGTTAAATTCATTCATTTTAACTTTTAATTAAACAGATTGCCAATAAGAATGAAGATTCCAAATGCTTTCATCTAATAAACAAGCTATATCAATTGGAAAATAAATTTAGTTACACCCTTTAATTTATATTTTGTGCAATCTGGGTTTAATAAATTTATTGTTTTTCTAGATTCTACATAGTCCGATTTACATTTCCAAATTTTCATCAACCTGAAAAATACACCGATTTCAAAGACTTTTCATTTTTACGCCCTTTATTCCATCCATTGTGAGAAATGAAACCCATAAAAGCTCTAAAGAGACAGAGAGGAAGTAAAGGGTGGGGGCTCAAACCTTTCAGCGGTTTCACTGCGTGATGGATCCGACGCTCTTTTTTTCGGGTGACGCGTGGGCGGCGGTGAAGATGATGGAGCATCGAGGAGGAACTCTTCGCTTTCGGCACAGGGCAGAAGCAGTAGAAGATGCCGACGGACGGGTAGATTGGTCGCAGATTGTGCGGAGGAGATCTGAATGCGATTACAATGCGGAAGACGCGTGAGTGATGAGAACTTTGCCCCGCCTGTATTTCTTCATGAGTACCCTTCTGTATCCCTGAATTTGAAACGAAGTCTCTTACAGCAAGCAACCAAGCAGCCTTTTGGAAATTTTTCCCTCCACAGAATGTAAAAATGGAACAGGACAAATGCTCAATCTTCACCAAGGACGACCGAGCCCTGTTTATCTCGATTACATTCGGATTCCCCGCAGCTTTGAATTTGCGTCCCCTTATATTGGTTTCAAACAGGCCGTGGAGGATTCTGCAGTGGAGTGGAAATTTCATTACAACTTTTACAGTCTTATGGAATACAGAGAAAAATTTGAAGTTTTGCTGATTTTATTATTTTATTATTACGTAGAAATATGAGAAAGTTGGCAAGTTTCCGCCTCTATCTCTCTTTATGATTTATACGTTGACAGTGCCGTTGCTTCCCAATGTCCGATTAAAAGGCGGCATCTTAACGATGATTTATCTGAGGGCGATTTTTCGTTTGTTCTGGCGTGAAACAACGATCCCGTCCAAGTAATTTTTCTACTTTTAAAACGATTTCATTATTAATGTTTCAATTTGATGCTTTTTAAAAACGGTTAATAAACAAACACAGTGTAACGTTTATATTTACATTTTATTTCGTTTTAGCATTAAGATGCTTATGTATTTATTGTAAATTTTGTATTCATACAAGTTTTATCCATAAGAAGCATGCCCTTTGATAGCCTGCAGCTAGTTGTTTATATTGAAAATGCCATTTATTTTATTTATAAAGATACTGCTACATGCGAAAAAAATACGAATTTGCCGGTGGCGCAATGGCAGCCTTAACTTCCTTTAATGCTTATGCCCCATTAAAAAGTGAATTATTATTTTCAGGAGAAACTACCGTAACCCTAGATTACTTAGCAACTAAAGGGGTAACTTTGTACCTATGAAAAAAGATTCGATGTTGCCTATCGGCTACTCTAATAAATATTTCCAAACACTTTAGAATTATTTATAAGAGCTTGGAAGTATATATTAGAGTAAACTGCCAGACAATATTGAATTATTTTTTTCAAGATAGCCCCGAAATCAACATATATGGCTAAGTCGAACCCACGTTTCGAGAATTGTAAAAGCTTGCGCCCCAGCGATTAACAATTTAAGAATGGGATTGTAGAAGTTTATGCCTCAAAGATCTCACCCGCTGGAACAACCATTAAAAATATAAGACTTGAAAGAAAGCTCACTGATATAAATAATTCTTAGATCTTTGATTTCCGCCATTTGCTTGATAATGGTTGAGGTCATTACCTATAAATAAATAGGCCTCGCTAGACAAGCGCACTATACTTAATGAGTTTTAAGTAATGTAATTTTTGTATTAATTAAAAGCTTTATTCTCTTTAGACGGATAAGCATTTCCTTAAGGAGTTTGATGTCATCTGTATAAGAGACATTCCATGTCAATTCAGGGAGAAATTTTATATTTTTGGCACTTGACCTCTCGGATTTTAATGAAATTTACTACATACAATTGCCCTAGGGAGTAGATAAAGAATGCCATATATTATTAATTTTTTTCATTTTTATGGAAGTTACGGACATTTAAAATTTTCGAAATTTGAGCGAGGGCCTTATCTAAGAAGTACTATAACTTCTGTTGTATTTTACTTAGAAAGATGTGATTGGTGAGATAAGAAAGCTCTTTAAATGTATATTCAATATAAAATTTTGAAAATTATATTACGCATGCGCAAATATTTGAATTTAATAAAAATTTTATATTTATGCAAATGATGGGTATTTTTTTTCCGTTAAAAATTATTAACATCTTACACATACTTTCATAAAAACTATATAAAAAATTCAAAACTGTGTTCTGCTTCGTTTTGAAGATATTAATTTTAAAAACTCGAGTTCCAAGCCACAATACATCCGTTTGCATGTTACAGTTCTTCAGATGGACAAGGCATCCTACGAAATATACATTTTGTGGTAATATCCGATTGTCGTAAACATTTTACAGCTGCTTTTTATTCTTTCAATGTGAACTCATTAAGTTTTTAAAAGAAAATTCAATAAATGTAGAGAAGGTATGAGGGTTGGTCGAAAAGTAATGCCTCCATGGCTGTAACTTTTTTATTTGTTAACCGATTTTCAAAATTCTTTTTGTAACTGATACTTACATTTGTCCTCTATGTACTGTGCTATTCACTTTTCGACATAGTCCCCATCCCTTTTCACGCATTGCACCAACGTGGAGACATTACTTTTCGACCAACCCTCGTATATTACTTTACTGATAGTGCTGCTTCACAATATAAAAATAAATATAATATATGCAATCTACTATATCATAAACGAGATTTTGAATTTCTGCAGAGTAGCACTATTTCACCATATCTCGTGGGAAGGGGCCTAGTGACGGATTAGGAGGAACACTGAAAAGATTAGCTGGCAGATTTAGTTTTCAAATGCCCCAGAAACTCAAATACAAACTCCAAGGGATTTATACGATTGGGCTAGATCTGAAGTGAGAGGTATGAATTTCTGTTACGTTTCAAAGGAAGAGATACAGGCATATGAAAAAAGATTAGAGAATAATGGGTGTGTATAAAAAGTATCAGGAAAAATTTCGGAAAAATAGACTTCTTTCAGATATTGCTACAAAACCTTAAATTCTTCAAAGTACATCCCTTGAGCGTCGGCACACTTTTGCCAGCGCCTTTTCCACGACTCGAAGGCTCCCTGGTAAGCGGATTCCAAAAGGTCCTTAAAGGTAGGCGTGCAAACTTCTTTGAAGGCACTTACGGTTCCATTTGTCCTTTGAGGGAGGATTTCACTTTTGGGAATAGGAAAAAGTCTGCTGGGGCCAAGTCGGGACTGTAAGGAGGTCTGGGAATCGTCGCGACGCCGTTTTGCGTCAGGTAGTCGGTCACCTTAGAGCAAGTGTGGCTAGGTGCATTGTCATTATGCATTTTCCAATTTCTGGCGATGGTTAGCCTCACTCGGTCTGAATTCAGCACTTCACGCAAAGGTTGCATGTTGTCATCGGTTCTTGACGTCGACGGCCGTTAAGCGCGGGGCTCTTCCTCCACACTCTCTCGGCCATCTTTGAAGAGCTTGTGCCACTTAAAAACTGCAGTTTGTGACATGCTTTGATCCTTAAACACTTGGCGAATCATGTCCAACGTCTCCGTACCCGATTTCCCCAGTTCAACGCAAAATTTGATGGCGTACCGCTGTTCAATCGTTAGCTGCATTTTGAGCTTGCACCGAGCCACTCGACAGGGGTCCACTTCGATCTAGCCTGAACAAACGCTCGCAGGCGATTGACACTTGGCGCGTTTTGAAGGTCAGACCCCCACACCACCGAGCATGCTCTGTGCGAGCGCGTTGTGAACTACAGTCACGTCAGAAAAAAATTGTTCCCGATACTTTTTATACAAACCCTGTAGATTCGATTCAACCAGAGCTGTGAAAGGGATAAGAAATTATCATAAGTCGGTACCTTCACCTGAGACAAATGTTATAATGAAGCCTGTATCAACTTCAGCTGCCTCTACAATTCTTCTCGTCCTTCAGGGTAACTCAGAAGCGATTGACTTAGAGGAAGAGTAAGGTAAGTATACTTTCTTTATTACTAACAATCCGACATCATAATCCAAATTTTTATTTTCGTACTAAAATATCTTCTAATTTAACAGGTGCTCAACACATTTAAAAAAAAAATCTGAAGATCTAAGAAACATCTTTTCAATTGGTATTATTATTATGGTAATGTTACTATTGATTTTTGTTTTCGTGTAATTAAGATGGAACTCGTAGTTGGAACCCGCCGAAATTTGACGGCAAACAACGATGTGGTTTCATAAACAATCATAAACAATCCTCTCCACAAAGACGTCACAATGAAGAATTTTGCTAGCATTGATGATCAAATTAACAACAAATACATACAACAATTAACGACGACAACAGTGATAAATGCGCATGCGCAGAAGTGCCGATTTTGGTCTTACAAAAAACCTTTGCGTTTTAATATACACTGAGTGGCCAAATTATTATGACCACCTGACAGTTTTAGGCAAATGAGCTATTGCGTCACAGCGCTGCCGCTAGAGGGCTAGATAGCTATAAAAAGGGAATGCAGGTGAGGTGAACCATCAGTTGCACTGTGTTTTTTGCGACGATATGGGCAAAAAACGTGATTTAACTGAGTTTGAACGCGGGTTGATCGTCGGCGCGCGCAGTGTCGGAACCAGTATCAGCAAAACAGCTGAATTTGTGAAGTGTTCAAGAGCAGCAGTTATTAATGTTTACAGAGAGTGAACTACCAAGCAAAAAACTGGCTCTCAACGTCAAGCATGTGGTCGTCACAGGCTCCTCAATGCTCGAGCTGAAAGGAGATTGGCCAGAGTTGTTCAGGGCGACAGAAGAACAACAGTGCGTCAAATAGCGGCAAATCTTAATCAAGGACAAACTGTGACCGCCTCTGAACGAACTGTTCGCCGCTATGGAAGCCGACGACCAGTTCGAAAGCCTCTACTGTCAGCCTTGAACAAGAGCAGACGTCTCCAGTTCGCCAAGGAGCACAAGGATTGGACAGTAGATGACTGGAAAAGGTTCATGTGGTCCGATGAGTCACGATTTCAAATGCATCATGCAGATGGCAGGGTTAGAATATGGAGAAAACAACACGAAAGCATGGACCCCACCTGCAACGCCACAATACTTCAGGCTGGTGGCGGCAGTATTATGGTTTGGGGGATGTTTTCTTGGCATTGTTTGGGTCCTTTGATTCCTCTGCACGGACGTGTGCGTGCCCAAGATTATTTAAGTATTGTCGCAGATCAAGTACATCCCGTTATGTTAATGGTGTAGTCTGACGGGTATGGATACTTCCAGCAGGACAATGCTCCTTGTCATAGGCTGGCATCGTCCTTCAGATGGTTCGAAGAACATGCCGGAGAGTTTACCTTGCTTCGTTGTCCTGCACAATCGCCTGATCTCAATCCCAATGGCAGCGGGATCCAGCACCATCAAATCTGCAGGAATTGGAACGTGCAGTTCTTCAGATTTGGTCTCAAATTTCTCCTACAACCTATCAACATATCATAGAATCCATGCCCCGAAGAATGCAAGCAGTAATAAGAGCGAAAGGTGGACCAACACTGTATTAAGGGGGTGGTCATAATAATTTGGCCACTCAGTGTATAAGAAGATATATAGAACAGGATTTCCTTTCTGCAAATCTTTTGTTTACTTAATTCACAACAATGACTGAATATTGTTTTATCCCAACAATCCCTGGGCTCGGACAGATTGTCGTAACTTTCTTTGTTGGCTTCAGATGCGCATGCGCAGAAGTGCCAATTTTATCTTACAAAAAATGCGTTTTAATATATAGGATAATATTATTTATATAAGTAAAAAAACATAAATAAATGAATGGTCCCATGTAGGAGTCCCGAAGTTAAAGGCTTTCTCTTCCCTGTACGAGTCAAGTCCCTACCAACTGATTCCCGGTGCTTGAAGCTCAAGCTTTAATAATTAATATCTTCAAAACGGAGCTAAACATGAATTTTTTATATAGTTTTTATGAAAGTATGTGTAAGATTTTAATAATTTTTTAGCGAAAAAAAATTACCCACCATTTGAGAAATTTGCATAAATTTAATATTTTTATTAAATTAAAATATTTTCGCATGCGTAATATGATTTTCAAAATTTTATATAAAATCTACATGTAAAGAGCTTTCATCTGTCACCAATCACATCTTTCTAAGTAAAATATAACCGAAGTTATAGCACTTCATAGTTAAGGTCCAATCAAATTTCGAAAATTATAAATGTCTGTAACTTACATAAAAATGTAAAAAAATTAATAATATTTGGTTTCATTATCAACTCCCTAAGGCAAGTGTATATACCAAATTTCATTAAAATTCGAGAGGTTAAGTGCCAATGCCTGCCTGAACTGGCGTCGAATGACCCATAAGTTATAGTTCGACATGAAGATATACAGCATATTTACTTTAATATCTAACAGAAATATAGGAAAGAGAAGGCCTAGTGAGATAACTTGAGGCACTCCATTCGCAATTTTTTTTTCTTTTAGGATCAGAAAAAATTCTTATATTTGGCTCTGTTTAGACTATTATTGTATTTTTAAGTAAGTCATTAATGAATTAGACGAAAAACCAAAGGCTTCGTTTCTTGAAGAGAAAATTAAATTGTCTGTGAATTTACTGGCAGAAAATTTTTAAATTCCACAAAAGTCAAAAAAGAAAAATATAAAACTGCTTAGTAATTAAAAATTAACATAGAGAGCTAAGAAGAATTTGGAGGGGGGAAACGATTTATTAATAATGAATGCCAGTAAACTAGACATGCAAGAATTAATTTTGTAATCAACAGTCGCTTTTTTGAGAAAAATAATTACTATCAAATTCAGTGTTTAATGAGACGAATTCATTTTTTTGAAAAATGTTCATTAACCGAAAAAGACAAACAGCCGCAAAACGATAATGATTTGCCATTAATTTTAATACCTAATGCTAGGAATTGGAAGGTGGCACCCGTAATTAGAAGAGTCATTAATCTTATCTGAAAATTTATCGCGGTCCGGCTAGAATCCTCGTGATGTTCAACTTGGGATGTGTTAAATTATAACTTGAATAATAGCAAACGCAATTCAGATGCCTATTTGGGAACGTATTTAAGCAATTCATGTACGTTTACGCCGAATTTGCAAAATAATAATAGATGATTGACATATTGTTGTTATTTCGTTCCCAAATGGCATAACCACCTTTCACGTTTTGAACTAATGACATTTCACGTTACCTGATCCAATTCATCTAATGACCTATAATCTGATCTGATGTACATTTCAAAATGTGATTATAAATTATTTATATGTCTAACTATAAGCATACAGAAACACTTTAATATTCCACTTATTGTGATGGTTTCAAAAATTCTTTAAAATTTGAAGATAAAAAGGTAAACTGCCGTATTTCGTAAAATAACACACTTTGATGAATGCTTCTAAGAAAATGTATTTCTGGGCTCGTATATAAATCAACGATGACTGTTGCAAGATGTTGACTAGCGTTGTCCAACAAGTGATTATCTGTAGATTTGGGAAACATGAAGGTTTATACTAACCTAACAACTAACTAACCTAATGACTGCAAAATATTCATCAACGAACCATCGGAAAAGTCGTCTATCTCAACTGGACAATCAGAACAGATGGACCATTCGTTAAATAAATTGTTAGCAGTGCCGTAGCTTAGTAAAATTGGGCCGAGGCACATTGCATCCCCATCTGTATTTTGAGTTCCTTACTGTATTCTGTTTTACATGCTGAAAAGCATATATTGGTTTCGCTGTTTGTCTGTCTCTCTGTCTTTCTGTATGTCCGACGATTTCTCGAGAATACTGTCAGTTTTTCAGATTCTTTTTTCGCTATTCGATAGAGACCCTTCTTAAGCTCACCTGATTAGTTTGTCATTAAAATCGGTCTACCAATCACGTGAATATTGAGACCCAAATCCTCCAATTAATTTTTTTTCCGGCAATATAAAGCATGTAATCCAATCGATCGGGAATCACGAGCACAAAACGAATATGACATTCTTTTCGATTTCAGAATTGCTAGTCCGAAAAATTGACCCCTTGAAGCACGCGCATTGATATTAAGGGTACCAACATAGGTCATGTGATATATCAATCAATTCGTACTGACGAGTTATAAATGAATATAATATTAATTTTTCTTTATCATTTAAGGATTGTTGATGTGAATATGGCCCTCGTAAAAAAAAGCCACCCAGGAGAAAGAAAATAATTAAAAAAGTCGATCATCCTCCTCATTTCATTTTGATTTAAATATTAAAGAAATGGTTTAAGACAAATAAGAATATGTAAACAAGATGCGTTGATTTTGGCAAAAACTACAATGATACGCCAAAAAAATAAGAATACTGGATGTAGTGTATAATACGTTCGCGTTGGCTTCATAAAGAAATGTACAGTGTTTGAAGCAAAACGTGATTATTCTGGGAAAAGCGGGAATCATGTAGAAAGCAAAAGACAACCTATCTATTATAAAACAATCTATTTACAGATAGAGAGAAGAAGTCGGATACCACTTTTCCACAAAATGAGTTTTTAATGTGTAAGTTTATGGAAAAGTACTATCCGACTTCTTCTCTCTGTCTACAAGTATCCACAGATCACCAAGGTCAGTCAATTATATTATTTTTTTATATAAATTCTGTTAATCTATTTATATAAGGAATTAAAGTAGAAAACAATTTTTATTAAACAAAAATTAAAAACCAATAAAAAATGAAATACAGGGTGGTTATGAAATAAGTACGCCTACTCACAGCCCTCTAGAGCCCGATCTAATGTATCGATTGTGATGCAAATTGAAATGTAGGCTATTCAGACCATGGGGGAGAGAATTCCGGAAAGAAAAAAGTGAGTGCAAATTTTCAGCACCAGGTCAAAATGTGGCGCTGTTGAATGACAAATGGAGATTTTAAAACTAGTTTTATTGTTTTAAACAAGCAGGCAAGCTTTTTGTTTGATTACAGCATATGTTCGTTCTCAATATCGGCCTTATTAGCAGAAAGTTTATGCAAATTAGAAAGTCAACATACCCAGAACGGAATGGATTGATCCATTCATTGCAATATGTTTAGTGAAAAGCTTTCACGAAAGATCATGGTTTTAAGCAAGAAAGAACGCGCAATGTTGGTAAAGTTGTTTTACCAGAATGATAGCAGCAGTCCTGCTGCATTGCAAGCTTATCGTCGTCTAAAAGAACTGCGAAAAGGGCCCCTTGTCAGATACTGGATTGCGAAAACTGATAAAGAAATCATACATCAGTACATTAATGGCTTTTGTCTCACAATTGTCAGGTTTGGATAGCTCTTATACTATCTTTTCCCCAAACGAATTTCAGTATAGCTTCATCTTTTGCTCCTCCGTACATTTCTGGACCTGTCCAATTAATTTGGCGAACAAAGTGTTAAACTGGTTTATGTTATGAATCAACTGGCGATTTGGCTGTCGCACCAGGAAGAGGACTGCGCAAGATAGCAGACGAAGTTGTTGAAGATGTGGCTGTTGCAGTGGTGGACGTGGCTCTTCTCAACATTCTGCAACAAGTGCTCGAGCAACAGCACGCGAATTGTCCATCCCATGGTCCACGGTACGAAAAGTCTTGCGATCCATTCTGCATTGATATCCTTACAAGATTCATTTGGCACAACAGCTCAAGGATGTTGTTCATGACCTGAACTTCATAGGGCAAGATGGACTACATTTGAAGAATTTATATTTTTCCCTTTAAAGATGTTCTGCATCTGCGAAATTATATATTGTGTTTTCAGAGAACGGGGCCTATCTCTCCAACACTAAGTCTCACCAAATTTAATTCCAGTTTCCGATCAAAGCCGGAGTACGATATCTTTAATTTACTTTCTCTTATACAATATTTTAACTATTATAAATTGAAATAAAGTAGAAATAAATACTTTCTTTATTGTAAAATTACATTTACAAATCTCATTTTGTGTGCAATTTAACAGAGAGTCTAAGAAATAGGTCGTAAAGTAATGAATCATTTAAGGTTTTCCTTTCTGTCGAGAATGATTTACTGAGCGCCGAAATGGAACCGTGATTGGCTTCAAGCCAATTCTTTGTGGTTACAATCAATATTTATATTACGTCTTTCAGTGGTTCGTAACAGGAATAGCGTTTTAATATTAATTATTTCACACCATAAAGGAATATTTACACAAAAGAATTCTTCACGTATTTACTCGGGAGAATAATTAACATTCTGCTTTTGTCAACAGATGGAAATTAATTCGATTTCCATTCGATTGAATATAACGAATCACCAATAACCATTGATATTCCAAATATTTAACAAACAAATCCTTAATATCCGGCGTTGCACGGGTTTTAAAAAAAAAGAACTGAAAGCGAATATAAGTGAAAAAATTTGTCAAGAACAGTTTTAAATTGAAAAGTTTTATTCTGTTAAACAATGCAAAAAACATAAGTTAAACACAAACCCATACAAAACATGGAATTAGTTAATACAAAGTTTCCAAGTAAACAGCGTTCTTAGTGAAGCCTTTCTGGCTAGAGTAGATGCAAAGATTATGTGGATTGCCAACACGTGAAAAGCCAACACACTGCTGATCATGAGAAAAGCAAGCAGACTTTAGATCGAGTCCAACAATCTTAAGAGATTGTCCCTGAGAATTGTTGATTGACATAGCGAAACTGAGCTTAAAAGGAAATTGCAGTCTCTTGAACTGAAATGGTAAATCTGTGTCTGATGGAATCAGTGGGGTTCTTGAAATGAACACAATTTCATTTTTGTATATCCCTTTGATGACCATAGCCTCGATAACATGAGTCTTCATCCTTTTGATGACTAACCTTGTTCCATTGCACAATCGTGGAGGGCCCAAGTTTCTCGGCAGCATGACTGGAACTCTTTCTTTGAGGATAAAGTTGTGCCGTGGCATCACAGGTAGCTGGACAAAGTTTAGAAATTCAGTTGGAAATTCTATAGCTTCATCAACTGTGTCAATAGATCGGAAAGGACTTGCTGTTTAGGGCAAGTCCAGATTGATTTTTACCGACTTCATCATCGACTTCATCATTTTGTCGACTTTTTAGCAAATCCAGATTGATTTTGTTGACTTCATCATTTTGTGGAGCCAAAATCGCACTCTCACACAACCAGATAGAGTCTTTGTAGTTGTTGTTCATGTTACAGAAGACTTTTGCCTTGAGCTCATCTATTGTGCCAACCATCTGTCCAAATGGCAGTTAATACATGTCGAGCTGTTGCTAGAAAGGCAACCTTCTGCTGCCAATGGCAAGCAGCTGCTGCGAAAAGTGCTCAGATGTTAAATCTCCAAACCACGGGCTCTCATGTTGGTCTTCAGTTCTAGTTTCTGAACATGTTGCCAGAGAATGGAGGTCTTCAAAGAAGCATTCAACTCATCAACTGTTGTGACGGGAAGGGTTTTTCGAAAATCCCCTGCAAGTATCACAGTCACTCTCACTACCTCTGATAGCGTTCAAAGTCTTGTCAACAGCTTCCAGCGCCTTGCGATGTGACATGCTGCACTCATCCCAGACAATGAGCCTAGTTTGTTGCAAAACCTTGGCCATGGCTGAATTCCTTGAAATGTTGCATATTGGAATTTTGTTCAAGTTCAAAAGAATCTTAAAAGCTGAATGTGCAGTCCTGCTTCCAGTAAGAAATGTTGCTGCAATGCCAGAAGACGTCACAACAAGAGCTATGCAGTGCTGCCTGTTCTTTGCGAAAAGGTTGATCAGAAAGTATTTCCTGTGCTTCCAGGCGCATCAAGAAAGAAAAGTTGTCCAGTATGTCTTCTGACAGCATCCATTATTCTGTTGTAAGCAGCTCTTTGATCATCCAGTAGCTTTGGCTGCTCATTTTCAGCATCAAAAGCCTCCAGTTCATCTATCTATCTATCTTCTTCTATTATCCCTTTAAGTGGTCAGAGAAATTAGCATCCCTGTATAAAAAAAGAGAGAGAGAGAGAGAGAGAGAGAGAGAGAGAATTTAGGGGAGAGTAAAAAGTGTTATATCACTACCATGACCTTGACCTGGGATCAACCTGACCTGCCTAAAACCTTCCCAGGGTCAACATGAATTATCATGTAAAATTTCATCAAGATTGGTCCAGCCATTTTGGAATGCATTACGAACAGACAGAGAGACAGACATACATACATATAGAGAATTTAATATACAATATATAGATCATTCGACATAGAATCTATTTCGCTTCTAAGGAAGTAGCGCATCGGCACATTGGTTGTGCATGCAAATCATTTGACGATGTTATCAATCAAAAAATATAAATTAGACAGATTATCAGATAGAATCATATAACCTAGCCAATATTTTGAAGTTTACCGTATTTTCGTGCGTTTAGTCCGTGGACTAAACGTGTCTTTCTTTCTTTGAAATTTTACCTGACACGGACTATACGTGGGGCGGACTTTGTGCAAATTTTTAACGGCCATCATGTATGCAACTTGCCATCCTTTTCAATAGCAATTTTGATGATTTTCCTTACTGTTTAATGTTTTGTTTCTATTTTAATGAAAATTTATTGTTTACATGAAGGTTATTCCAAAAATTTTATAATAAGAATTTTTTTTTCAGATTTTACACATTTTTAAGTGCCATTTTTTTGATCAATCAACATAATTCATTCAAAATTATCAAAAATTTTTAATACACTACTGTTTATAAAAATCGCAACACCCTGATGGAATGGTCTAATCCATATGCAATTTGCAATATTTGCATACAATGGGTCAGAGTATAAATGATTTGATTTTCAGAGTAATTGCTTGAAAGAACACCATGCCTCGACGACGACGAAGGGTACCATATCAACAGCTGACAGACTTTGAAAGAGGACGCATAATTGGTCTGCGTGAAGCGGGATGGTCGTATCGTGACATTGCTGCTCGTGTAGGACGTAATGCAACGACAATTATGCGTGCATGGAGGCAGTGGAGCGAAGAGAACAGGGCACACCGAAGACCAGGCTCAGGAAGACCCAGCACGACGACACCGCGAGATGACAGACACCTCTATCGCATGTGTGTAGCAGATCGTACAGCCACTTCCACAGTGTTAGCACAACAGTGGGGTGCTACAGTAGGCAGGACAATGTCTGCTAGCACTGTACGACGCCGTTTGATTTCCAGAGGATTGATGGCACGAGTACCATTGTTGCGGATTCCTTTGACTCAAAACCACCGGCGCCTCAGGTTGCAATGGGCCCATCAACACCAACAGTGGCAAGCTGAATGGCAACAAGTTGTGTTTTCGGACGAGTAAAGGTTTAACTTGCAGCACCATGACGGCAGGATACGAGTCAGAAGACATAGTGGCGAGCGCGACCTTCCAGAATGCATCCTGCAGCGTCATTCAGGACAAACGCCAGGGGTGATGGTGTGGGGTGCAATCAGTTACCATGGCCGTTCCCGTCTGATCAGAATCCATGGCAATCTGAACAGTGACCGGTACATCAGGGAAGTTGTGCAACCCGAGGTCATCCCCTTCCTGCAGAACCTTCCAGGCGCTGTATTCCAACAGGACAATGTCCGACCGCATGTGGCCAGAAATGTCCTCGCCTTTTTCCAAGCACATCAGACGCCCTTGTTCCCCTGGCCTGCTCGTTCACCAGATTATGTCCCCAATCGAACATGTGTGGGACAGGGTTGCTCATCGATTGGCTCGTCAGACTCCTGCAGCAGCAACTGTGGACAGAGCATGGCAGGACATTCCCCAGGCCCTTATTCAGAGCTTGTTTGACTCAATGCCACGACGTTTAGAGGCTGTAATTGCATCCCACGGTGGTTTCACCCGATACTAATGTGACAATAAAACGCATTGTGTTGACCTGAAAATCTAATGGTTTCTTTTCTGACCCATGATATGCAAATGCTCCAAATTTAATGCAGATTGGGCTATTCCATCAGGGTGTTGCGATTTTTATAAACAGTAGTGTAGCAATGATAATCGGAGAGTCAGAAGGGGATAGGAATTTTTAACTAGTAATTTTCATATTTAATATTGGTTTAACAGTAAAAATTCGTTTTAACGTTTTACATTAAAATATCGTTTTAACGAATTTCAGGAAATCATGGGAATTGGTTCGTTAATATGAAATTTAGCTTTTTTATTTTACTTAATTTACTGTAAAGTGCGGTTTATGGGAACAATTTTTGGGACTGCTTATTTTATTAAATGCGGACTGAAGGAGGGGAGGACTATACGCACGAAAATACGGTACTTTAAAGTCTACCATTTTTTTTTTACAGATATTGCCGAAAACTATTAAGGCTCTTAGGGCATATCACAGTATACAGGGTGATTTACATCGAATGTAAAATACTTAAAGGGGGTATTATAGAGGTTAAGATAAACACAAAACGTCCTAAGAACATGGGTCCGAATTTGAACGATAACTGAGATATGAACAGAAATAAAAATGCAAACACCAAGTTCAACAAGTTAATAACTCAGGTTCCGTAAGGCCTAGATTAATGAAATTTGGAGAAATAACAGGGTACATAAGACTGCGTATACCGTTAAAATTTGATCTAATTCTAACAAGTAGTTTTCGAGTTACTCATTCAACATCATAACGCGTGCTCACTTGTGAGTACTAACTAGCACTTGTTACAATTTTGACTGTGTAACTCGGAAACTTCTCGTTGGAATTCAATCAAATTTTAACGGTATACACAGTCTTATGTACCCTGTTATTCCTCCAAATTTCTTTAATCTAGGCCTTACGGAACCTGAGTTATTAACTTGTTGAACTTGGTGTTTGCATTTTTATTTCTGTTCATATCTCAGTTATCGTTCAAATTCGGACCCATGTTCATAGGACGTTTTGTGTTTATCTTAACCTCTATAATACCCCCTTTAAGTATTTTACATTCGATGTAAATCACCCTGTATACACTATACTCGTCCAACGAAAGAAAAACTGGGCGTGTCCAGTTAAATTTCCAATTTCAATTGTTAATCTTTGGGCGAGGTCAAAAAGCTAACACTGACAGTGAGTTGAGTTAGTGAAGAAAATCATTGTTGCTACGATAATCAACAATGTGTTAACAATCGAGCAATAATCATTGCTTCACCAACCTAACTCGGTTGGTGCATTTTTGACCTCGCCAATTGTTAATTTTATTTAGCACTATGTCTAATAATTGAAATTGGGAATTTAATTAGACACGCCCAGTTTTTCTTTCGTTGGACAGCGTATAGCGGACAGAGAAAGTAAAACCATCCCACTAAAATGGGGGAGGCCGTGGTCTGGTGGGCTTTCACTGAAACACAACTTCTGTGAAGTTAAGCAACACCAGGCACGGTTAGCCACTGGAAGGGCGACTCATCAGCGACTCATGATCATCCCCCCCCCCCCCCGCTGCTGTGACCATCATACAGCAGTCGTTAATCCAGGTCCATCCAGGGACCCAACTCGTCGGCCTCAGGCAACACCACCTAAAGAGAAAGCCTGAGCGCGGAAACGTCATACATTGTTAAAACGTCATAGGTAGTCATCTTTAATCGCATTTCTACCAATAATAAGCCCTAAATTATGACTAGGTATGATGATGAAACTTTTGCGCTCAGGCTTTGAGTAGAGGTGGTGTTGCCTCAGGTCATACCGGCTCTGGATGGACGTATTGGATTCTAAATTAATTAAATAAAAAAATACTGCCAGAGTAATAAACCACTTTTTCAATAGGTAGTACCCAAAGACATATTTAAGTGATATTAGTGACGTCTGAAAGACGTAACCAGAACTCGTAATATTAACGTGTCTACGTGTCACACTGATGCAGAAAAAATGCCGCTCCACGGACAGCAAAATCATAATTGCTGCTGGTAGTGAGTGATCACAGAGATTGCGTAGCCATCGACAGCTACCTCTGTATCATCATTTAGACCCGTTGAAAGGGGCCGAATAGTGGGCTTGCACGAGCTGGTTGGTCTACTCGACGAATTCCCTCTCATGTGATGAACCGTGGAGTGAGCACCATGACACGGTGTATTGCAGCGTGGAGAGAGGAAGGCTACACGTCAAGGAGACAAGATTCTATCAGGCAGTTTCTCATCACAGACCGTGAGGACAGACACATCAGATGTGCGACAGCAGATCCAACCTCAACATCCACACAGATCACGCAATGTGTGCGGCCATTTCTAACAACAGCTGTGTTCCATAAGACCATCCGGAGACGTCTGAATGAAAGACTACAGGCACGATGTCCTCTGCTCAGATTGCCATTGACACCGATCCATCGTTAACACGTCTGGGGTGTAGAGAATGTGAGGATTAGAGGCAGGATGGTGGCACATAGCATTCTCTGATGAATCCTGGTTCACTCTCGGTCGCAAAGATGGATTCTCGCATTAGGAATACTAGCCATTCTGCAGATCTTGTTGAACGCCAAAGAGATCTGACACTTGAAGTTATGGTGTGGGCAGCCATTGGTTACGACTTCATAATCTGTTTGATGTTTGTGCGGGTTACATTGACATCCAACCGTTGTGTCCGTGAGTTCTTTCAGCCCCATTGTCTACCATTTATCCAACACATTCCAAATTGCATACTGCAATAGGAAAATGCTTGCCCACACACGCCAGCTATTATTCAAACGGCTCTATGTGATACTGAAACTACCTTGGCCTGCGAGGCCACCAGATATTTCGCTTGCTAGAAGAATAAACGCTTGGATTCCGGGTGAAGTTAGAAGAAGAATGGCGGAATGTGTCTCAGGACAATATATCGCACCTGTATAACACAATGTACCATCGAAATCCCGCCTGCTTGAATGTAAGAGTGGGCCTCACCTCTACTGAACTCCTGCCACCTGTTCACAATACAATTCTTGATCGTGATCAATTCGCTGCTATATTCAGTAAAGATCTACACATGTTCCTCATGTGTAGATCCCTTTTTGTCAAGTGTAGATGCCTGATTTGCAGATTACAACTTATTTACAGTTTACGTTTCATGCAAATATAGTTTTTATAAAGTTTCCACGTCTTATACAGGGTATTTCACTTTCTTTGTCTAGTAATGTAAATACAAAGTGTTCCAGTCAAAAGTAGAAGGCCTCGAAATGACTACTCGTCAAGGTTATTGGCAAGAAATGATAAATGTGCAGAAAACATAGGAGTTTTTATCCTAATAATTCGTTACTCTCTACACTGACTGACCAATTTATTATGACCACCTCCTAAGCACTTCGTTGGACCAGGCTTTTGTTTTTAATACTTCGTCGATTCTTCTTGGAATGAACACCATCAGATGTCGGTCGGTGGTTTGTGGAATCTGAGACCATGCTGATGAGTAGCAGAGACTTTCAATAGAGAGACGTGCCATTTCATTATTTTCCCATAGAAAAAATGTAACATGCTGTTAATAGGCGCCCTCTGAGCATTTACAATGAAACACTCAGGCCATCCATGAATGACGCAAGTAGTAACATTGAGGCAAGGCATTATTGATGTCACAGTAAAACCTGGGCGTGTACAGTTAAATTTCCGATTTCAATTTTTTTCTGGCTATTTGCAAACTTACTCTGTATTTATTTAGCTTCATTCGTAGTCGTTTTTTTCGGGGTGGCAGCTAGTTCTCTTGCTGTGTTTTTTCTGCTTTTTTATGGTAGTGTGTTGAGAAATGGTAATTTTCTTTTGACACTTGCAGTCTTTTCTTCCTGAAGTGACTCTTTGGGATCATCTTGGAATAATTGAGGCGTTGAGCGCAAAAGTGGCCCAAGCCGAAAAAAATATGTTCTGAGAAAATCGCAAAACAAAAATACGACATTTTGATGATAAATATTTCAAAGGCATATTGTAGTAGATAAAAAAAACCTTTTTATACTTACATATTTACACTGTAAAAAGCAATCTATCAGCAAGTTATTTCCACATGTTACTCTTTTTCAACATTATTGTTGGTTGGGCCACTATTGCGCTCAACGCCTCAATTCATAGTGCACTTCTGGTGTACAAAGAGAGGAAGGGGCATTGATGATCTGTTCTTGGTATTGTGAAGTGGATGGTGAAGGTTCTTGGTGCTGTGAAGTGGATGGTGCACCATGAGTTGAAGTTTTCCATGTTCTTGTAAAAATGGTGGAAACTGCTGATTTTATAGACGGCTTCTCTTGGTGGCGTTATATAATTTTTCATTTGTGAAATGTGCTACACATAGTACGTAATTTTTACTGATTTTTCAAAAGTTTCAGTAAGCAGGTCGCTTCTTCCATAGGCTGTTAACCATATTTTGCACCTAACAATGTCAAAAATATAAAAACTTTAAGTTGACGCCAGCAATAAACTAAGAAAGTATAGGTTGATGAAATATCGGAAAGGATCTTAATACTGTACTTACTACTAACGAAGTGAGTGATGGCTTTGCAGTATAAAAGATGGACAACAGGATTATCGACTAGTTTCGCCATTTATTCCCGGCTTCTTCAAGGATACCGGGGATATCCTTGTAAGAAAGTATAATTATGCATATGTAATGAATAACAAAAAATGAAAAAACACGAATTGATTTATTTTTGAAAAATTTCGTTAATCAATTTCAAAAGATTTTTATTTGGATTTTTACTATCTTTATTAAAATTAAAAAATAAGAATCATAAACATAATGTACTGAATTTCATAATTTATAATAGGTAAAATTGCTTCTTTAGGGTTTAATTTGATTTTTTAAAATTTTTGGCGCGTTTTTTAAAATAATCGATTAGCTACTATAGTAAAAAATTATGATAATATATTTTTGGCTTTTAACAATATATCGGATTTTAACAATCAGCGTTTTTTCGTTTGTTGGAAAAAAATGAAGGTTGGATTGTTGTTAGGCAGTATGGAAGTTAACAATTATAAATAAGATATTTACTGTAAATAAACGCACAAGCTCCGTTTGAAATCTAAAGAACGAAAAGTGCTTTGCACCATGACGTTGGGCACAAAATTTTGCAGCACACCGCCGACCAGACATGCCTTAATAAAACAATCTGACAAGTTCTATGATGGTTTTAGCTCGTCTATTTGATCGTTGCTAAATTTTGAACATCTAGCGAAACTTATAATCGAAACTATGACGTCGTCGTCGTTGTTACAGCGCCATCTGAACATATCCAATGAAACACTTAAGAGTCCGTATTACATGAAAATTAAGTAAATGACATGGCACTAGATTTGTTGTTAATAGCGAATCACTCCTCCGCGAGCTCTCAAAACTGCAGTAACACGTCGAGGGATGGATTCTACGACGTGTTGGAATCGTTCTGGAGAGATATTGACTAACGTGACTGGACAGTGGGGAAATGTGAGGTTTAAATAAGGTAGCAAAGTTGGCAGTGAAGAATTATTTTATTAACAAGTTTTAAGAATATGTTAGATAACAAAAATAAAAATTATTTCAAATAATCATCAGATGCCTTTCCGCGTAGCTTAATGGTTATTACAATTGTCGAATAAGACTATTATTAAAGGCATCAATAAACGTAAATTTCAGTTTACAATTAATCAAATAATAGAAATACATTAACCATTCAAAGGAACTCGGCAACTGCCCTGGTCCCTTAGCTATTCAATGGAAATTTTAACGTTAAGTAGAATTAACATAACGGGATTTCGCCGTATGAAAAATCTGATAATATCTACAGGAATAATTGTTTCGACGTAGATTCTCTTTCAAACGTCTACGAGGAGCTACTCCAACCAGCTTCCCGGAGCTCCTATCTTCTCTCCAAAACCAACGGTGAACCCGTCGTGTAATCCTTTTGGTGGGAGGATTACCGGAACCTGAATGACGTAGTCGTCGTCCCAAATGAGCGACGCAATGGGAAATTCTATCAGAATAAAAGGAAAGCAAGAAACTATTAACGTACTGCAATATGAGAACTAGTCGCGCAAGGACTACACAATAACTCGCTCCGAAAGAACTTAAAAATTCTAATCGCGCATTATCAGCAAACAACTCACTCAATGATGAATGATCAAGAGTTTCGCAACGCGCTACGCAATTTTCACCGGTGATATGCGCGCATACGCTGCTACCTCTATGCTCCAAAAATTTTTCCTGTTTGGCCACAGGAACGAAATATCGGACGTCAGGCTCGGGCAATTTTCCATTTTCGGACTCGTCCTCTGCGAACGCCTTCCCTTGGCTATTGTTGTCGTCCTCGAGTGCCTGGCGCCTTTCTCCTATTGATAAGACCGCGCTGCTCGGCACTGTTGAAATTGTCTCCAAGACGGGCGTATTGTCCCGTTTCTTCAGAGGCAATGCCTTATCATGGCATTCGAATTGAGGCTCTGACTGCCCTTCCCCTTGTGGTCTTCGAGAGGGGAAAATTCTCGGTACCCGCGAAACACGCGGCAGCGGGGCCTAAACCCGAATTCACTATCTTGGTAAGAATTAGGCTGTCTTACCTGCTGCCCGCGTGCCCGCTTAGAAGCCCCTCTTGTCGCCGAATTCCCGGGAAGGTAGCCAGAACACCTACGCCTCCAATTTTCTTCCTTCTTCATCGAAATCTCGATTTGCTCTCCCTGTTTCTCTCTCTCCTCCTTTCCCAGTCTCCCTCTCTCTCTTACTCGCTTTCCTATTGGCCCTTTCTCCGTCTCTCTTCTAACCACTATTATCTGGCCAATCTCTTTCTTTCTCTCTCCAAATCTTTTCTGTCTTTTCCCCTTAGCATACGACGCTTTATCTTTCGGCCCCTGCTTCTCTTCCGTCGTCTGCTCTATTTCTCTCTCTTTTCTATGTTTTCCTTCTCCTAACCGAACTGGGATTTGGTCGGTTTTCTTGCTACCACCTCCCGAATTTTGTGACATTGACCCACGCATACCTGAATATAGCCCATACTAGATCACTATTAGTAATTAATCCTTTTAACTGATTATATCACCATCCAATGTTTTTCACTGACTATTATCATGGACTTGAAGTTTCACTTCGGTCGGGTGCCCCGCGACACACAAATCTTTTAATATGTATTAAGCAATAAGCTTTCCGCTTTTATACCATTTTCGTCCTCTAGCGGCAACAGCGTGACCCATAGCTAATTTGCTTAAAACTTATGATCAGGTGGTCATAATAAATTGACCCATTGCTATTTTTGAATCACTGCTCGCTCGTTTCAACAGTTCATGTCTACGATCTCTTCTTCTCGCTTCCTGTGAATTGGAAAGAGCGATCCACGTGTTAACGTTTGGCGTAGGTGTTTGTAGAATGAAATGTACAGCCCTTGTACTAATAACTTTAACAAATGCAACAAATACTTTAGTTACATTTGATTAAATAATTTATTCATCAATAAAGCTTGACGCAAATGATGAATGGTATCGTCAAAATTGTATCTTCCGTCATGTGTAGGTTTCAAGGGGATATACATGCGTTTTGTTTTTCTTTGTTTTTTGTTTTTGTTTTTTTAAAAGAGAATTTCAAGCTCTGACAAATATCTGGAGAGCTAACGGCTTCATAAATTTGCACATGTATTGAATAAATATTCCTAAAAATCTCGCCAAAAATTATTAGACATTTTCATACTTAGGATTTTTAACGATAAAATTGGTATAAAAGTAGAAAATTTTACAGGATATAATTAAGCAAAATTATCTCTTAAAATAGTGGATAACTTCTTGCTATTTCGCCTTAAATAAAACTCGGTTATAATTTTCGAGTGAATTTTATAAGAAGTTAAAAAGTTAATAGGGACCGCGACTGAGCGAGAACTTGTGTTTTGGGCGTGGAAGGCTATCGTCATAACTTATGGCCTGTCGGTTGGAGTGAAGGATCTTATCTAATCAGAAACGCCCTCAGTTAAGTTGTACAGGGGAAGGCAAGAGTGGTTCCACGAGGAAAATAGGCCGTTGATTATGAGAGTAGGAGGAGGAAGTAACCGATGCATAAATCGCTTTACCACCAACACCATTGCCATTAATTATATTGTACGGAGCACAGACAATCCTGCTAAAAGAAAATGGGTACGATGATCACGCCGCCGCCCACTTTCTAAGACACAGAGAAGCTGTTTTCAACTTAATATTTATGTCACTGTAACTGCGAATTTCTCTCTCTTATGGAATCCTACGCATTTGCTCCATTTCTATCATTATAAATAAGCTTCTATTGTATGGCAATTCGCACTATAAATTTCCAAGTATAAAAGCCAGTCTCTTTAGTGGAGAAAAAAGACTATGAAAATATGTTTACTACATATTAAACTAGTGAAGCAAATTACATGATCTATAAATACTGCTTAATACGAGGACTGTTTCTTATAAGTGGCAACACTGTTACATGGCATACAATGTATGCAGGTATTAGTAAACTGATTTCCGGACAATTGCCCAATGTGTAACAATAAAGCTCTGAAGAGGTAATAGGAAAAATAACACCCCACAGAATAAAACTGATACAATAAGGAAAAATGACCAGAACAAAAAGGAATGTGGATAAAGAGTTCTCAGAATTCTCTCTTCTCTCGAGGTTTCTCACTAGTCCTGCTGAATGATGAAAGCCTTGCTTTCGAAATACATACAGGTTGTATTTTTCTTTTTATTTTCATTGCGGTTTAAGAGTTTTTATTTCTATTTAATATGCAGGTATTGTATGTTCACGAGGATACGGATCCAATGTCTCTCGCTTACACGCGTTAGGATGGTACCCAATCTACCTCTAGTATCTACTAGACTTAAATGGACTCGTCCATCCAACGCTCCGCGCATGCCCTGTGCTGCGAAGAATAGCGTCGTCTGTGAAAGACCGATCTAAATGCACAAGAAAAATTATATTTCGAACTGCTCCCGAAGTTCTCCAGGCGATAGACCGCTTCATTCGTGCCATCTAGAGAACAGGCGGTGGTTCTACATGTGTACTACGGCTTCCATATCGCTGGCAATGGATTCTACATAATGCTGGGAACTACATTGAGGGACTGAAGAGGTTTCATAGAGGCATCTCTTTTGTAATGGTTGTTTTTAATATTTGCCACTAATAAAGAAACAGACCTCGTATTTCCATTTTTATATCTAATCTTGGTTATTTTTGAATCTTTATTATTTTTGCATTTTTTTCTTGCTTATAGATATGAATTTTAGCGACCTTATTGCTAATAAGAAATAGAAAGCGTTTTATCACATATCAGACAGGTAAAGAACTGAATTTCTTGAATTTAGTCCACCGTTTCGATTCCACTCGACCAGACCGTTCTTGGAGTCCGGTCTCGCAATTGGAGTGCGACCGTTTTCTAATGGTTGAGACCGGTCGGACTTATTGGACACATCATTATTGGAAATATTTCTATTATCTTTCCGATACATTATATAAAGGTATTCGCAAGCTGATTGGATCCCCGCAAATGTGCATATATAACCATTGCTTATTATCTTAGGTATTGTAATTATTATTCAAGGTTACAAAAGAAATATTGTCCGAATACTGATTATGACGTTTTTAAACTGCCTGGATTTTAATCAACACTTGAGAAATAAATCTGTAAGTCATTAATTAATGACGAAATCAACTCTACCGAAAGGTCAAACGAAGAGTGGAATGATTCTTTATACATTCGAACTCGATAATGAAAGTTATTTACTTAATTTGTAAGGGTTCCTACAAAATGTTAAAACGCAGTGAGCATCAATCGTTGACGTGTTCTATATAAGCGTCTGTTATTTTATCATAATCTATTGCTAAATCCGTAAGCGACGAGAAAGACAGACCCGGCACTGAAAGTCACTTGATCATAGTAGTCTGACCAACAGTCCAACTTTCATTGTTTCCAACAAACGAATAAACACTGATTGTTAAAATCCAAGATGGAGACAATGTAGTTTGGATTGTTGCTCATACTATCTTGAACAAAAAAAAAATTAAGCAAAAACTGTGGAATGGAACAACCAAAAAGGGAGTGAACCTCTAATCCACAAGGAGATTTGAAATACGTATCCGGTATTTCAAATCTCCTTGTGGGTTAGAGGTTCACTCCTCTTTTTGGTCATACTATCTTGGTCAGATGACTTTCCTGTGCCGGGGCCTGTCTTTTTCGTCGGCTGCGGCTATAAAACGTTTATACGTGACGAAGCGCGCGATTAGTTATTAGAATTTTAAAATGTCAAATGTATAACAGCAGCTACCCTCTGAGACATGCTGGAAACTAAATTGTAGAAGACATCCATTAGAATTTTCCGCCATTTCTCTTGCAAAATCTCATACAGATGGATAATAGAAGTTGGCCCCTGCCCCCGAAACTTCCGCCATTCCAACTCGTCCCAAAGACTGGTCGTTGTTCTCTTCATTCCACCGCATGGCAGCACCAGCAACATGACAGCTGGCATTATCATCTTGGAAATAACAGGGACGCATTCCGTTATAACGCTACAGTGTTGGTAGCATATTATTGTCCAGAATATGACTGAGTTCCTGTTACCACGAACAACCATCAGCAGTCCCACCTTGATGTCGTTATCACCAAATTTCCTGATAGGCGCTATGTATTCTGGCAGAAAGCGTTCCACGGTAGCCGCTATACCCAGAGACGTGCATCGGATCGAAAAAGTGTGAAATTTAGCTTGTCACTCCACAGAAATGGTTTCCACTCTCAAATATCCAGTTGCGAAGGCCTTGACATCATTTGAACTTTGGGACTTATTGGTCTTTGTGAGATGACGGTTATGACTGGCCGATCTATCTATAAGGTGATGAGCATCTGTACGCAATATTCCAACAGAAAGGGTATCCCTGTTGTTGCCTGAAATTCCTGTATGATGATAGCCATCAGCTGTGTACGGTTTTTGATAATTTCTTGTTTCAGGGTTGTGCGATCTCTGTTGGTCAGAATTTTCGGTCACCCAGAACGTTCAACATTCCAGCAATGTTCTTCCAACTTCCAATTAATGCAGTGCGAATGCGACAGTTCCACCCTTATCAAATTTCGACATATTATGGTATTTTGCAAAATTGTAGCTGATTAAAACAAATCACATGTTCGTTATGCGAGTCCATTAATCTACTATAAGGGGGACTTAATCCCAATTAGCTTACTTTTTGGTACATTATTAATATGGTGTACTATCGTTATTGACAAATTTGATTTACATTCATAGTATAGGAAATCTGACGGGATTGCAGGCAATTTCATTATGGATAGGTTTATCGTTATAAACAATATCGTTATATGGAAGTTTCATTGTAAAAGAAAGACGAAAGCTTTATTCCTTAAAAACGGTTATTTCCGATATTTTTTTAGGGAAGAACGAAAAGAAATTCTACTCGCAATGCGATCACACATTCAAGAGTGTACATCACAATATACACAATATGCCTTATCATACGTAAATGATGATTTCCAATCCAGCATGCATATAACGTTCAAATTTCGAATCTATTCAATAAAATTTCCATAAAATGTTACAGGGTATATGCAACGCCTCCTAAAGATAAGGCCTGAGCGCGAAAACGCCAGACATTGTTACATCATCATCCGAAGATACGTTTAATTGCATTTCAGGGCTTATTATTGGTAGAAATGAGATTAAACGTATCTTCGGATGATGATGTAACAATGTATGACGTTTTCGCGCTCAGGCTTATCTTTAGGAGGCGTTGGTATATGGCATATTAAAAACAAATGGAGAAGAGAGTATACCTAATAAAATAATTTTGGTTAAAACTTCATTCGCAACGTCGTATGTGAGAAAAGCAAATAATCAATATCGTGCTTTCTTATTTAAAACGGTAAATCAATATTATCGCCCATTCCTTTTTTTTCATAGTCTTGACATTTGAAATTGACGATAAATCAATAGTAAACTATACACTCTCTCCCCAGTATAAACTTAAAAATCTCCTAAGTTTCAATAATATCCTCTGAGATCCATACCAATCCTGCAATTTAATCTTCTATCACAAAAAATAATTGAAATCCCAAGAATTCGAAATAAATACCGTACAAAGCAAACACTGGTGTTAAGTTAATTAATAAAACGTAATGGTAAATTAATAAAATAAGGCTACGTGATATTTTGTTTGGAAGGTGGCGCGTGATATTTTGTTAGGATATTCATCAAGGGCAAAAAGATATCACATACAAGGTGCGATCAAAAAGTTCCAGGACTGGTTGCGCATCTCACCAACAAATGTTAACACAAATACAGGGTGTTGCAGATAACTACAGGGCAGTATAACGGGAAGCCTACCCGCTCGATTGCAGGGGCCGGCTCGGTCGATTGGCAGAATGGAGGGAGATGAAGGTGGCCTGCAGCAGCCAGCAGTTTCCACAGTCGGGGAGGAGGGGGGGGTGAACGTTGAAACTGTCATGTTTTTGATAAAATTATTCAATTAACATTTGATGTCGAGCCGGCCCCTGCAGTAGAGCGGGTAGGCTTCCCGTTATACTGCCCTGTAGTTATCTACAACACCCGATACACAAATGCAGTAAAGTATAGCCCTAAAATTTATAAATCAGCTTTTCAAACGATTTTGTTCATGTGCAATGTGGATGAGAAAATACCGCTAATGCGCCCACGTGTGTGAGATATTCTGTGATTTTATCATGGACATTAAATTTGAGAACGAGCAAATTCGAGCAACGAACAATTTGAGGGAGGATGTTCGGCGAAAGCGACCAGATCTGTGCCGTGAAAAGAACTGGATGTTCCATCATAACAATGCACCCTCTCACCGAGCTCTCCTCGCACATGAGTTTCTTACAAATAACATGATTTCGCTTTCACACCCACCCTACTCGCCAGATTTGGTTCCTGCAGACTTCAACCTCTTTCCGAAAATGAAGATCCAGTTGATACATCGCCGTTTTGATACGATTAAACAGAACCAGTGCGAATCGCAGAGTGCTTTGACACATTTCTGAAGCGTATGGCTTCGCATGAGGACTATTTTGAAGGGGACGCTGTGTAAATGTATTTAAATAAAGCACTTTCTCTTTAAATGAATCAGTCCCAGAATTTTTTGATCGCATCGCATACTTCTTTGGCCGTGATGAGGAAGATGATGAATTTAATTAGTTGCTTAACCTTATCTTTGAAGATTTATTTATTAAATCTACCATTTTGATTCACATAAGACACCTTAGAGAATTATTATTTATTATTCCCTTGTAAAAATTTTTTCAGAGATGCAAGATATGTTCTCGAAATCTAACATGAATTTGTAAAACCAAGAGCAGTCCATTCGATAATTATTAAAGGGTTCAAGTTTTTGACTTCGATTGGATTCTTTGATTTGTTAAGTGTACACATTTTAAAATGCACATTGAATATTATATTCACATTGAATTACCCAACGCAACGCTGTTTAACGTGCAGCAATCAAATTTTACTTTAAAATAAAGAATCCTTTGAAAAATTTAGCAATCGGTCTACTTGTCCTCCTTTCAGCCGAGAAATTTGAGCGCCTTTGTAAACATCTTCAATAAGTGAAAGGATGCAATCGATCTTAAAGTTGAAGTGCTTGTGAGATAACTAAACTGCCTGCTAAGCCACAAAACTCTAGATACATTATTAAGTAGCGGAAGAATAGAGCTGTTTATTGGTTTTACAATGTCCGTTTGTCCTTCCGTCCCCTTCATAATTTCCGTATTTTTTGAGATAGAAGGGTGAAATTCGGAATTTAACTTATTAGGCGCATGTGTACCTTCACCATTTAGTTTGGTTTTGATTTGCCACTAGTGTCGAAGTTTAGGGGGTGGGATTTAGAGGGGACGACATCCGTATAAGAACATCCAATATTCTCTCTTCTTTCTGGGGAACAATTTGCATAAATCTTGTATATTCTGAAATTTGCATGGTGATGCGATAAAATTTCATGGTGTTACAATTTCTCTATGGAGAATTATGTTTTCATTGTACGATTAACCCATTTACATTAACAGATGATTAACGAGGTTTGATCCACATCAATTTGCTTTTATTAAAATAATATCAGAGTAAATGATCTGAAATAATAAACGATCTAATACAGTATCTCAAAGAATACAATGGCTGCACATTTGTTTAGATTCAGTTCGGTGTTGGCTCTGAAGTCCGAAATTTCGTTTATGAAATTAGCCTTCTGCTGACTTTGAACCATTTGTACATAAAATCTAATAATGTAAGAGCATCATTGGGGAACAGAGTACGGTATCTCCCCATTTTTCAGAAAAAAGTAGATCGGTTTGGATGAGGAGGGAGGGACAAGCAGAAAACGACAAGCAATGCATCATATAGGAAGAGAGATCCTATTGTGTTAGAGGTGCAGGCATTGTTTGGAATTACTTGCGATTCAAAATAAAAATGAACCAAAGAAAAAAAGAGGAAGAAGAAAACAGAAGAACTAATAGCAATGAAATTACCAGATATTCAAGAGGAACAACGAGAAAGATGTTTACGGAAAGCCTCGATAAATCTTATTAGAAGCATTTACTTATAATCTTATTTAAAGACGCGGATAAATTTATTGTCATTCAACGCACAAAATAATTTAATTTTACCTGATGACATTCAGTCTCAAATTCTAATAAAGATTTCGTTACATTTTGATTTCGTTTACCAATAATTTTGACAATTTAAGTATATAAAATATCATTACAACTTAATTGCTTCTGATAACTTAAAATTGACATATGAAGTGGAATATTGGGGTAGTATAAATTCAAATGATTTACAGGAGAAAAAAATTAATAAAGATACGAGGGTTGGGGCATAAGTCATGGCAACTATTTTTTTTTCTCAGAGCTAAGGGATGGTATCAGAAAATGTCATATGTCTCAAGGAAGCTGTGACTGGTAGTATGTTTCCACAACATTAGATGGCTCCGTGAGTTCCTGATGTTGCGCAGAGAGCAATGTTAAATCAGTTCTCAGTCAACCGCCGTGCAAGGTGGATGTAACCCGAGTTGAACAACGCTCGTATATCAAAACAGCCGTTCTCTATTTTGATTTCTGTTACTTATTCTGGAAAATTAAATCTGTAATCATGTTCCAGAATAAATTTTCCAGAAGCATGAAACGTATGAAACATTACAGGCTTCATGATTCCAGAACATGAAACCTGTAATGTTGTCAACTACCTTAATAAACATGAGAAGCAAAGTGTTGGCGTGTTGTTAAATGTCCGTACATTTCGTCCATTCCTTGTCCTTTCATCTGTATATTTCACATTTTCCACCCATGCTTGAATTCTCATAAAAAATAGTTGCCATGACTTATGCCCCAACCCTCGTAGAACGATTTTCTGAGAAAGAAATTAGTGATAGAGAAATCAGTGAAATGAATGAATGAAGATGAGCGATAAATTTTATCCTTACTGTACTATCCTTCTATCGACAAATATTACAAAAGAGGTACAACGAAATGGCATATAACATTTCGCAAAACATGTAAACTAAAAACTAACATAAATTTCAATATTTAAAAAAAACATAAAATTTGTATATCAAAATGTCTTGTAAGCAGTATTGTAAGCAGTATTGTCTAACACCTTTCCCATTCCGATCAATGATATCGTTCGACTCTAATGTAAGAAGTATTTCTAAGAGATACTTATTTTATTTTTGGGCGCTTTTCTAAGAGAAGTATATCATTGTTTCTGCAAAAACTGTTTCCTACACTGAGTGGCCAGTTTATTAGGAACAGCCCCTAATACCGTGTTACGCCATCCCTAGCAGCTATAACAGAACGAATTCGCCGTGGCATGGATTCAATTAGCCGCTGGATGCATTGTTCCGTGATGTTTGTTCACGTAAATGCAACAGCTGTTCCTAGTTGATGCTTATTGGATGGTGATGGATCCATGCCTCGAATAACCCGTTCCAGCTCATCCCAAAAATGTTCGATAGGGTTCAAATCAGGAGACTGTAGTGGCCAGAGGAGTAAGTTGAATTCATTATCGTGCTCTTGGAACTATTCCATGACGATACGAGCCTTGTGACACGGAGCACTGTCCTGCTGGAAGTATCCTCCGATGGGTGGAAACGCAGTAGCCATGCAGGGATAAACGTGGTCGGCAACAATGTTCAGGTAGCCCTGACCATTAAGGCGTTGTTCTACAGGTATCAGCGGACCACGTGTATGCCAGGAAAACATTCCCCAGACAATTATCTACTAGCCTGAACTGTGGAAACCAGACAGGAGAGGTCCATCGCTTCGTGCTGTTATCTCCAAAGTTTGCGTCGGTCATCTGCATGGTGCAATAGGAAACGGGATTCATCCGACCAGCACACCTTCTTCCAGTCGTCGACGGTCCAGTGTTGGTGATCACGGGAAAACTGGAGACGTTTTTTGCGGTTTTGGGTGGAGTTCAAAGGTACCCGGACTGGTCGTCGGCTGTTGTAGCTCGTCCTTGCCAATATATGGCGTGTAGTGCGTTCAGAGATGTTCTTCCGCGATCCAGTGTTGTACTCCACGGTTAGTTGATGAGTCGTGACGTTTCTATTCGCACGAACAAGCATTCCCTCCTACGCGCACGAGTCGTTTGCGACCACAGGCTTGTCTCTGACTGGTTGTTTTATGGTTGTTTGCGACCACAGTCCTGGTAAACCCTTGAAATGGTTGTTTGGTAAAAGCCTAGAAGACGTGCGATTTCGGAAATACTCAGTCCACCTCGCCAAGCACCAACTATCATCCAGCGCTCGAAGTCGCTCAGATCCTTTATTTTCCCCATGGTGACGGTCAAACCACTTGAAGTTGTCAAGTGTGTTCTCGCTTTATATTGGTACGGACTGTCACGTGACTAACTGATACATAGTAATTGTTATGCCAACGGATTTGCATTGTTATGAGTGTTCCTAATAAACTGGCCACTCGGTGTATATTGCATTGATTACTAAATCATTTAATACAGAAACGATTCGTGATGGACAAAAAGTACCCACTTATACCTTCCAACAGCTCATTCGATAAACGTAAGGTGTTAAAAATTGACCTAGACTTTTCAACAACCAGTATTTTCGAATTCCTAATTACCTTTATCAACACAATTTTTCCAGAAACTTGGAAGCTTCCTCATCTCAGTTTCGTAGAAATTTTTCATCTGATATTTTTACTATTCAGGGCTTTGGTTTTCACTTCCTCATTTGATCCGAGTTTCGATCCCACTCAAAAACACAATGATTCAAATAGCCCAAGATTCAAATGGTCCAAACACAATTGAGATATACTGAGATTTTAGATGATGCGGTGCAACGTCCCATCCTAGTTCTGTCAGTTTAGCGTTATCTTGTCTTGTAGACCCCACTGAATTCTGCCTTCTTCTTTCTCAATGTGACCGAGGACATTTGATTGACAGATACTTACCGAATGGACATTTCCATTGTTATTTGGATGTTTGATATAAAGAGATGGCTCTCCAAAGCGATCCGCGCTTTTAGCAATAAAATCTGTTTAGTATAAAAAATATTAAACGGAAATATAAATACAGTTTTATTTTCAAGAGGTTAACATACAAGAGGTTGTATATAATAAATCTTATATATTTAATAGCACAAATTTGTTTAATGTTTTTTACGGTATATGCGATCCGGGCTTTTTATGAAAAACATAATAAAAATATACAGGCTGAGCACGAAGTCTTTCCCTGATAAAAAAAATTAATATTAAAATACTGTCAGATGCCGAGGAGAGTTCTTCAATAGATAGTTGTAATAGGAGACATTTAAGGTCTAAAGATCTTCCAAGAAATCAACAAAAATACCGCTGGTAATGCTCCAAAATACGGTAATCATTACTTTGGTGGCTGATGGGGAGAATTAAATATTTTAGATTTTTTGTGTATCCCCTACATACTTGGATGCTTGCTCTCTGGAGCATGTTTATGGATCTATTCTCGTTCAATATGCGACAAGAAAGTTTCCACGTTCGAAATAGATGACTTTCTAATGGAATTTATGTATCCATCGGGCACAGAGCAAGGTAAATTACAATTTAGCATGATGATGAATCATACGTCGTTCACAATAGTTTCTGGTCTTGCCTTATTCGATGCATTTGCGACTGACCGACTTACACCACTCTAACACAAATGAACAGCATGGAGGTAACTCCCAAACTGTGATTAAAGTCTACGGTGAAAAAATTTAAAGCGTGAAGGGTATACGAGGGGCACTCTAAAAGTTTTTAGCCAGGAACCCTGCCAAATTTGCTTTACTTTCTCAAATACTTCACCTTATCATATTGTCGCGTGCACGATTTGAGCCTGTTGCGTTGCATTGTTTTCGTGTGACAACAATTCTAAAGCTCGCGTACTGGCGGACAGACGTAAACGACAATGGAGCTGAATCACCATGTATGGCGTGCTATGTTTTTCTATGATAATTCCAAAGGCTTAAAAATGTCGGATTGTTTTGAAACTTTACAAAAGACAAAATTCCTCCCTATTTCCAAATATCGAGGTTGGGGCAACTAGTTTTTTTCTCAGAGCTAAGGAATGGTATAACCAAACGTCATGTCTCAAGGAAATCGTGCATTCATAGTATGTTTCCCCAACACCAGATGGCTCTGTGATTTTCTGTTGTTGCACAGAGAGCAATGTTAAATCAGTTCGCAGTCAACCGCCGATCAGGATGGATGTAGCCCGAGTCGAACAACGCTCGTATATCAAAGTAGCCGTTCTCTGTTTTGATTTCTGTTATTTATTCTAGAACATGAAACGTGTAATCATGTTCCAGAATAAACCATTATAGGTCTCATGATTCTGGAACATGAAATCTGCAATGTTTTTTTACTTATCATTCATCTATATATTTCACATTTTCTACCCACGTTCGAATTCTCACTTAAAAAAATAGTTGCCATGACTTATGCCCCAATCCTCGTAAATAAGATTAGTTTTCCCCTGTTTCCCCAACAACTTTATTTTTCATTCCATGTTGTTCCTTTCTTTCAGTCAGTTCTGAAAAAGAAGAACCCGACCAACGTGGATATTTATCCAGAATAAAATTGGTGTATACGCTCACGCCTCTCGGATTTGACACCCCGTGCTTTTTTTTATATTTTTATTCCAACACTGAAATTCGGATTACGGAGTACCTGTGTTTCATCCATAATAACTTTTTTGAAGTCGATTTTCAAGGACATAAAAAAGTACTTGGAAAAACGCTTTGAATTTGAGAGGCAGTATTATAAAAGTAAATCCGCTATATTGTACAGAGAATAGTTTCCAATTCATTTTGACTTTGTGACTTAATGGATTTTGTTTTCATCGAACTCATATGATAGCGATTGCATATTTCTATTTTCATTCGAAAAATACATTATAAGTAATTTTCTCTGTAACCACAGCATAAAAATACTAAATTAAAAACAATACGGAGAAACTGCTAATCGCAATCACGTTATCTTCAAATGGTGCAAATCATTCTAGGAAACTCGATAACGTGCGGACATGAGGCGTTTGAAATGCCATTCGATTATGGGTTTTGAATTGCACATTTAATTGTGAACAGATACTTGAAAGCCTCTCTACCGATATTGTTTTTAATTAAATGACTGATGGTCGTTTCGGCGAATTAGTTGATGAGCTAAAAAATAATTCAAAGAATAATTATAAAAGAATTACTGCCGCGAATTAATATTAATTATTACAGGAAAACGTTACTTCCTCTGAAAACAAGCATTCAGAAAAAACGCCAAATACCACTTCAAAACCGTAGTACATTGGGGAAAGCATTCACTGAAATGGACTGGATGATAGTTTCCCTTAAAGCCTCTCTATTAGAAGTCGGATTTCTCTTCAAGTGATTTTTCGTCGGTTGAATCACAAAGATAGACTTGTGAATGAAAAGCGCAACTATGATTTCAGTTATGATTTCAACTATGATTTCGCAACTCTACGAGAGTAAGATTGTTTTCAGGAACTGATGCAGAAAAACTTAAAGAAAAATGCATTAAATATATTATCCAAGAGCGATGATATTTTAATTGAGGCTTTGAATTTTAAAATGGCTTCTAAAGCCGAGGAGAAACCTTCATGGGTCGAAAACGATGCTTATCCTGTTTGGTTTATTATCAATATATTTTCTTTCACATAAACATCCAGCACTAATGGACAAGAAGGCAAGCAATATATTTCTTCATCTTCTACATTTATCAAATGTTATCAAAATATAAACTTTATATGAATCCCTGAACATTTATTCACATCCAATAACTGATCCAGAATTGTATCAATGGAAATTTTGATGCATTCTTTAACATCCAGGAACTAAGAACACCAAAGAAAGAGCAAGTGACAACACTGCGGAAAACCCAACTTTAATGCCATCTTAAGCAATAATTGGTTCCTTATTTTTGCGACTTATCAAAAATTTTTGAAATTTCATTATTAAATAGTCACATGTATGTAATTAAATATCTATAATTTATTATTTGTGATTTATCCTTATAAAAAGTAATAAATGAATGAAATAAATTATAATTAATAATTTATTTTGATAACATAAATTATAGATGGTAATTAATTTTATTCATTTATTCATTTTTATTTATAAGGATAAATCTTAAATATTAAATATCATTCGTAATTATAATATTCTCCGATTATAATAATTTCATTGTGGCAATGTATCTATTTTATTTTTTATATACGATTTTAAATATACGAGGTTAATTTGAAAAATTCCTCATACTCTTTTTAATTTCAATAAAGAAATAATGGAAAGAATGAACAAGGTAAAATAAAAAAAAGCCGTTCTAGCCAATACTAAAGTTTTTTTTTTTAGACTCTAACAATGAAAGACAATAAGAGAAATGTAAAAAAACATGAAAGCTTTTGCCAAAAAGAGCCAGTCACATAGTCAGTCTGGTTTCCTTGCTTGTAGGGAATAGTATGACTAAGCATGAATGTCCTAAGTTATCATTACATGTCAATACTGATGTGACGCCGTTTTCGACAGATACGTGAAAGTGGGTAGCTCTTCGATCGATGCTCTGAAAAATATCGATTTAAAGCGTATGCCTTGAAATGTGGTTTAAGAAAAAGAACCGATATGCAATGTCTTTCGTGTGGACTTAATAAAGCATTTTATTTGAATCTACTTAATAATTTATAATTTAGTGCTTTGATTTCTTAAAAGTTTTTTTTTTTTTAATTTGTTTTTATGTAACTTCTATTTTGTTAAATTTTAATGATCATGCTTTAGTTAAATGGATAAACATGGGTTATAGCGTTAACATGAATACATCGTTATCAAAATCAGCGTGATAATGTATCATGAGAAATAGAGATAAGGGAAATGATTGAAAAAGAGCGTCAAAAAACATAATAAGCATAGTACGAGGATTTTTCAACAGAAACACGTTTAGAGGCTGGGAAATAAAATTTATTCAAATAACACAGGCTAACGATAAAAAAAATCATCTTGCATGAATTTGCCTTATTTTTGTAGTTTTTAGTGTGCTGAACCCGATTCTGCTTTGAAATTTTTTCTATCACGTCACGTTTCCAAGTTATGCATATAGAGATTGCAATGTTAAAGTAATGGCTGTGAAGAGAAGCGGCTGCAATGTTAAAGTATCCATATTTTTGAGCCACAAGGAAATTTATCAGGCCCCAAACTCTGAATAATTTAAAAGTGTTTCATTGAATAATAATAATAATAAGAAGAAGAAGAAGAAGAAGAAGAAGAAATCTGTGGGTGATAGGAAAAAACTGAGCTTAGATACGGATTTAGCACAAAAAAGCATAAGAATTAGCTCTTAACGTTAAAGATGACTTTAAAAAATTATTTTTTGTTAACCTATGTAATTTAATAGAAATCTCCATAAATATTAAGGCATGAATCCCATTGGTGCACTTATCTATAGATTCCTGCAGTTGTTGGCGGAACCATTGCGTACCACAAACTCTATGTCAGCGTCGGAATTGAACCGCTGTCTTTCTAGTGATTGTTTTAGAGAGCCAAAGACATGGAAATCGCATGGGGACAAATCTGGACTGTAAGGTGGACGTTCCCAATATAAGCGAGGGAATAGTTCTTGAATCTTTCGGGCTACATGAGGGCGGGCATTATCATGCAGAAGGATAACACCGTTTGTGAGTTTACCGGGGCGTTTATTCTTGATGCTGGCACGTAAACATTGTAAAGTGTCTGCCTATCGATCAGCATTGATGTTGACACAGGTTCCTTAAAGTTTACATCTTTGATGTTGATACCAAATCTTTCGTGGATTCCCTTCCTTGTTGAAATTTCTTGCACCATTCAACCGATGGTGTATGAGAATAATTATGGTCGCCGTA
>JAHWFO010050326.1:242961-266434 GCA_023313115.1 Rhysida immarginata
ATATGAAGAACTGAAAGGGTAAATGGAGAGTGAAGTTATTATTTATATATTTGAACAAACAAAAGCTCTTTAATTTGTAGGCATTCCCACATAATGTTAAACGAAGTGAGCTTCAATTGCTGAAGCTTTCTATGTAAGCATCTATTATTTTTTCATATTCTATTTAAAATCTTTCTACATTATCATCTACCATTGAAGCAAGCTATTAGCAAGTAGCAATATGGCCCGTATTCAAAATGAACGCTCATACTCTTGCTCTTACTCAAACCATTGTTGAGAACGAATTCAACAATATGAAATTGGGATTCAACAATGGTCCTGAGTAAGAGCAAGAGCAAGAGCGCTTATTCTGAATACCGGCCTATGTCTTGATACCAATAAGCTATGGATAACAATAGATACAACAATACCATATCTTAGCATTGAAAGTTCCAATGGTACCATGTGGTACGATTAAGACACATATTACTAAGCTAATAACCACTATCATTAATTACTCATGACACATTGTTACGAGATGTTTGATATATTAGATGCCATATCTTAGCATTGAAAGTTCCAACGGTACCCTATGCTATCATTAAAACACGTACTACTAAACAATTGCCACTATCATAATTTACGCGTTATATTCATTAATGAGACGTCCTTATATGTCCACGTGCCACTAGACCTATATCTGTTATCACTAATTGCTCTTATACAGGGTGTCCGGAAATAAATGGTAAATATTCATACACGTGAGAGAACATGTATAAAGAAGTATTTTTATTCCTATGAACATGGTGTCGTAAGCCAACCCCCACAGGAATACAGGGAGATTAAAGTATGTTGCACTTGCTCTCTGTCTCTCAAGTCCCGCCTTTTATTTCCCTTTGGCACACATTGGATTTTTTTTGTGGGGCTACATGAAGTCACTGGTGTACGAAACACCTGTTCCATCCGTTGATGATCTGGTCGCTCGCATTGCTGTGGCAGGTGAAACAATCCGCGAACAACCGAATGTACTACGTCATGGACGGGAGTCGCTACTACGGCGCTGTAACCTGTGCGTGCAAACACATGGCCGTACCTTTGAACACCTGCTGTGAGTCTTGATACGCAATGGACATTTGGCGTCTGTTTTGTTCACATTTGTTTTTACCCACAGCTTGGATGTACGCCTTGATGTGCATTGCTCATAGTTTACGTCAAGATGTTACCTTAAGAGCCTACAGCGTTTGTAGGGTGTCTTATTTGTTTATTTCTACGTAATTTAATGTTATGTGATGTGACTTGATTTTATTCCATTACATCAACACCTTCGAACAGGTCTGTAGGCTCCGATGTGGGCTGCACCACATTGCCTAGTCGCTCGCGGGACGCCAACAATCAGGCAGCGCAACATACTTTAATCCCCCTGTATCTCTGTGGGGGTTGGCTTGCGACACCATGTTCATAGGAATAAAAATGCTTCTTTGTACATGTTCTCTCACGTGTATGAATATTTACCATTTATTTCCGGACACCCTGTATATTTGTTCATGACACGTCGTGACGATTTGTTTGATATATTACAGTGGAAGTTTTTAAGGTGGGCCAAATTTAGGGCTTATTATTGGTAAAAATACGATTAAAAATAGCCGCTTGATGATGATGTAACAATGTATACACCTTTTGTCCGCAGGCCTTCTCTCTAGGAGGTGTTGGCTCAGCACGTGTTTTCCCCAATGCAAGAATAATTCGCCTCTTCCAGCAATTCAGTACACGCACTGTCTCTATTGCAACGCAATGCATTTTGGAATGTTTACAGACGGACGGACGGACAGCTGGACAAACCGTTTTCAATTTCACACCAAGCGCAAGAGTTAACGCCGCAAATCTTTCGCACGGCGTAGAAATATGCGTCTCAAAACATGACACACCAAGCGTCAAATTAACGCCAAACGAAAGCATTGATTTTTTTTCTTAAAGCGTTCGACGTTCCATTGAATCTTCAATAATGCATCAGTACCATGTTCAAGAGGAAGAAGGAAAATAAACCTTGAGTTTTAATTATTAACTATTGTATCTCTATACACCTGTTTAAGAACTTCGTCTATGCTTTCTTTCGCTATTTGCAAATGAAAGTGTAAGTGCAACTGAGCATGTACAACCTTGGCGTTGCCGTAAAATGTTGAATATAGTTTGAAATTTCAAAGCGTGTACACTTCACGTCTTGGCATTAACTTTGCGGCGCATTAACGCCAGATATGAACAGCGACACGGCGCAAAAGGGGCAGTGCTATAGCGAAAGCATGCGCAAACGTTAACGCTTACGTTTTGTGTGAACGAACCTTTATCGTGCAAATGGCGGACGGCCAGTCGGATAAACGTAGAGATCCATGGTGGAAAGAAAGGATGGTGTGTGCAATTTGATTCTCAATTATGAACGGTTTCGCGCATAACGTCATGTGGATTGCAAAATATGCGCGTCATTGCCATCCTAACCAATCAAAAACAACATAGGTAACATTTTAAATACTTACTAGCTAATAGGGGAAATCTTGTATTTAGCAGAATATGATAATTAAAATTAAATACATTTTAATATTAAATTTTATACGATCGATACATAGCCCGCGTGTCTTTTTACAACAGTCGTGCAATCCACATGACTTCACGACATGCGCATGAACACACTATCCTTTCTTTCCACCATGGTACAGATCAAGTGTACATTCTTATAAATATCTTTTTGTTAATGCTCCTTATAATTATAACAATATTTGCATTTCAACCTGTTGCAAAAGTATAGGTCCACCACTGTTCAGTAGTTGATTTGGTCACCATTCTTGTGAATTACTTTGAATATGCGATCGGGCAATGACAGTATAAGGTTGCGCATATACTATAAATCGAGTTTCTCCCAATTTTCAACAACTGCAGTCTTCAAGTCATCCATATTGTTATAATGCTTTCCTCCGGCATAAGTTCCACGTGCAAGCAACCCCCAAAAGTTTTCGATGGGATTTAAATCCGGGCTACATGCAGGCCAATCCAAAAGCTGAACTCCATTTTCCAAAGTTCACTCGATTGTTGATGTTGCCCATTGTATTCGTCCCCATTGTCTTGTTGATAAATCCAAAAAGGACCTCTCAAAGTCTCATCAAATGGAAGCAAATGTGTTTCTATCATTCTTTGATGGTCTGAAGCTTGCTTTCCACCTGACAGAAAAACAAGATTGACTTTGCCATTCCATCCAAAATCGTTATTCCTCCCCGTCCACATTGCTTGATCAATAATGTTTGGTATAGTTTTCCTCCTTCCTGAGATCGCGCCAATAATAAGCCAGTCCATCAGGACCAATGAGAATAAACTATTTTTCATCACTCCAAACAATATGCTTTCATTTGTCAGTCCATGACATCATTTCCCGTGCCCAGGATAGCCTTCGATCTTGTGTTGATTTGTGAGTTTAGTAGCATATTTCATTTTCTTATAGCCAAATTGGGCAGACTTTTTCACAATTTATGATAAAAAGTTGATTTGGACACGTTTACAACCGGACTTGCAGCCACTGATCCTAAAGTTGCTGTATTGTCCCTGATCTCACGTAAAAGAGCTCTCTTTTTCCCCTTGCTGTTAATTTCTGAGATTTCCTTTTCGTTGATTCTAGCTATTTGCCTATCTGAAAGGCCATCTTGTTTCCAGGCAATATTTGGACCTTTTACAAGTCCGGACAAGGGTTTCCCTCTTTCCACTGTTGATTGATAATGGGTTTTTTTGTGCTAATTGTTAATTAGCAATTTATCACAACCTCAGCCACTAATTATTAGTAGATAATGCCCTCTAATGATATGAAATTGCTAGTAATGCAAATAATTTCAATTTATTAGCAGGTGGACATATATTTTTGAAACAAGTTCAAATGCAAATATTATTCTAACTGTTACTGGTTTGAATTTATTTCCAATAGTTTTACGTTGTTTTACGCAGAAAGCAATTTAGTTTCAAACAAAGTAAATATTTTTTTCTATTTTGAATTCATCCTTTTTTTTGGAAGGCAAATTAATGGGTGGATCTAAACTTTTGCAACGCACTGTAAAAGTGATAAGTTCCACTTCATTACCGATAAACCTCTGCTGATATCAAAAAGCTTCAAGAGGAGGAAATCGTGTATATGAAATAACTAGCATGCTCCTGAGTAAGATCATATAAGACCAAATCATAAAAAAATGAAATCTTGAAGTTTTAGTTATTTTATGTTACTTGATAAGGAATTAGCTAACCACTATTTCTTGTGTAAATCATATTTAATCTTATTCCCTTACTATGTTTCCTTCCTTCGTATAATTTTATAGTAATACAAAATTGAAGCCTTTGGCTGCCAATTAATATTGATATAATATCAGAATAATATTTATATATATAATATTCATTCACTTGATTATGTGAGTAGTCACGCGAAAAGGGACCTGAAGGGATTGGAAACGATTTTTTGTTTTTTTCGTGATTTACAATCTTATTTTTTTCAACTTTATTTTAGTCTAAACAGAACATTTTTATGGTTAACAATTTTATAATATTAATTATTTCTCTCACGCACTTCAGTTTTAGTTGACACTTATACAGCACACACATTAAATTAATGTTTTTGTTTGCATGATTGTATAGTGTGCCCTGGTTGTAGCTTTTCCAGAGCTCGCGTCACTGGCAGAGCTGCATACAATATTTGTGCACGTTTTCAAACTTAAAACGCGTTTCTCTCGGGATCTATTATTTTCCCTTTAGGTTCCTTTTCCCGTGACCACTCATATGTGGTTGGTGGCCACTATTTTATGTTTGTTTAGTGGTGTTTTCTCTAAATTTCTTTTTATTTCAAAATTAAATCAATATTTTTATTCCATGAAGTTTTGAGGTTTATTTTGAGCTCAGCAATATTCGCTGAAATAAATGTACAGTGAAATATTTATATTTATGAAAGTTACTAGAATTTATATAAATACTTAAAATCATATATTCCGGTAAAACCTTTATAATCAGGTAAAACAAAATTAAGATAAAATACTGGTATATTTTTTTCTTATTGATTCCTTTTTAAATTTCAAGATTTTTTAAATTAATAAATTTTATCTGTTAAAATATAAAATTACTTCTAAATTATTTTATTTTGAAAACGTATTTCCTCTTTAATTTTTTCCTTCCCAGGTAATGAACGTGTGGGAATACATCCACGTGTTTCTTTTGTCATTTTCTCCATTTCTCTTCTATTATTTCTAGAAATTAATAAAAAAAAGTTAATCTAAAGCTAACGATATTCGAAACAAATAATATAAATGGACAATTTTATATTATAAATTTTAAACACTTAACATGTTAATTAAAATAACATATTAGCAATTTTATTTTTAATTTATTTCTTGAAGATATCCGATTTTCGGCTAGGATTGAGGTTGGTCGTTTCTCCAAAATACTATTTTTATCATATTCTTCATTAAATCGCCGGAATCTCAAATGAGGTAATTTTAAGTTCAAGTAGATACAATCACGCAATGCTCTTTACTCTCAAGAATGACAACTGCTTTGAACCTCCAAAATAGAGGGAAACCTATAGGTCACAAGAAACGAAGTTATAAAATACCGGATACGTATTTCGAAGGATGTCACAGCCTGGATGTGAAAGTAAGACTAAAATTATACTCAAAACACAAGAATAATCTAAGAGAAGGGTAGAAGGCGAATTGGTTCCAATTGTTCTCAATGATTCCCTTTGAGTGATCCTAAGGAATACGCCAAGAAACCAAATAGAAGAGAAAACTATCTAATAATATAGTAAATGAAAAATTCAACGGAAGATCATCTTGCTAATACTGACGGGGGATTAAAACCGGAGATTCAATAAATGAAATGAAGCAGAATCTTGAATCTTAGCTTAGCTCTCTGTTAGCATTTACTTCAATCTACCAGAACCCCTTTTAAAGATTTCAATGTTCTCACAGGTGTTTAATTTCTTTAATTGACAGACACCTATACCAACACCTCCTAGAGAGAAGGCCTGTGGACAAAAGGTGTATACATTGTTACATCATCATCAAGCGGCTATTGTTAATCGTATTTCTACCAATAATAAGCCCTAAATTTGGCCGCTTGCGGGGCCAACGATATAACGGGCCCCAGCCAACGCCTCCTAAAGATAAGGCCTGAGCGCGAAAATGTCATACATTGTTACATCATGATACGAAGTCATAATTTAGGGCTTATTATTGGTAGAAATGCGATTAAAGATGACTTTTTATGATGATGTAACAATGTATGAAATTTTCGTGCTCAGGCTTTGAGTTGCCTTTACTCAAAGTCTGAGCGCGAAAACGTCATATATTGTTACATCAACTACGGTAGGGTATTGTTAATCATATTTCTACCAATTAGAAATTGTCCCTACCGTAGGTGATGTAACAATGTATGATTTCTCCGTGAGCAGGCTTTCTCTTTAGGCGGTATTGGCTCAGGCCTTATCTTTAGGAGGCGTTGCCCCAGCGCGGAAAAGTCACCTGACCATCTTAGTCTGGCCAATAATCCATCTTCATTGTTTTCATCTTGGATTTTAACAATCAGTATTGTTTCGTTTGTTGGAAATAATGAAGATTGGATTGTTGGCCGGACTGAGTTGGTCAGGTGACCTTTCCGCGCTGGGGCCCGTTATATCGTTGGCCCCGGGCCGCTTGATGATGATGTAACAATGTATACACCTTTTGTCCGCAGGCCTTCTCTCTAGAAGGTATTGGCTCAACTCTATCCAACGAAAGTCTAATTGGGCGTGTCCAATTAAATTTCCAACTTCAATTGTTACGCATTGTTCAAAGTAAAATTAACAATGCCCATTCTAACTTGCGGTGGACAAAATATGGGAACCTCTTTTACTTAAATTAAAATTGATCCTTTTCCAAAATATGTTTCAATCCCTCCGACATACGATATCTTATATGAGCTAAAATGCTCTTACTAACTTTTGATAATTTTTAGAAACTTTGTCCAACAATTTTTCTCATAAGAATCAAAGTAAGGAAATTGGATTCACATTTTCTTGGGGTGGGAAGATATTTTGAGGTTTTCTTAATGATTTTATAAAGTATTTCCCCCTTTTGAAAGTTGCAGGTACTAAAAGCCTAATCACTTTCATTTCAAGCTCTAATCACTCGCGGAACATGTTAAATAGGATTGTTGATTGTGATGCTGAAGTCGTAGAGTCATTTATACATTTAAGCAGTGCATATCTTCGAAGTCTGTTTTTGACAAGCTTTTGAAAAGCTATAGATTCGTGGTAATTCATTCTGTACTTCTGTTGGAATAAGAAACATTAAGAAGATGTTGGGATCATAGTACGAAGAGCAAACAGACTGTCCGGTAAGTACTTGAATATAGTCTTCATAGTTATTTTTGTTTATCATGAAAACGTGTTATTTTGAATGAGGAGATTTCTTACTCAGGGGACGAAATATCGTTAGCGATAACTTGACTTGGAATGTTTTAAAAAAATTATTCTCTGTTTAAATCAACTACGGATTTGCCCATATAATTTTGCAAAATAAATTCTTTGTGGTTTTACAGAGGGTTGAGGCAGTTAACAATGAATGATTCCTCGTAACTCTCTCATTGATAGGTAATTTTCCTATAAACAAGAAAAAGCTTCACTGTATGGCAGTGAATGGAACTTCTAGGCCAGCTTATAAACTTTTCCAGTAGAACCTTTCCTGTCCAATGATTGGGAAATATGTTTCTGTACTTTACTGTTGAAATAAATATTTGAAATCTGATCCATCTTTTAGAATAAGCTGTGGCTACGCATACTGCATATTAGGCAAATACCTTAATGTTTGACTTCAAGTCAAATTTTATTTGTGAAGCAATTTAGGAAATACCAGGCGAGTTCAGACGTTAACGCAATCCTGTTACTGTAGCTAAAATAAAGTATCGAATTCAGGTATGTACTGTAACTGTCTTTTATGTTTCCATCGTGCTTGGAGTCCTTTCTACATCTAATTTGCGGAACTGAAATAACTTCCATATACGCTGATGTTAAGTTCACTTTACCTAGCACGAAACACGAAAGCTCTCTGCCGCTAGGATTTTCAGTATTAATACGTTAACCTTTCTCTATAGATTGCAATATATCTCGTTCGGCTAACCGATTCATTCACGGCATCAACTATACTCGTGAGCAGTTTCCACTCTATTTGGCATACGCCATTAGCATATGCAAGTAACAAGGCCCAATCTCATTAGATAGATCGATATTGGTGAATTTTGCTTTCGGCTTAACCTGTGTTGCTGTTTCTAGAGTCAGGATGCTAGAAGGATTGATTATCAATCCCGGTTTTACTTGGGGAAGGCTTTTGAAAGTCAACAAGAGCAAATGCTGGGACCAGAACGAACGAGAGTTAGCCAGACTAGAATCTTAAGGGTGTTCAAAGTACATGCCTCCACGCGGTTTCACCTGGAAACACCTTTATGGTGGCTAGCGTCTACTAATCATTAGAACTGAAACATTAGCTGCGCGTACTTATTAATGCTTAAAAATTTTATCTAGAAAATTTCGAAGAAAACGCTTCGCTCCAACATGACCATCGAATGCCGACTTAGTGGTTTTCAGGACTTTCCATTCGAAAATGGTCAAAAATAAAAGGATGTAACTTTAAAACTACATATATGAATTTATTAGCAAGAGAGGCTAAATATGCAGAAAGCACGGGAGCCTTACTCTATAATTCGTCACACTTCTCACCGAAAGGACAGTTCGCGCAACATGTCGACCAACATTTGTTGGATGATGAGTTAAAATTCTGCTACGATCTTCCGTTTAAACTTTAAAGTCTTCCAGATTGGTTGAGTGTTAAGCATACATCAGATCCTTGAGGAATGTCCTAAACATTAAATCCGGTGGGGCGATATGTGGGTCCTGAGGGCCACTGCATGCGTAATTTATAATCATCGGTATTAAAATCTACGTAATTAGGTTATTAAGAAAACATGTTAAAGAATAAGACTTTAATATGCACTATAATTCGGACTTAGGTAATTAAAACTTTTTTTTAATTTGAATACGATTATCAAGAACCGCTGAGATTTATTGACTGAGCGAGCGAAGCGAGTGAGATCTAAGTGGCGAGATGGTGAAGCGTTTGTATCTTTGTAACTTTGTATGTTTGTTCGACGATAACTTGAGTACCGTTGCTCAGATCTTCATGATTTTTGGTACACAAGTAGTTAAGGCCAATAGAAGTTTTGAGTTCGAACATGAGTAGGCTCGGTCGAGGGATTACGGAGATATGGGGTGCAAGAGGGATGAAAACTGTAAGGTAAGCAAATATTCCCGAGTGGGGTATCAAATGAAAGGGCGTAATTTCGGTGACAGTAATTGGGCATCATGGAAATGGGGGAGCCGGAAGGACTATGGGCTTCATCATCTAAACAAGGTAGGCATACTATGTTCACTTTCGTTAGAATCGTCTTGATGAGTAGGTACTAAACAATTAACTGATGTCCGGAGTGTGAAGGTGGAGCCAGAGAATCGATTCTGTAGTCGTAATAAAACTACTGCTCAGTCTCTGTTCTATCGCACTCGTCCATGCCCGCGGTGCGTATTAGTTAGATATAAATTTTCGTTTTTAGTTTTTTTTTCTTTTTTTTTTAATATTTTTAATACTACGTTATTATTTAGTTTAGTTACGTATTTTTAATTTAGTTTGGAATTTAATTAGGTATTTTGTATTAATTTCTTAAGTTAAATTACAGTTTAGGAAGGATTAACTTCCAGAGCATGATCATTAAATTATAGTGACCAGAGCATGATCATTCAAGGGAAAGCAGGCAGTGGCAAAAGTACGGTTACAAATTATATGACGAATTAGAAACTAAGTCCTTTCTGCTGATGGCACCGACTGGTGTTGCAGGTATTAATATAGGTGGATGCACCATTCATTCCGGTCTACATTTAAGCATCGAACGGGGATTCCATGACTTGGACGGCGAAGTTGCATCAACGTTTCAACGTGAAATGTCTGATTGCCATTTTATTATTATTGATGAGATGAGCATGGTAGGGTGCTGTTTGTTACATAAAGGCGAGCGGAGATGCAAGCAAGCAAAACCTCAACATGCCCATCTTCTGTTTGGTGGGATGTGTCTATATCTGCTCGGTGATCTAAAACAGTTACCACCAGTAATGGATCGAGCGTTTTACGGAAGTGCTCTATAAATCTATTAAAAATGTGTGATATTAACTACAGCTCATCATCAACAAGGTGATGATCAAAGAGTATTCAAAGAGGTCCTTGATCGCTTGAGCGTGGGAGAATCAACCATCAGTGATTGGAGACCTACCCGAGTTTGACCAACCTTTAAAATTTATGATTCATACAATGAAACTGTTCGATCCCATAATCTGCTGAAATTAGAATCTCTCAACAAGCCTATTGCTAAAATAGAATCTAAAAATAGTAACCCTACTGCAGCAAAATCCGAAACAGAATTTGCACAAGTCTTAGAAAAGACTATATATATTTAGCAATAGGCTGCAGAGTCATGCTGAAAACAAACTTGTAGGTCGCGAAGGGTTTAGTAAATGGTGCTCTTGGCTCCACCTTATATGCCTACTATACTCATCTGTGTGAAATTAGGACAAATACACGGGCCCTACCATCAATATCGATCGCACCAGTAACACGATGCTGGAAGTCGGGTCAGATTGCGTGTTCTCGCACACAATTTCCAATGTCTCTGACTTGGATAGTCACCGTCCACAAATCACAAGGGGTGACGCTTGACAAAGTAATTGTGGATATAGGTGACAAGGAACTAGCGGCGGGATGCACATACTTAGCATTATCGCGGTCGAAGAGATTGGAGGACATTGTCTTCGATTGCGGTTTTGATTTCGATAGATTAAATAAAATAAAGAAAAATGAAAGCGTTACAAGCTAGAAGAGAGAAGAGATTGAGCCGCCTAGCAACATCGATAAAATTTTCATGGAAAAAGTTTTTTATGTCCACCCCATTTATTAATAAAAAAAACATAATAAAAGCAAATACAAAATTATAAAATAAAAAATGTATATAAAAAACAGTTCCTTAATGTAATAAAAAAACATTGCCGAATTATCGCTTGCACATGCTGTTTATGATTAACACAGTTTTTAGCTTTACAGTTTAAAATTTCGTTTCTTAAATCATATATTAACTTATTCCATATTGGTATAGAAAAAAAATTTGATAAGAAGTTTGGAACAACTTGTGGCGGAATAATCTTGTACTTCTGGGCTTGACGAATATTTACAGCATCATTTGTCCAGTTCCGAACGTAGTGAATTGGATGTTGTAGATTACTTCTTTCAATCTGGCAGCGTTAATCAAATTGTTTAATGTAGGTATGCCTTGCTTTATACAGATTTCGGTTACAGATGCATACTTTATCAACGAAAAGGTGGTGCGTATTGTATGCCACTCTGACTCTGTGTATTAGTTTGTCAGTAGCAGAAGACCAGATAATAATGCCAAATTGAACCTTCGGTAATAAGATGGCTTTTATCAGAACAGTAATTTCAAATAATAAATGATATTATAACTGCAGTTAAGCCTTCCAAGCATCAGGTACAGTAATTTCATTTTTTGTCAATATGGCTTTCATTCGTTTAAACAAATGAAAGCCATATTTTAGAAAAATTATGCCATTATATCTCATATTTTAGAAAAAATTAGTAATTCGTTCAGAGGAGCCAAGAAATGCCATCCTTTACCGGATGCCACACTTCAGTTGTAAGTGTTATGCATCTAATCCAGTGGAAACGAGAGAGCGAACGTCTATGCGATGTGTCTCCCACGTCCCCGCCTAGAGTAAAGTTAATTTTCTTTTTGTTAAAGTCTTCTTAAGCTTCTTCATTAAGTAAATAATTTTACATATTTGATTAATTACTCTCAATTTGGTTCTTAATTAATTTCTTGGTACGAAATTCAACTGCAAATATGCACCGTATTCTGCAAGATGACACGAGGAGAAAACAAAAAATTCCGCCATTTTATGAATACTGGCTATCGGCGATCAAAGAAGAATGATTTTTTTTTGGACACCAGATGTAAAATCAGGATAGACAAAAAAAAAAAAAAAAAAGTAAAAATGAAGTATTTTGAAGGTTGATTCTAATCTTGTCTTGAGATGCGAAGACTGTTGAGATGTCATGTGTATCCTCACGAAGCGAGTGGGTCTCTGAAATGATAGCCATATTTTTAAAGCAGCAAGTTCATTAAAAGTTATGTCGCCCAAAACTTGAGGTAAAAATTTTTGTTAGACCAGCGCCTCGTCTGTCCCATGAAGCGTCCGAACACAGCCTACCGATCAACGCCAGCTCACCGCCGCCCACTGTCAATACCCTATCTCAACTTCATGGAAGGACGTCGCTTATCCGACATAGTGCTCAACATAGACGTCGTTAAAAGAAGGTTATGTATGCTACGTTACATCATCCTATAATCGCGTGGCTTCTCAAAAGTAGAATAGTCGAATAGTGTCTATCAGATATAATTTTTTTAAATTGATGTTTAAAATATTTTAATCCTCTTCGTGGAAATTCGATCATCTTTCATTTCTGACACATCTCTTTCACGTAGAAACAAGACGCCGCCATTTTACAATCAAATAATCTCGACTACAGACCGACTTCATTTTATTTATTTATTGTTTTAAATTTCGTCAAATAGCTTTTCTATCCGCCGATTTTTTATTATATCGAGGAGAAAAATATGAAATATGATTCCGGAAAGAATTTTGAACTTTTTATACAGATAATTATTCGAACTATTTCTTCATGCGTACGAACTGTAACCGCTTCACTCGTGGCGTCACTCTCAACTGAAGCTGAGACAGGGTATAGTTACACCGCTCTCCTGCCATTCAGACGCTGAGAGAAGTTCCAATGCCCGTCACAGAAGATTCAATCCTATGGTAATTCTCGTGACGCTTCTGCGTCTCTCTCTCTCTCTCTCTTTCTTTCTCTCTCTCTCTCGGCCATTATCATTGCTGTTATTAGTCATTGTACTTTTTTATATAAACTATTATCAGGGCTAACTCCTTTAATTCTTTGATTTAGTTATTATTATTTAACGAATGTTTCTAAGCCAAAGAAAGTTTTATGACCTCGATGCCGCCACCTGCCCAGCCGGAGGTGTGCAGGGAAGCTTTTCAGAGATTACAGTATTTTGTGAGCGGACGCCTAAGCTAGTATAATAATGAAGATAAACCTCGTTTAAAGAAACTTTTACAAACTATGATAATTGAATTGCTTTGGTAATTAATTAAGGGCCTAGGACCCCACATATATAAGCTGATATTAGTGATCGTGGAAAAGGACCGCCGCGTCCATACCAATCATGGTCAATGATATCAATAAGGAAGCCATGCATTGCCTTTCTGTTGCAGGTAAAGTTCTGCAGTATATTAAGGTAATTTTATAGCAGATGGTCATCTTCAAAAAAAAACGGTGTGTACACTTTATTATGCATAATTCTGCGACAAACTTTGATGGAAGATTGTGGTAGAATATTGATCCACCATGCCACCGATGCAGGTCGATTCTTGGTTTGAACTGTTCTTTCGGTTTGAGGAGTGCCTTTGCACGCGGCGATGATTATGTAAAGTTGTAAGAAGTTATGAAGTTAAAGACTCCTACTGTATGTTTTCTACAATTCTTGTTAATAAAATCAGACGAGATGTTTGTAAGTAGCCTTAAACTTTCCAACATTTTCGAATAAAACACTGTATGTAGGAAAACTACTGCAGCTTGCAGCAAAAATGAAATCAATTAATGGATATGTATTTAAAATTAACTCCAATATACTTACAATTATGCTTAACCCTTTCATGCATAACGGCCACTACAATAGACAGCTATTATTTGCTAGTGTGTAGAAGAAACTCGGTTTTGAGATTTTTCACACAAAATAAGATTCAAGAGACTAGTCTGATTTATTTTCCTTCAGATGCATTAAAGTCCACAGATGCATAATGACCACTATAGTGGGCGATATTGTAAAATTAATACTGTATGCTAAAAAATATGAATAAATGTTTTTTCTATTTTCTTCCGTGTTCCTTTGTTATTAATGCAGAAAGAAAAAATGCTATTCGATTTTTTAATAATTCGTGCATGAAAGGGCTGCAGATTTAATTTTGTTCAGTTTGAAACAAAGAACTTTTAATTTTATATTTTTCCACACTTTAAATTAACTCACCAACAAGTATATCTGTATATTTGCATTTACTGTACATGTATATGATATACAGTATATCTGTATGGTTCAAATCTTGCAAGCTAGAGAGCTCAAACTTGATATACAGTACAAAGCCAGTGTCGATGAAAATGTATATTAATGCGAAAAAAAATTCAAATCGGTTCACTGGAACGCGTTCTCTGAGCACAAATCTGTTTTAGTGGTCCCTCCGCAAGTCGGCAATCTAGGGACGATTGTTATACGAATTGCTTATTTGTGGCGCCAAACAATTAGTTTTATCGAGGGATGGTTATTGTTGATGAATGAATACGTCCTTTACTGTTGCAGATTTAAGCATTGTTGTCGCTGGCTTGAAGCACGCCATACAATCGTGTCTGCAACCAAACCACCTATAGAAAGAAAACCAAACAACTGAAACGTCATACATTGTTACATCATCATAAGTCGACCAAATTTAGGGCTTATTATTGGTAGAAATACGATTAATAATGGTGGAAAATATGTTGATGTAACAATGTATGACTTTTCAGTTGTTTGGCTTTTTATATAGGAGGTGTTGCGGCAACCGACGAAAAAGACAGGCGACGGCACTGAAAAATTACCTGACCATTGTAGTCATCTGAGGATCAAATTTTATTTTAAATCTTTACAACAAAAATATTATAAAACAACAAAAACATATAAAACATATTGTTCAAGAATAAAAATAAAATCTATTAATAAAAACTTTTTAATTCTCGCTCTCTCTCTCTCTTTAGGGAGTTAGTTTTTCCCTTTACGAGCAATTTTTCGTATAAAAACCAAAAAAAATTTGACTTCACTTCCATTAAAGTTAGACAATTTTCGTACGTTACGAAAATAAATTCATGAAAAATTTTTTCGATCTCGTCGGCAAATGTCGATTGCGTAACGAGATCCTTGTTCAAGCGAGAATATCTGACCAAAAAAAATCTACCATATTACGCCGCGATGCAGGAAAGTAGTAGGAAAGCTCTAGCATTACCAGGCTTGTTGCTTGCGAGCGTGCTTATTAGAGGGCTGATTTACCAGACCTAGCAAAATGCGATGCAAAAAGCAGTTCGCAATCCACGACGTCACAATCCAAGCGAAAAATTTTGGTTTTCAGGTTATATTAGTCTTCAACAAGGAGCATATATCTCTCAGGTTCCCACCAAATTGAAATATGTTACTCATCTGAAGCTATTATTGATGCTTGCAAAATAAGAAAATGCGAAATTTTGTTTTTTTCTAAATAAACCGCGAAAACGAAAAAAATTTGAGCACACATAGCTATAATTATATGGAACTACATAAAGACTCCATTGTTAAAGCGGTGTATCTGGATTAATGGGCTTGACGGAACTTCTTTCTTCCACTACTCAGCAATAAGCACGAATCCACTTTACATGAAAGCAATGGAAGTAGACAGCAGACGACAATTGAATTAGCTAATTGCCTTCCAGTAAAAATGTTTGTAGTAATTAATAACCATTTCATTAATTTATTATTTCATTTTATTAATTAATTCGGTAATCTTCGTAAATTTTCTGTCACGGACTGGCTTCATGTGAAACGTCGAGTGATACGTTGCGTTGGTGTGGGCGCATGTATCGCGATGCTTTATAATTTTAAATAAAAATAGTAATCATGAATGATTACTTCATCTTATAAATTATTTCGAGACGAATAATTGTACAGCAAAATTAAGGTTTACCTCTTTTTCATTTTTTTTTACCTCCTTCTGCTAAGAGTGCTGTTGTTTGGGCCTGATATTGATGACGTTTTCACCGTCTGAGGTGAGGCCTGAAGTTTAGAAGGTGATGGTTCTGGGCGGCGGAGTTTCCCAATTTGCTTCAAGTATTGCCGCTGGTTTCGGAGTCTATCTTTAATATACGTCATTGTCTTCAGTAAATACAGCAGTCCAATTGTTGGACTCCAACAATGGAATTCGCGCATGTGCGCAGACCAAAGGATTAAAAGACCATGCTAGTAAGTTAATTGGTAACAATTCTGAGAATAATATTGACGAAAACACTGGCCTGGCTCTCGTTAGCATCGAAAACTCTCTAATTAAGCTGATATATAAAGTACGATTTTAAGTACTAGATAGAATATTTTCCACTCAAAGTTCTTTACACAATTGATTAGTTTATTGTAATTAGCAGCAATAAAAATGCAAAGAAGAATAACATTATAAAAGTATTACATTTATTATGATGCATGTATATTTATAACACACCTGCGACAATATGTACATTATAAACACACTATGAAAATATATACAATATTTACAACCTTATATGTTTACAAACCTGAAAAAGGGAACACAAATAAAAAATCTCATTGGTGCCGGAACAAAATTGTTTTAGTCGATTTAGTTCCAGTTACCCCATTTTAGTCGTTTATTCCGATAATTTTACAAATTCCTCCATATTTCTGATCGCTCCTATGTGGCTCCAATGAGTCCAATGCTTCTTTCTGCCAGTGGCAAGATGGATGCTCTGTAACTTCCGGGTTCTCCTCAATAAGTGACGTTTTCCTATGGCCATGAGCACAGATTACCGAGTAGACAGATGCGACATAAGCCTTTTTTAACATGGGATGATTGGTTGCGCTTTGACGGTCGCGCCCTCAAGTGAAAAAGAGGGGAATTATTTGACAATGTGTACTCTGCATTGGAATAAACAGACAAAAATGAAGCATTTTTACCACCCTTTTTCTCAAAATGAAATTTTAAGTTTTATCACTTTGAAGAAAATAAATTCTGACGTCACAAACTGCTCCACGCAAATAAAACTCCACAGACATGCAGGATAAATGAATCTATTTCAGTTTTTTTGTGGAAAAAGCCCGAAATTGAAAAGAAAAATTGCTAAAATGTGTTGTCATCAGGAGCAAACCTGTATGCAAAATTTAGGAGCGAATGGAAAAGCGGAAGTGCTTCAAAACTCGACTAAAAGGTTCCGTACCATCTCACAAGATCCAAGAGCGAGCTAATATAAGGGTGGTATTAAAAACAGTGTATTTGAGTTCCAAAATTAATTGGAAAAAACGAAATAAAAGTAAAAAAAAAATGGTAAGTGGAATGTATTTTAAACCTTTGCCATGTATTTTAATCAATCTTGACTTAATATTTCATTCACATTTCATTCATATTTCATTGATAAAATACTGAAGTCAGCGTAATCAGACATCCATTCTCAGAGCATTCCCCTTTACGTTGTGGAAAAATGCAAGGAGCTCTCTCTTCTTGCCATAGCATTCACTTAACAAGTCTGCTATGGAAGCAATATTATAAGCAGTGAGTAAAAAAAAAAAAAATGAAAGAAAAATCTATGGAAGTTTCAGATAAAATTAAAATATTTTTAGGTAAAAAGTAAAACTATAAACAGTCTTATTATTACTGCAGGAATATTACTGTGGCAAGAACGGATGAAGATCGGTATACAAAAAATTTTGTTTGCAATAGCTCTCAAGTACAAAGTAGAAATTCTGTTGAAATTAGATTATTTTTACACCAATTTTTTAGTGAATTTTTACATTTTCTTTTAATAAGTGTATATTAACATAAATTATTATTGAATTATTTTTGTATAATATTACAACACTATTTTCTTAACTCTTTTATATATAAAAACCTAGTAACACATTTATGGGAGTTTCAGGTAAAATTAAAATATTTTTCAAATTAAAATGTAAACAAAGATTAACATTATTTTTATTACAATAAGTATATACTAATATTTACAAATGTAGTTGAGCAATAAGAATTTTTTGTAACAAAAAAAGAATTAAATAATTTAATTTTCTTGTTGATTTTATATTAAAATATTGAACAATTGTTTTTTATAATATTACAATAATAATCTTTTTTAAAAAATTATTAATAAAAAACTCAAAAGTTAACTTTTTTCAATGTACTAATAATATTTAACAATATCTATTAATTTTTTTTATTTTTAATAATTTAAAAATAATGTAAATGAGATTTATATATAAATATCAATTGGTTTGTATTTCACTTTTACTTTTGGTGTCATTTTTTAAATACTTTTATGACTTTTGTAATTATCAAAAACTGCTGTATTTGCTTCAGATTTAGTTTTTTTTGAAGTTGTTTTTCAATTTAAATATGAAAAAACATGTAGAGAAAATATGTTACATATTTAAAAAAAAAACAAAAAACTTTATTTCAAACTATTGAGAGATTGTGCAAGCGAAAAACGTAAACATTTTCACAAAAAAAAAAACAAAAAAAAACAAACAAACGGGAAAGCAGATGAAACGTAGTTCCCATGGCATTTCCATGACAACGAAAACATAGTCCCCTCTTTTTCACCAGGATCGCTCACACTCTCTAATGTCGCATCTGTCTACTCGATAATCCGTAGCCATGAGCGCTCTAGCCTTACTTACCTTCCCTACTCTGAGCTATATTACAAATCTCTTATCATTGTAGCCAATGGCCGTACTTATCTAAATTGGATAATTTAATAAGAAAGATATTACAGCAGCTGTCTGTTGGGACTATTTAGACTCTTACAAAATGTCGAAGTTGACCGAATTTATCAATTAATTTGAAATAAAACAAAAGGAAAACGAAATGAATTTTTACGTAGAGATACATTTGGAGATAGCGAATATTTCAATTGTCACCATCTATATGCGATTGAACGTATAAATTTATTAAATACGAATGGACTTCCATCCCATAGATTTTCTTTAAAATTTGGGATACCAATTATGCTTTAGTGTAATTCATCTACTGGTCTTTGCAATGAAATATAATTGATATAAAAGTCATTAAAAACATTAATGGAAGCAGTAATCAATACACATAATGGGGAATTACTGAATTCGTAATCAAATGACACTACATCGCCATCAGTCAGGTCATAGTATACAATTAACAAATAGTATACAATTGTTCAAGGATAGACATTGAACAAAGAAATTATATAATGTACAGATTGATTCAAAAGTCAGGAAAAACTTTAAAACTCAATAATTCACACACGAATGCAGATAAAAAGATTCTGTTTGCACAGAAAGATTGAAATGAAGTCAGATTTTTTCCAGGAAAAAAATTAGTGCTAGAATTGTTCGGTTTTTTACCTACAAATGGCGTTGCCAGGTTACAGACGTTAGTTTATGCACATTTTCGGACGGTATAAAAAAAAGCAGCACTCGCTGCAAACGCTATTTTGGAAGCAGATAGTGATAGTTCCGTTAATCCGGCATCTTATGATGCATCGTCTGAAAATGTGCATCTTAAGGTCAACAATTTGTTGTAAATGATGGTAGTTATCGAAAATCGAAAAGGATCTATATGAACATTTAAATATTTACAACCCCTTATTCTCTAAAGAGTTAAAATTCGCCAAAAATGAGGAAATGCAACTCCCTCTTTCACCATCTTTGAAAAGCTTGGTTAAAAAGAAGACGTTATTGTAGCAATAAAATGTGTATGCTTACAAACCCAGGACAATTTATTATCGTTCGAAAAGCCAGTCACTGTACGTACTTCAATGCCAATGTAAGATGTAGAAAAAAAGAAAGACGAGACACAAGAACCCTAGAATAAAATAAAAATTAAAAATTGAACACAGGGTCTTACCCCCCCCCCCCCCCGTGTTCAATTTTTTTTACCCGAATGCTAAGAAACGTTTTGAATGACAGATGATAAAAGTTAAATAAATGCCGTGTACTTATACATCAATATTATGGACCCCAGTTTCACTGAAGATATTCTAGATTTGTATGGTTCGGAAGGCTCGGACTTTTGATCCATATGGATAAAGCGCCCATTCGCAAATCAAGTCACTGGCGGCCTACTGCGACTGGAAAGAACGTGAAACCGGATTTCGCTAGTCCCCTTCTCTTCCCTTAAAGATTTTATCCTAAGCTCCTGAAGCCTACCTGCGGATTTTTGTGGATTTGGGCTTCTGAAACAAGGCTCAGAGAAGACGATCGAAAGCGTTAGAAGGACTCTTGAATGTAAGGAGACGTGGTACCCGAACATCTAACCCGGAATTTCTTGCAGTGGAAACTGCGATGCAGAGCCATTATTCGGAAACCCGAGTCATCATATCAAGCATAGTGGCACTGCGTGTTTTCTTAACACTACAGGCTATCAAACTCGTCTCCGCTTATTTCCCTTTACCTTCTCTTTAGTCCTTCCATAAGTTTTGAATTCATTACAATAGAATATATACAAGAAACGCCCAAACACAGTAGCTCAGCGGAAGATATCAAAACGAATACACGGGATGTTTCCGATTTTCCTCCTATTTTCGCAAGATACGAGGCCATTTCAATAAGTAACGCACAATATTTTGTTATACCACGAGTACTTACCCAAATACGTTGAGATTTGGTTAAACAACGTTTAAATATCACGCCATAGAAAGGTACGCTCCGCCAGTGCTTTCTCTTTGGGGACAAAACAGTGAATAGCAAAATAAAAGTGATGTGTGTGCTGGGACGTGTTACTAAGCACTTCAGAGAAAAAATTATCGAATATAACTGGGAGGTCCTTCAGCACCCATCGTACTGTCCAGACCTTTCTCCCTCTGAACTTCATGTTTGGTCCCATGAAGAGGTTCATGGCCGGATAACGGTTTGATTCCTACGAGGACGTGAAATCGGCCATCCACAAGTGACCTTACAACCAGAAAACAGACTTTTATGCAGATGGCATAACGTAACGCGGAAGACCATCTGTTCTCCGTTCCCACGCGGAAGACCATTTCGGAATTTTTTTGATAGCATTTCGTACATGTTTCTTGCTCGATAGGACAGGGGGCAAATTCTCCGTTCCTTTCTAAGCTAACGAAATTTTAAATGTAAATTAAGTTACACTTCAAATCGAACATAATACCTGATCTGGATAAATTTCTTTTAAATACACCACAATAAAAAATAAACGATGGAAAACCTCTCGATCACAATAATTGTGGCAGAATATCGAAACAGATACACGGTTATCATCAATTCAAATTCAGGATGTAAAAATTTTCCTTATTTTTGAAAGGGGTTTATTTGTGTTTGAAGACCACTTCTCCAAAAACGATTTTTTGCAAAATGGGTGTGCCCGTTAGATTTAACATAAAAGAAACGAACGCGTCATGTGACCATTAAAAACGAACGCGCCATGTATACTAACATTTGGCATGTGATATATCATTAGATCGGATATGACGAGAAACGAAAGAATATAACAACTTTCTTCTTCATTTACGTTGAAAAAAAATCGATTCAATAAAATTCAATAGCTCGTTGGTTTGTCTGATTTGGTCTGCAGATGATTATTAAGTAGCGGAAAAACGAAGCTAGTTATTGGTTTTACAATGTTCGTCTGTCTCTCCGTCTCCTTCTTATTTTCTACGTGTTTTGATGTAGAAGGTTGAAAATTCGGAATTATCTTACCATAGGCAGATCCTACTTCACTATTTGGTTCGGTTTTGATGGTCCACTGGGGTCAGAGTTACGGGAGTTAAAGTTAGAGGGGACTTTCTGGTCTTTGTGGTATATAGGTATGTAAAAGGGTGAAACTCGGTATACAAATTCCTCTAGGCAAGATCTACATTACTTTGAATTTGTGCTCAGTGGGATCGGAGTTGTGAAGGTAAAAGTAACGTGTCTTTAGAACAATTAACGTCTTTAAATTGCAACATACGGCATCTGATATGTCATTCGAATGGAATTAACGAGAAACGTAAGAAGATAGAGCGCTTTATTATTTTGTAATTAGTACGTTCGAGAAAACCAATTTTTGGAAAAAAAAAATCGGGTTAAAAGTGCAGATAAAAGGGATAAAAAAACAAGCCTTCCGCTTTCCTATATCCTCTTCAGGGGGATTAATTTCTTGTTTTATCTGTAATCCTTTCAACAATGACTTTTATCTCCAATCCTTTTTGGTCGTCATAGTTATTTCGGTAATTTCAATTACCAAAGGTTCCAACAAATTCGAGCCAAAGGTTTCTGGTTCGAATCCAGGCTGCGGAATTTTCTTTCCTATTTTTCATCATAAATTTCAATTAGTTTTCATTTTGGCTATCTATATTAACAAAAGTCAAGTGTGCGTCTTTGTGTACAGATTGTATCTAAACCCCTGTCACAAATTTATGGTGGTGATTCCCCACAGCGAGATGAAAACAAAAGTTCATATAAACATGGTTCGGATAACGAACCGTTTATGAGATTTCCGCAGTTAAAAGTGAATTTTCAGCAGTTGGTTTTTTACTCTGTGGATAGCAGATGGCATGCAGAGAAGCTACAACAAATTCTTTTGACTGCGGAAATCTCATAAGCGGTTCTTTATCCGAACCATGTTTATATGAACTTTTGTTTTCATCTCGCTGTGGGAAAACACCACCAGAAGTTTGTGACAGGGGTTTAGATGCACCCTATATATTCGCGATAATCTCTACAATGAGCACCAACTTTGAGTTCAACACATTATCGTATTGCGCAATATTGATCCACCAAAACTTTGCAATAGAAAGGAATATATGTGAACAATATGCATGAGCACGTAATTAAGGCTATTCTCAGTGCAAGATTTAGGTTTGATGAGGCTCTAAGCTGTTGAAGATAATGGGGGCCCTTTTTATGTACAAGTGTTCTAAATTCATTTTTGGGAGCTTTCAAGAGCGGGGCCCTAAGCTATATCTTGTTTAGCTTATACTAAATCCATTTTTGGGAGCTTTCAAGAGCGGGGCCCTAAGCTATATCTTGTTTAGCTTATACTAAATCCGGCATTGACTACTGTCCTCTGTGCAAAAAATACTGATGTGCTGAATTCTGTCATTCCAATCAAAAAGAAAGATATTTTATTTTCTTTCAAACGAATCCAGTTTCCCGTTCGGCTTGCATTTGCTATGACGATCAACAAAGCACAAGGCAGTCAATTTGCAGAATCCATGCTTTTCACATGAACAACTGTATGTAGCGTGCTCACGTGTTGGATCTCCGGACAAACTTTTCGCCATGCTCTATTTGGATCAACAAAAATAGACTAGTATCAATAACGGTCTGCAATAACTGCGTATTAGCTTTTTAAGTTTATATTGATACTAGCTGAAAAACCTGGCGTTGCTCGGGCTCTTTTTTGATGAATTTTTACAATATCTGAAATATAATATATGTGCTGCAGCGCCATCTAGTGGGGAGTTAAAGTAAAATGTGCTGCAGAGCCATCTAGTGGGGAATTAAAGTAAAATGGATAGCA
>JAHWFO010050326.1:276434-294945 GCA_023313115.1 Rhysida immarginata
AGTAGGAGTTGTGATAAAATATATTAATTTAAAATAAATAAAAACTCCATTTAATTAAAAAAAATACAAATAAAAATAAATAATAAAAACAAAATAAAAGTCACTCAATGGAGAAATGCAAAGGTTGAAGGACGAAACACAATTGAAACAAAGGTCTTGTGGAGATTATGTAGATGAAACACAGATCAAAAGAAGGTCTTGTGGAGAAATATGACACGAAACACAGAGAGGCACACAGGTACAGGTGAAGAAGGTCTATGATGCAAGTTCGATGATGCAAGTTTCATGTCATATTTCTCCATAAGACCTTCTTTTCATCTGTGTTTCGTCCGTGTTTCATCTACATAATCTCCACAAGACCTTTGTTTCAAGTGTGTTTCGTCCTTCAACCTTTGCATTTCTCCATTGGGTGACTTTTATTTTGTTTTTATTATTTATTTTTATTTATATTTTTTTAATTAAATGGAGTTTTTATTTATTTTAAATCCTTTGTGTAAAATGAAAATACATATATAGTATTTGAAATGCCTTTACTTGTAAATAAAACAGGAAATTGCAATTAAATGCTAAGAAGCATCGTCCAACAGACAAATCATGAGAATCGTTCCTCCTGCAATAGATCACATGGTCATGAGTTGTCTAAGCTCATTAGCCAATCAGCCGCTGCTTGAGCCTCCTTGCACATTTCATCGTTCATATTTCCTGTTTAAACTAAGATTTGTCCAACACGTGCTCAAGCAATATGTCAAACAAGAAAATATTACGATTTTTCTGAGGAAAATTAATTTTGCATTGATTGCAAAAAAGGGCCACCAATTTAATAGTAATTAACTTAAAACCGCCTCAATACGAAGCTAAATTTTACTCCAGCTGATTTCCATGATAACACAGTGATTGACAATTCTCATGATTCGTTTGTTGGAGTATAGGATTTTTAAATGTCTATCATCCATAAACATTTTCGGATATTCGTAATATTACATACGGAACTCTGGAAAAACATATTTTCTTGATAGATACAATGCAAAAATTTTGATTAAGATTAAGATAGTCTATCACGGATCTTTATAGTGACAAGTAAAAAAATCATGATTAAAATAATGGTTCATCAGAATCACCAGTATTGCTCTAAATGCACTTTAGATAGAGAGAGTAAAAATCCCTAAACAATAAAATGACTTAAAAATTTGTTTTCAATGATAACATTCAAAACCTTTATTATGCTTTAAAAATCGCCTTACTTTATTCATATATTGCACTGTTGCATATAAAAGGTTCTGCACTCTTGCATAATGATTGTCTACCCCGGGTTATACTTGAAGAAATAGCAAAAGCAAGCTAATATTTTATTAACATTGAAAGATGTTCTTCAAAATAAAACAATATTCGAGCAACAAGATTCTTCAACAAGAAGCAAAATTATTTTTCTACTGGTTTCTCGTTACTCCCAGTTTCGAGAATTTCAGTTAACGTCAGCTGTTTCTCAAATTGCACTCAGCAATTGCAATGATTAGAAGTAATTTGATACGTCCATTCTTCTGCGCGACAGAATATTGCCTTTTTCATTTTACAAAAAACAAACATGAAAGCTTTATCCATTATTAAATTTTATGAAGCCTCATGGCAATGCACTTTCACTAATCATTTTATACTTTGGAAATGTGGTCTGAATGTTCTACTCACCGTCGGATTTATTTGCTGATGGTAGATTAATACTTCTCCGCTTACATAGCTTATTTCGTTATCGTTATTAATTTCGTTGATCATTAGATAAGATATTTTTATTTAATTTCAATGTAAACATTTATTGATATTTTACGACACTGCGATCTTACTAAAGTGCTTTTCAGTTGAATTAACTAAAAAAAATTAAAAAAAAAAAACTTCAAATATTTTTCAGCTATAAACCAGCTTTTATTTACTAATCTTGGTGAACTTTTAAAACTCAATTGCATTACTCTGAAGTGTGATAGAATTCCTTTTAATTTCCGCTAATTTACGTCGATTTTATCGACATTCTTTATCGTGTTCTAATTGCTTCGAAAACAATTGGCAAAATACCAACAGCCATCGAGCTAATAAATCTGTTGATCTCGTGGAAAGGTATTCCACTTATACAGAAATGCAAGACAGGGGCTTTTGTCATTTATCTAAATGCCCTGTGTTGAGACTTCAAAACAACTTTGAAGTACTGTTCACTTCAAGGGATGATGATTCAAAATCAAGTACACCATACGTCCATTTTTTTCAAAATAATTAAGTCTTGATAACAATTTAAAGATCGAGATCAGGGGACGAGTCAAAAGCATTGCAATATTTGCATATGAGAGGTTATTTCACGTGCTTCATATTATAAATGGAAAATCTTATATATTGAAAATATCCATGATAGTAGACCTTATATTGCTGTAAAATTAAATAAATAACTAAACTATTTGAAGTAAAGCAATACTGAAGTTTTATAGTGCCCGGCACGAAAGAAAAAGGAAACTGGCGCATGTTTAAATGAAAAAAAAAACTCGTTCAACCAAACAGAAAAGGACTGGAAACGGGGTATTATTAATTTCTGGCATCAGTAGAAGTAATGCTCCGATTCCTGTCCGTTTCTGATTGGTAGAATGAGATTTTTTCAGTTACACATGCGCCAGATTCCTTTTTCTTTCGTGCCGGGCACTATAGGCAACTAACACGTTTCGAAATTACTCCATCATCAGAGCTATTGAAAACAACTGCAGAAAATTTATACAGCAGAGGACAAAGATACAAAATAAGAAGCGATGACCAATTAGTAGCCTTACTTCCTTCTGTGGTATTGCTTCTTAGTTTGAATTTTATATCTTTGTCCTCTGTCGTTTGAGGCTTTTTCATTTGTATTCAATAGCTCAGAGGATGAAGAAATGTCGAAACGCGTTAGCTACCTAAAACAAATGTCAGTATTGCTTTAATACAGATTGTTAATTATTTGTTTAATCTTATATTTTGTTTTTATTGTGTGTAGCATCTCATTCATCATTTCTTATCTGATTTGCACGTTTGAAAGATGATCAGCCAAAAACAGTTATTTATAATTGTGAAACTTTTGCTAAACGAGTTTGACTTTGGTCATAACGCTGTTTGAAGCAACACGAAACATTTATCATGAGAACTTCCGTGGACCATGAAACGGAGAAATTCCGTGGACCATGAAACGGAGAAATTACGTGGACCACACAAACGCAATCAGATGTTTTAAGAAATTTCGTTTAGAAACCTTGACAGTATTCTCGAGAATCAGCCAAGATCCGAAAGGCCGCGAACAATGATATCCGAGGCCGTGCGTCAGGCTCTATGGAGTTAAATCCAACAAAAAGCAGTCGAATCCAATGTTCCAAAAATACGTTTACAAACTTTGAGGATGGCTTCCTCACACTAAAACAAGAAACATAGTCCATATAAAAATATGTCCGAAAATTCTTTGGATATACACTCTCTAGATCTACACCGAGTTGCCACTATAGGTACATCTTACAAAATATGCAAATCGAGTGAATGCCTGATTTGCGTGTCACATGATTACAAATTACGGTTTAAATATGCTGAAACAACTTTTCTACTATTAGTTAAGCGTGAACCCATAGCAAATGAGGGAAAACAATGATCTCCAGCGTGACATTGTTGTAGGTCAAGACGTGCTGGAATGAGCATTTCAGAAATGTGACTCTTCTGAACGTTTCGCGTACCAGTTTCACAGGTTTATCGAGGGTGGATCAAGGAACAAAAAATATGTAGATATCGTGACTCCTGTAGACGGAAAACTCTTGATGATGAAAGAGGCCAGAGGAGAAAGTCAAGACTTGTGCGCAAGAAAGCCAACAATCGCCCAAATTACTGCTCATTATAACTCAAATAGCCAGAAAACAATATCAGAACGGACAACTATCGCACCTTGGCTCGAATGGGTTACCAAAGCCGAAGACAATCTCGGGTACCAATGCTGTCAGAGAAGAACAAAAAAGCGCGCCTCTTGTGGGCACAGCAGCATAAGGATTGGACTATGGAGGATTGGAAAAAGGTTGCCTGGTCAGACGAATCTAAGTTCCTGCTGCATCATGTTGATGGAAGGCTCAAAATATAGCGAAAACAACTTGAAGCCATGGCACCATCATGTTTGGTGCGGACTTTACTAGATGGTGGAGGCGGAGTAATGGTGTGAGGAATGTTTTCTGCATGACTTGGGACCTCTAATGTCTATAGAAGGTCGTTTGAACATTAAAGCATACATAAATATTGTTGCAGATCAAGTTCAACCCTTCATGCCCACAGTTTATCCGCACGCTGATGGCTTCTTCCAGCAGGCTAATGCACCAGCAAGCAGGGCCAGAATAATTATGGATTGGTTCCAGGAACATGATATTGAATTCTCCTTACTGCAGTGGCCGATTCATCCCATTGAATCCATGCCCAAACGAAAACAGGTGCATTTGAGAGCTCATGGAAGTGTATCTCATAAAGCCTGGTGTACCTAATAAAGTGGCAACTAGCGTAAAGTGGCACACGAGGTATCGGAAGCCGAGGCCGGTTCCGAATATTTATTTTGAGGACATAAACGATGTTTCCTTCTCGGACTACTGGGTAATGTGATCTCTTTTTGACTCCATTCCTACTTTCCTTCTTCCTCCTTTTTTGTGTCTTCTTGTTTCTTCTTTTCTCTCTTTTTTTAGAGTGTCAGTCGTCAATCTTATTTTACAACTTGCATTATGTTGATGACCACTTGGATCCATAAGGCTTCTTACCTATCTCGGTATATTTCATTTAGTATCTATTGAGGTATGGTAGTTTTATGAAGCGCTGCCTCTGTGCCACCCGAAGAAAGGTACATTCCGAGTTCGATTGTCGATTGTCGCATGGAATTCAGTCGTCTGGACCTCTGAACACACTCCTGCTACTGCATAGCTGTAGCCGTTTATTTAATTGCTAAAAAAATCGTGTAAAATTATACTGTAGATTAATTGTTGATTGATTGATTAATGCCAAGTTGTGTACATAAATGTAATTGTTGTAGATTGATTGAAAAAATGTGGTTTCACTTAAAATAATAGGCTTATATGTAGCATCTGTAACGCCCCAAGTTTTATGCGGGATCTTGTCCCTGATTTAAAGGTTCATGGGGTTCGATATAGTTGGTAAAAAATTATAAAAACGAGTATGTCGGGGTTCCTTAATTTGTGGTAATGGCTTTAGGTAATAAGTTACGGTCTGTTTAGAGTTTTGCTTTATCGGAATTTCACTAGAGGGAGAGAAATCGAATTATAGATACTTTAAGCTCTTGTTCTTTATTAATTTTTTCTCACGGAATTTTGTCATTTTATTTATTTGTAATTTTATTTAAGTCGCTGTTTTTTTTTCATCTGATAAGTTATTTTGATGTATTTATTTTTAGTTTTGATCTATATGTTTTGAGTTTGTTATCTGTATTTTTGTATTTAAGCCTTAATCGGTTATTTTTGGTTAATTATCATTTTTATTTTATTTGTTCGAAGCCGTTCACGAACCACGTGCATTTATTTTATTCTGTTGTTAATTTTTTTGTTAACAGTGTTTCTACCGGACTGATTTAGTCGGATGCTTTGTTGAAAGCCGTGCAAGATTGAGCGTGAGTCGTGGCACGCTTTGCGTGAAAGCTAAAGGTATTGTTTACCAAACTGAGTTGGTGAGGAAAGAGCCAGAAAAAGGCAGTTAGGTCGGCGATCCCGCAGAGGCAACAACTCCTCCAGTTCTAAGCCTTGGAGTCCGGCTTGGAACCTATCACAGATGTTTTCCACCTCCATGCCGGAGCCAAGCAAGGTTGCTAGCGGGATTTGAGTGACTTCTACCAGCTTGGAGAAGATGGAAGGATCACCTCCGACCTGCTCCGCTGAGTGCTCCGACCCTGGTGACTGATTGATCATATGGAATATGGACCATTGTTAGCTACTGCAGAGGAATATGGACCAGTATTAGCTACTGCAGAGGAATATGGACCAGTATTAGCTACTGCAGAGGACATAGTTTGCTTATGTTGAATAACGACCCGAAGACTCCTCGAAGACTATGACCAGTAATTTTGGAGTTGCTTCATTTTAATTATTATGTAACTTTTTCCTATCCAAACAGGGTTACTGTAGACCTCCCATACAAATGGTCTACACGACGCCTTCTTATGTAGCGCTTGATTATAATTGCAATAGAAGATTCCGGAACCCGCACATGCTTCCGCATTAGAATTCGGCTCGGGAGTTTTGACCGTCGACTCTCCGTGAGAGGACTGAAGGATGACTCCGCCTTTCTTCATGCAGAAAATCCGTGGTTAAGAATATAGACATTGGTTTATTTATTTTTGGATTTTGAGTTAAACTTGAATATTGGTAGCTTGTTATCTTGCGCATGATTTTGTATAATTGTGGTATTATTTTATATGAAATGTTATTTATATTAGTGTAGCTGTTTTTTTTTGCTGGCAATAGGAACGAGATTTATGCACCGTACGCAACGCCGAAGCTGACTTAGGAGTGGCCTGTCGGATTTGAGCTCAAAGAATTCTTCTTATCCCTCGTTAAGGTTAGATGTTTTATTTGGATTAGCCGGCCTGTTAAAATTGGCGGCTTGAGTAACTGATGAGTTACATTAACGGTAAAGGATGATTAGCCGTTCTAGAGTTAACGTAATTTCGTTTAATTTTATCTGAGTCAATTCCGTGTGTCTCTTTTAATTTTAATATTTCCCTTTTTTTCTTTTTGTTCTTTTTTTCTTTGATACCTTTTGTGGTTGTCAATTTTCTTTTTTTTTTTTTTTTTTTTTTTTACTTTACTCTTGTCGGCGGTAGGTTCCAGAGACTAAAGCTGTGGTGCGGAAAAACGTCACTTTGACTTGTACCATTTTAGAAATCGAACCAGAGAACTGCGCCTTATTGTGAATCCAAGAGGAAATGTAGAAGAAATATTTGTTTGCCTTGTGTATTTATCTTACTGATTTCGGCAGCTCGTATATTGTAATTTGTCTTGATTGATTTTTTTATTGTAAATAAATCTATCTTCGCCTGACAAGGGCTAAACGTATTTACCGTGCTGTTTTTGTTCTACTACAGAATTTTAGTATTGATTTTTTTGGGGTAGAGTTTTCCATTTTTTATTTAAGAAAGCTTTTAAGCGGGGATTTAAATTAATAAAACTTTCACGCTTAGTTTTAAGTAATTTTTGTTTTTGCTAAGTCCCAGCCTGTTTTATAGTAACCTAAAGGGGGGAGCGTTACACATCGAGCGTATCATAGAGATGAGTTTATAGCACAAAGTAGGTGTCCGCACTGTAGCGCTTTGCGTTCTCATAACATGGAAAGCTGTAGAGTTCGTGATAAATGATGTGCTTGTGTACACCCTCAAGGAGAACATTTCGTGCACTAGTTATATTTATATCATGTACATGTACCCTCTTATTCTTTTCAATTAAATGTTAATTATAGGTTCATAATTAACTAAATTGGCGGAGGCCGTCACTAAAACACAACTTCTGTAAAGTTAAGCAACATCAGGCACGCTAGTCACAGGATGGGCAACCATCAGTGAGAGACAATATTGCCCCCCCCCCCCCTCGGCTGCTGCGACCATCATACAGCAATCGTCAATCCAGGTCTATCCAGGGACCCAACTTGTCGGCCTCTAGCCATACAGGCCCTGGATGGACGTGTTGGATCCCAATAAATAAATTAAAAAAAAATTTAAAAAAAAAATAATATACAGGGTATCCAAAAAGTCTGGTAACATGGCAGATATCTCAAAGCTGCCAGAGATCTGATGAGTGTGGTTTACAGGTAATAGAGGGGTGGGAATTCATTGCCGCACTCAAATTTGACCTTGACCCCTAAATTTAAGATCATCCATTTGCTAACTCGAAAACTATTAAAGGCAGAGAAAAATTTCTAATTGCTACTCTGTAGAGCAACACCACATTAGTCTAAAAACAATTTTTAATCACACCCTTCCCCTTGAGAGATTTTGAGAAAATGGGCAAGAAAGAGTGACTCAAGGTCAGGTTGAACTGGCCAGGTTGGCTGAGGTTTCTAACACATTTGAATTGCAGTGAAGCACACCGTTGGGAAGGGGAAGCACACTCTTGAGTGACTCTTTCTCGCCCATTTTCTCAAAATCTTTCAAGAGGAAGGGCGTGATTTAATGTTTTTAGACTAATGTGATATTGTTCTACAGGGTAGCAATTGGAAATTTTTCTCTATCTTTAATAACTTTCGTGTTAGCAAATGGATGACCTTAAATTTGTAGGCCGAAGTCAAATTTGAGTGCGGCAATGAATTCCCCACCTCCCTAGTACCTATAAACTTCACTCATCAGATCTCGCCTACCTGGCAGCTTTCAGATATCTGCCATGTTACCAGATTTTTTGGACACCCTGTATATTTCTTTACCTATTTGCTGGTATACTAAACTTTGATCTTTGTAATTCTGTATTAAATTGGAATACGACGTATGATTCATGTGACATTTCTTGCTCAACCTGACTTCTCAAACAAAATGCCAGAGTTTTCTTACACTCGTTCTGAATCATCCTGTATACTAATAGACTTCGAGCTTTATTAAAGGTTCCTTGCTACATTCCATTTCAAGATATAGGCCTTATCATATATCTATGATAGGCAATAATTTGGTCATCTAATGAAGCAGAATTTTGTATCAGTTACATTTTTCTTGGAATTGAGTTTCAATTCGCTACAGTTTCAAAATACAAATGAAATTAGAACCGAGAAAATTCCAGAATGTCACAGAGTTCACCATCTCATTATCCTTCTTTTTTATATTATAAAGGTCAACATCCAATATGAAAAATAACGAGAACAGAATGAACTTCGAAACAAATTCCGGAATCAATCCAACAAGGCAGAACTCATCTGAACCACAAAAATAAATAGCCGAAAGAAAAATGAGATGCCACCATCACTTCCTTTCTTACTTAATTTACTTTTTCCTGACCAAGGGAGAAGAAAGAAGATCACAAAGAAAAAATTCTTTCTGAAAAGAAACTCCACATTTCTGACCTAAGAAAACTTATTAGTTACAAACCTCTTTTTATCGTTGTTATTTATCCTGATAGTATATATAAGCATGTATAAAACGGCAATCACCATCACGGAAATAACAAAATACCATGATGAAATAGTCATGAAATAAACTCTTATTTAATTTTTCGCAAATTCAATAACTATTGTTATAATATACTTAATATCTCCCGGGAATAAAATGGTTAGTTAATAATACGCTCAAAAAATTGAAGGTCTAACAATCACAATAATTTTCTTAGATTGAAAAAATCAAATTGCCCAATTGATAGCACTTTATTTAAATTTTCAGCTCATTTAATTATCAGCCGTTAAGAAATTAATAACGAAAAGAATTTCCTAAACAAGCTTTTAAAAATGGATTCATATATTTTGAAACGGTTATTGATAGTTTTGAAATGAATCTTCATATTAAAAAATGTAAAAAGGTTTTTTAAAATTAATTATCCAGAAGGGTTATCGTAAATACAATAAAGCAATAGTCAAGATCGTGGGTAAATGCAGAAATTGATTTGCCAGTTTAATTTAATTGTATAATTGAACACTTATTAATCAAAAATGTCTTTATTAGGTGATTATTTGTTTTGTGGCATGTAACTTTAGATGACGTAGCAATGTCATCTAAAATGCCCTGATCAATAAACGGTACCACTGAATACAAATGATAAATACATCAAGTAAAGTGATTCTACAAATATTCTTTAACAAGAAGTTAATCCTCCCGAGGAAGGTATAGGAAAGTAGCAGAAGCCCTGAGATCATCTATTTTTACCCTATAATCTCACTTTTTACCCACCCCTCCCCAAGCTTTTGAGTCGAAAAATTGATTTTCTCGAACGTAGTATCTATAAAGTGTAAAAGAACTCTATCTTCTTTCGTTTTTTTTTCATCATTTCCGATCGAATGATATACGACATGCAATATGTTGCCATAGTTCTAAAGGCCAAGTAACTGCCACTCCCACAATTCCGACCCATTGGGACAATTTGGCCCAACCTTCATAGTAAAGTTGATCTTGCTTATAGGAATCTGCATACCGAATTTCACTCCTTTATATGCATAAATACGCGTAGACCTTTTGGTCCACTCTAATTTCCCGCCCCCGAAACTCCGACCCCAGTGGGCCAGTCAAAACCAAACTAAATAGTAACGGTGCACATACCCATGGTAAGCTACATTCCGAATTTCAACCTTCCACCTCAAAAATGCGGAAATTATGAAGGGGACGGACGGATAGACAGACGGATGGACGGACAGACAGACGGACATTGTGAAAACAATAAGTAGCTCCATTCTTCCGCTTCTTAATAAATTAGTTAAAATTAGATACGAAGAGTGGTTCCTTCAATTTTAACAGTTTACATTGCTCAATATATTCAATCCCATTATTTAGTTGCAGCCAAAATGCCTCACTCAATGTCTACTTGAATTTCTAACTTTAACTACCCTTTTTACATAAAGTTGTTCCTCTTTTACAATATCTTTATTTATAAAATTATGCAACCGACTATATTAATCCGAGTTCTTAATTTGTATTATTACACTTTAAGTTGCAAGACTAACTCTCACTACATGAGTAATCTCAGTTTACATCTTTTCAATTACCATTTTTATTCTAGAGTTCACTATTGTAATAACAGTTATTAAAATGATAAGGCAAAATTACCTGACCAGTTCAGCGCAAACTTTTGTCAACGCTTACTTCCGTGCAAGATTTCCCTGCTGAGGTCACTATAGCAACATATAGACTTCATCTGGAAAAGTAGCTTCCACTAATACATATAAACCCACAAAAGAAATACAATATGCAATTCTCAAACTCAGTATGCAATATTTATGTTTCCTTTGGCTTGTAGTCGAAGATTCCTGTTTAACATGAACCAGTCCAACATGGCGATTGGTATTCCCTTAATATATCCAATCTGTGACTTTCTTTTCACTAATAACAATATGTCAATAATATTTATATATTAAAACAACTGGAATCTTAACAAGCAAAGTTATCTCAACTGAAATCCCTTCATGAGGGTTTATTTAAATATTCCACAAGAGAGAATTTTCCTTCCTCCAATTATGTGCTTTACTGCCAAGAAGAAGCCACTTCCACTTCTCTAACACAGACCAGAGGAAAGTAACAATTCCCATATTTTTAACATCAAAGATCACCAGCATGAGGCATTATTAGCATGCAACGAACAAAAAAAAACTTTTATAACTAACAAAATTCAGCAAGTTAAAATATATAGTGCATTAAATAAAATAAACAATTGTGGCAGCTCAATCGAAGATTTATTTATTTTATGTAAAAGACTAGGAAGTGAGGGCACGAATGGTGGCGAGTGAAAATAACCAATGAACGAGAGTTCATTTGCATGACCAATGAACGAGAGTTATAAATATTAGAGCTATGCTCCAATTTTAGGTAGTTAAGAAAGTTTTATCTTTACTTTAAATGAAAACGAGAGAAGGTTTTATCATTTTCCTTAATATTTTTCTCAGGCAAGTTAAAAGAGGATCTGGACTGAGGAGAAACCTTTTAAGTAATTCCAAATATATTTGATTCTCTCGAAAACTTTCTTATATACCTTTGACGATTTAAACGAAAAGTACAGGGTGGTGCAAATAAAAGTAGCCTCGCATTAATTGCAGAGAAACCAACCTAACGCCGTAAGCAATGATTGGGCTGTCCCATTATTAGCACAGCAGGTTAATAGCGAGAGACGCGCCGTTATGAGTTTTTTTTATGACCATTGCACGGTTTTAGAGCAAATAAAGTGAAAAGTTTGGTAAACATTTCTTGGAACTTTGGAATACCTTTGGTTTTAACATTTATTTATTTGTTTATTTATTTATTTTTAATGGGACTGTATTTTTTATTATTTTGTTACTTTATTATTTTATTTTCTGTTTGTCTTCTGCAACAACAAACCAAGGTTAAAGTGATTACAGGAGATGCTGAAAGTGACCACCATTCAGCTCTTGACACTTTTGAGCTCTGGTCAATAAGTTGTTAAATACAGAAAGCAGTTGAGACTGCGAGATAGCCTCAATCTCAGAAACAATGTTTTGCTTCAGTTCTTCAAGTGTGTGAGGATTGTTCCGATAAACTTTGAATTTTAGAGCACCCTACAAAAAGAAATCACTAACTGAGAGGTCTGGTGATCTTGGGAGCCAGCTTGGATCAACTCCGTCCTGACCTCTCCTAACAACTCTCTCAGGTTCAAACACTTCATGAATGCGGTCCAGTGTACGACGTGCAGTATGGGCTGTTGCTCCATCTTGTTGAAAGTAGCCGTACGTTAGTTCCTCCTCAGTTAATTGATTGACGAATGGATTAAAGATGTTTGCGATGTAACGTGCTACGTTCACTGTTTCATGGAAGAAGATTGGACCAAGAATGCGTCGAGCAGAGACTGCACACCATACGCCAACTTTCTGTTCGTGCAAAGGAATTTGATGATATTCGTGAGGATTAGTGGTCGACCAGTGCCGGGTGTTCTGCGAGTTGACATAGCCAGAGAGATGGAACCAAGCTTTATCAGAAATGAAAAACAGCTGCATGTCCAGTCCATTCATTGTGATTTCTGAAATAGCCAGTTACAAAACTGAAGACGTTGAGGGCAATCCGCTGGTTTCAGTTCATGGACCACGGATACTTTGTATGGTCGCATCTTCAAATCGTCATGCAGAATGCGTCCACACGATCTTCTTGAAATTCCGGTCTGCTGAGACAAACGGGTCGTTGATTTGCTTGGACTCTGTAGCATCATCGTTTGGAGATTTTTGGACATTTTGTGGATTTCTTACTCGTTTTGGAGTGGTTCTACGCTTGTTTAAAACAGAACCTGTGTCCCGCCACTTTTTTTTATTAAAAGTTGCATTGCACGTTTTGTTGGAATTTTCTCATCTTCAAAGTTTTGAGCAAACAAATCACTACACTGCTTCCAGGAGTTGGTTTTTCCAACAATGAAGATTCTCTGCTACACCGAAAGCACCATTTTTTTCAGCTAAGAATCGTTCAAATGATGCGCTTCCCGGTATACCTGCAGCGCTGATAATGGGGCAGCCCAATCATTGCTTACGGCGTTAGGTTGGTTTCTCTGCAATTCATTCGAGGCTACTTTTATTTGCACCACTCTGTACTTACGTATAGCTTGGTTCAGCTACTACCTCTTCAGATAGTTTGTCCTATGGGCAGGAAGACTTTTTCTATGACAACGGCCCATGCATTAGGATTTTACTCCGAATACATGAAAATAACTCAACGTAGAGTTTCACTGTATGCATGATTTATTCAGCAAATTTTTCCGTTTGGATTTGATAATAATCGTTTCTGTCTCTTTAAAGTGATACACCAAATTATTTTCTTTATCCTTTATTTCTTAACGACAACTTTAGCTAAATAAGAAAAAAATTGTCATACAGTACAGGCAACAGTCACTCTATTATTCCTTATTTGGGAAGCAGTCCACGTTTTTTGAAGATGGTCAAATTTAGTACTGCCTTTGCAAGCAAAATAGAAGTCTTTCCGTATAAACAATTAGGTAAATCGACTAGTTCCTGCTTTCGGTATCCTACGGAAGTCTTTCGCGTTTTTATTTGCTTGCTTTGGAAAACTACTGACTTCAATAATTATCTTCGCAGCATCGTTTTTCCTGTAACCTGCAATTTCACCTGGACAGCTTAAGCTAATTTTTCTGTGCTGGTAAAATAACCTACAGCTCACTTAACTTTATGCATGAAACTGTAAGCCTATTTTCTCCATTTTTTCCTCCGAGTGATCATAACAATTCAATGAAAATTTTTCAACGAATTTCAATTTCTCGTTAATATTATATTGTATGATTTTAAATTTTTCTTCAGTCATTATTTTGGCCTTGGTAGTCTTAATATATATAGCCTATATGTAGAACAAATAATTCAAACCCAAACAGCATCATCTTTGATTATAAGCTTTTTTTTTTAGCTATGTTGCAAATTGACCATCTGTAAATATATTTAAGATTTTGTTCTTAGTTAAAAACCGTACATAGAGTAGAGTTTTCATCAAGAAGCATAAAATAAACAAAACAATTGAAATTAATCTTGGAAAAATCAAAAAATTATACAAAAAAAACAATCCTAAATAATATGATAATTTAGAAAACATTTTTTAACACACAGACAAAGTTTTAAATTTTTATCATTTTAAATTGAAGAAATACACAAGGAAACGTCAAGATCCATACATAAGTAGTATCCTTTGCTCATTCGTATTTGGAGAGGCCCTCTATAACGTGTTAAAGAACAAGGAAGACTAACTCATAAAATAACACCACCTACGAGAAATGACCGATCGCTTTTGCGCCTCGCCAGTAGAAACGCATTAACTAGAATAAAGTTTCTTCTAAAAATTGACGAACGGAATTCAACTCAGAATCGCTTTTACTCTGGTTTTTCAACTCGAAACTGCAGATGAATCGACGAATGGAATTCAAGTCGAAATCGCGTTTTTGCTGGGGGTTTTTTAACTCAAAGCTGCAGATGAATCGAAGAACGGAATTCAACCCGGAAATCTATTTTCGCTGCATTGTCAAATCTTTTTGAGTACGACTTTGCACAGTGATTTAACGTATTTAGAGTTAACGTATTTGCTGAAACGACCATTTTTACTTGACATCGTTAATAAATCTGTAGAGAAAAAAGAAATCTGACGTTAATTAATTTTAACATTTTTAAAATCCCGTCTCGTTTTTTCAAGTGAAGTACTGACTGTAGAGGTGGGGTTTTTTTTTAATTCATTGACCGAGTTCTAATAGATGCTGAAAAAGGATGTTTTTTTAAAAGATTTCTTTATTATTTTTTCCTTGCAGTAGTTCCCCCGAAACAAAGATTAATATACGTATGATAATAAAGGAGAAATTTTGAAGTCATTTCTTTGTATCTCCTCATCTTACTGGCTAATACAAATAAGTCACGTAAAGACTCTCATTACTGAAGACGAAGGCGACGACCCAGTTTCCTCAATCCCCTACACGGAGGCTGAATCAATATCGCAAGGCTCGGATGCTAGATTCTTAGCCTTCCGACCCTTCGTGGTCTCAGGATCTTATAAATATTAAGAAGAGTTTGGGTCATTTCAAATCCTCCGATGGTCCCCAGTCGACCATCTCCGAATAAGATGAAATTTTATGACGATGTAGTATATAATCCCAAACAAAGTTATGCCAAATTAATCTTAAAATGCATCTGCTTCCAAGCCACGCACCTTATTATTAGAGGCACTCATATAAGAGGGGTGTTAGAGCATGGCACTTGATTATGAAAGCGACAAGTTTGGTTTATTGCTGGATTCTGAGAAACATTAAGAGTTTAATAAAATTCAGTTGCTTAGAACAACTTTTAGAGTGATTAGTACATCACAAGCTTTATTCTACTGTTATGGGTGTCGCAAAAAGTAAAAAAAAATATTTTTTACCTTTTCACTAAGTTATTGTTATACACTAACTAGCCAAAAGTAATTGGACACTTTCGATTTAAGACGTCTTGTCGAATATCTAGAAAAATACTTGACGAATTATCCTGAAATTTCAGGGGTGTAAAGAGGATGTTACATCTCATATATTTCATCGACGGTTTTCTCCCGAAAGCAAATAGGGGACCAGCAACGAAGTGAACCAAAAAAATAATGTTTGGGATCACCCTGTAAAAAATAATGGTTGAAATACGTTGTAGATGTAGCATATGATTAAAAGGCTTCTTTTATTTATCTATGTTCATTTGTATGAGAATAGCACGTATATTCATGGAGATATAAAGATTTCTTAAAAAAAATCGAAATGTTTTCGTAAGTTTTTTGTTTATAACATGCAGAGTTTTCAACCCAATGCAATGCCATTTTCAGTAATCTTGACAAACTACAGTAGAGACAACACAATACAATCAAAATATAAAAATATTTAATATTTGATGAAATATGAGCATTTTTACTAAATAATATTTAACTGCGCATGCGCAAGCTTTATCAAAATACCTTTTGCATAGTTTATTAGCCAAGTGTATAGAGCTACTCCTGTAAAAACCCCAAGGAAATATCCTGAAAATTCAGAAAGATATCGTCGATAGAATGAGTTAAATTTCAGTTGCTCTCAAAAATAAGCAAAGCAATAAGGGGTTTTCTCCAAATTTTATTTTTGAACCGGATACCAGTAAAAACGTATTCTTCTTATGCTAATATGAAGACATGTTGAGTTCATGTCAGCGTAAGAAAAAGAAGTTGATACTGGTGTCCGTCCAAAAATAAAAATTTGGAAAAAATCCCTTATCGTTTTGTTTATTTTTGAGAGCAGCTGAAATTCAACTTATTCTATGGGCGATATCTTTCTGAATTTTCACCATATTTGCTTAAGCTTTTTATAAGAGCAGCTCTATACATTTGGCTAATAAATTAGGCAAAAGACATTTTGGTAACTCTTGCGCATGCGTAGTTAAACATTATTTAGTAAAAATGCTCATATTTCATCAAATATTAAGTATTTTTATATTCTGATTAAGTCTATACTGTAGTTTGTCAAGCTTACTGAAAATGGCATTGCATGGGGTTGAAAATTCTGCATGTTATAAACAAAAAAACTTTTCGATTTTTTTTAAAGAAATCTTTATATCTCCCTGAATATACGTGCTATTCTCATACCAATGAAAACAAATAAATAAGAAAAGCCTCATAATCATATGCTAAAGCTACAACGTATTTCAAGCATTATTTCTTACAGGGTAATCCCAAACATTATATTTTTGGTTCACTTCGTAGCTGGTCCCCTATTTGACTTCGGGAGAAATCCTTCGCTGAAATATATGAAGTGTAACATCCTCTTTACACCCCTGAAATTTCAGGATAATTCGTCAAGTATTTTGCTAGATATTCGACAAAACGTCTAAAATCGAAAGTGTCCGATTACTTTGGGCTAGTGTATATTATTGTTTACTTTCTATTAATTACCTTCTTTAATTTTATGTTAAGTTAAGCAACATCAGGCACAGCTAGTCACTGGATGGGCGGCTCACCAGTGACTCAGGATATCTTTACCCCCCCCCCCCCCCGCTTTCTATGACCATCATACAGCAGTCGTAAATCCAGGTCCATCCAGAGACCTAACTCGTCGGCCTAAGGCCATACAAGCTCTGGATGGACGTACTGGATTACAATGAATTATAAAAAATCTATATATAAAATAGAAATAAAATGTAATGAAATAATAAATTTTGCCAGTTGGTTTTTATATTTCTCGTTGGGTGTAAAATAAAAAAGTTAATAAAAGAAACTCTATTTATAAAATCAAAAGAAAAAATTTAGCAAAACCAAACATTGAAATATCAGAAACATGGACATTTATTTAAACAAATTTAAAACAATTAAACACGCAACAAAAGTTAATAAACATCTACATAAAACAACAATAGAAACCACAACAAAACAAACCTACCACAAAAAATAAAACAGTGGGCTCTTTGTTAAACCACGGTCTATACATATACAGGGTACATTTGAAAAGGATGTCGTGAGCGATGTTCTGCACCTTAAAATAAACGCAAGTTTCCTCATACGTTTTGCCGAAATTGCATTCCTTAAAGGAGTAAACAGCTCGTGAAGTTTGGTTTAATTCCGCCCATAACGTAAACAAAAGCGCATGAAAAAAGTAAACACCACCATGTGTTCCATTAATAGGTTTCTGCGAACTACCTGGGCACTAAACTCAACTACTCTCACAGGAAAGCCAAATCAGGCTAATGGAAACTGCGTGATCGAAAACATACTTCAATTAAGCATGCTTTTTTCAATTGTCACTCGATTTTAAAACGAAGAAATCTTGCGTTAACAAAATCGTGTCAATGTGCACTTTACGTAGTAGGCCTAAATGAGTTTCGGACAGAACATGCATTTTACTACTGATACGTTTCTTGATTGTCGAGGCAATTACTTGTTTACCATCTTATCAATCAAAACAAAAAAATCGATTGTGACAGTGTACTAGATTTAATGGTTTTAGCATGTCCTTACTACACATTAGTGCACAGGTAGTTCGCAGAAACCTATTTGAATGCTTTGCCATGGAAAAAGTAGAATGCACACACACACACATATAGACTCTGCCTCCTTAGGACTGCTACCTCCAAGACTTTGCTTGTGTACTAAAAAATTTTGAAATTATGACTTCGGATTCTAAAGACCATCAAAAAGTAGAATAGGAATGTCTGCAACACCCACTCTCTATCTCTTTGTCTTCATTGATAAAATTGGGTTCAAAACCCTAAAAGTTCCACACTTTCAGGGCCTCTATCCCCTAAACGGTTGGATCAATTGAAAAACCGCCAAGAATAAAACATTTCTCGAATATTGTGTACAATCTGAATATACCATTAAAAATAGGGGTTCCTATTTAAGATTTCAAAGTTA
>JAHWFO010050327.1:0-20265 GCA_023313115.1 Rhysida immarginata
CTTCTATTTACATGTCATTATTTGTGAACACTTTATTTATAATTTTTTTGTTATAATTAATTTATATATTATTTTACTCATTTTTTGCAGAATAGCTTCTTCATATGAGTTTAATGAATCAGGGTTCAAATTTAGGATCTTGATTATTTATTCTGTACATTGGAAAAAAATAGTTAAAGGTACATAAAATCTGGTAAAGAATAAATTTGGAAAATACATATAGTAGTTTAGTTTTTATTATAAAACTGAACTTACTTTCTGAATACGCCTCATATATTTATTAATGACATACCTGAAGTGGTAAAATCTTCCCAGAAATTTATGTTTGTGGAATATATTAGATTAAATAAAATAGCATGTAATCCCATTGCTTGCCAAAATTTGCAACTTATCTTTATTCAATTGATTTATGGTGTAATCTGAATAAAATGTTCACCAATAATAAATGTAACCATATTAAGAAGGCAATCTATAAATTACACATTAAAAATGGTTCTAAATTAAACAAAAATCCAACACATGTACTAAGGATCTATGTATCATCTTTAATTTCAACTATGCTTTATTGATCATATCAGTTTTATAAATTCTAAAGCCTATCATGTTTGTTTTTTTAATATCTCAAATTCCATAACTTTTTATAATCTTGGATTTTCTATTTACCTTTTTAATGCTTAAGATCCACATTAAAATATGCCTGTTATTTGGTCTCTTGTATTAAAATGGAATTGTTTAGAAAAGGTATGCAGTATACAGATTTCTTATTCTTGAATATTCTTTTTCAATTTTGTTTTACTCTTCAGTTTTTAATGACACAATGTATGTGATTTATACATGTACTTATCTCTGAAACATTTTTAGTATGTTTAAATTAGTAACATGTCTGATCTAATGATTTAAATTTTTTGAATTATAATAGTTATAAAAATAAGCTGATATTGAAAGTGTTACATCTTATGGCTCTTTTCCTTTTTTATTGTTTCATGTATATATTTTTTTATTGTATTATGTAAAAAAATTTTTTGATTATAATTGATTTAAATTTTATGAATTTATAAGCATTATATAAAAAACTTACTGAGGATATTACTCTAATTTTATGATCATTTCCCCTCTTTATTGTTTAATATCATTGTTTATTCTTTTATTATTGCATTCCTTATAATTTTTGATTTTGTAAGTTATTGGGCTTTTATTAGCCTGCTGCTTGCATTATTTCAAATAAAAAAATTTTTTTTTCAGTAAAAGTATTTAAAAAAATATATAGAAAAAGTCTCGTTTTAAACTATTGAAATTAAAATATTCATTGACTAAAAAAAAATTTTTTTGTGAGAAGATAATTAATTTATAATAATTTTTAATTTGAAAAATAAAATTAAAAAGAAAAAAAAAACTTATAATTTAATTGAAATTGAAATAGCATGAAATTAAACAATTACAGAGTAGCCCTATCTAAACATAATTTCTAATGGATTTTATTTAAAATGGATGGGAACATTTTTCATAAAATCATGAGAACGCGTCCAGTTACCAGCATAATCTTTGTAGTGAAGCAACATGGCGCCTAGCCGCCATGTTTGGCTTCATCGAAGAGGGGAGGGGTTCTAGCGATCTATTTACTGTATATCTGTGGTCTGAACGCATCTTCGCTTTCTTATTGGCCCACAACGTCTGTTATACATGCAGTAAGCTCATCTTATGTATTGCGTCTGGTTTTATTAACCAATTCCACAAGCAGAAATCCAAGGAAGTTAGGTTGGGTGATCTGGGTGGCCAACTATGATAATAATGAAGCACCACAGTTAAATTATTCAATACTTAACCAAAGTTAAGTACCTCAGAAACCATTAAGAAAATACATGTTTATATAGGAGTTTCAGAAGGCTTTCCCCAAACTTAACAGTGAAGTTGAGGGGATGTATATGAACACTTTTTGCCAATAAACCCATGATTGGAAATGAGTCAGTGTCCAACAATGGCACATTGAAAGATAACCTTGCAGGCCAAAAATAGAGACATAGTATCTAATTAATTTTATTGATCAATTAGCTTACAGCAAAGGTTATCAAATACGTGTGTTCAAAATGACTACCGTATTTTTTCGAATATTGGCTGCATTCACTTTAGGCTGCAGCTGCAAATTTGATGGTGGAACGAAAAAGTAACCGTTTCAAGGCCACAAACTTCTCAGGTCTAAAATAGATTGATCTATTGTACCTCATTTTAGTATCTCATAGTATCTTAAATAGTAATTTACACAGTAATTGTATTATATATAACTATCTAAATTATTTATTTAGATAAAATATATATATTTGATGAAATCTATTAATGAAATGTCTAAATAATTAATCTCATTTTAATGAAAGAGTGTAACTATTTTTTCGGCTGCAGCCATGGTTCTATCAACGAACTGCTGACCAATAGCGATAGAGAGTATTCTGTGACATCATAATTTCTTGGAATAGAGTTGATCTTGATATGGGCAGATGAGCCGCTGACAATAGCTTTAACAGGAAAATTTCATAATAATTTTTGAATGAAAACGTGTGACTGGTTAATTATTGTTCTGAAGGGTTAGAATATTAATTTCACTGTTAGAAAACGATTCAACAAAGACTGCTTAATTTAAAGCCATGAACTCAAATCCACCATATTTTTATCTGATACTTTTTTGCCATCTACGATCTATCCTTCAAAAAGGCATAAATGTAACAGAATTTTCTTATAAAAAGATAAGTAAATAATTAGACTCTATTTTTGTATAAATAAGTACAATTGACCTACCAGATTAATAGTCGAATTTCTTTTGTCTGTTAATAAAGATAACCTACCCCCCCCCCCTCCCCAAAAATACAAAACAAAAAAAAAACTCCTCCCAATTTCACAGTTGCTATAGATGAGTAGCGTTATTAACGTCGTTTGCATACTAATTTTTGATCGATAGCCAAATACCTATTTTTTTTATATTTGCTTCCTATCTTTTTATAAGAAAATTCTTTTACACCTATACTTTTTGAAAGGGTAGATCGTACATAGCAAAAAATTATCCGATAAAAATACGGTGGATTTGACTTCATGAATTTAAATTACCAGTCTTTTTTCAATCATCTTCTAACAGTGAAATTAATATTCTAACCTTTCAGAAGAAAATTAACCAGTCACACACATTTTCATTCATAAATTAATGAAATTCACATGTTAAAACTATTGTTGGCGGCTCATCTGCCCAGGTGAAGCTCTCATTATTCCAAGATGTTATGTTATGATGTCACAGAATGCTCTCTATTGCTGTTGGTCAGCAGTTCGTTGATAGAACTATGGCTGCAGCCAAAGAATTAAACAGTTACTTGTTAATTAAAATGAGATTGCTATAATTATTTACAAGTTTCATTAATAAATTTATAAAAGTTTCATCAAATATAAATTTTGACTAAGAAATGAAACTGAAAATTGTTTTGAATAATAATTTACTTTTCTTGAAGGTTGTAATACATGCATGAAGAATATCATCGCTTCAAACAAAACCAGCGCGTTTTTACGTGTTCTGTCATTGCAATACGTCACAACATTAACCTAAACAGTTGTGCAATAGATAATGAACTCAAAATGGGACATCAAAAAATTCGATATCAAAACTTACTGAACATCGATACTGGGCTACCATCGATACTATTGCCAAGCACTAGCGTATGAAATTTAATATAACTTACAGCGCACTGTACAAGTATATAGAGGGTGAGTCAAAAGTCTCAGTACACCCTATTTTTTTTTCGAAAACCTTGCAGGAATTGGGAAATCTGAATATTCTAGTAGGGTATGGTTAAGGTGGTCTATCTTTTACGGTATATACTGACCATGGCCGCCATCTTGAATCTAAGTCAATTTTTTTTCAATGGAAAGGGGGTCTTGTGATATATAAAATAAAATGAGCATTTCCTGATAATTTCATTCCTGTAAACATATTTGAAGTAGCAGTTATGGTTCAAAAGTTACAACACATTTTGTTTGGAATTACAGGCTGGACTGTTCTCCATAAAGGACAGTCATTTAATGTGTTCAACATGGTGTTCCTCTTGGTCAAGACACATTTGAAGGCTCTGAATCTATTATTGAGGTTGTCTCGTCAGTAGCACTTACTGGACGGCCACTCCGTGTCTTGTCAACCACAGTCCCAGTTTCTCGGAATTTCTTAATTAATCATTGACAGTGTTGTGTGAAATTGGAGGTCTTTCTGGGAGCCGGTTGTTAAAATCTGCAGCTATGACACGGAAACTTTGTTCACCAGACATCAAAATGACCTCGATTCTCTCCTTTGTGGTCAAAGCCATCGTCAGTTACCTGCTACAAAATGAAACAAAATGTGTTGTAACTTTTGAACCATAACTGATACTTCAAATCTGTTTACAGGAATGAAATTGTCAGAAAATGATCATGTTATTTGATATATCACACGACGCTCTTTCCATTTAAAAAAAAAAAATTTGACTTAGTTTCAAGATGGCGGCCATGTTCGGTACGTACCATAAAAGATAGACCACCTCACCCATACCTTACTTGAATATTCAGATTTCCCAATTCCTGCAAGGTTTTCGAAAAAACAGGGTGTACTGTGACTTTTGACTCGCCCTGTACAATATACAGTGCATTAATCTGCATTATTTCACGTCTTTTTCCTCAACTTTACATACACTTTTCCATTGTAAAAAGCAAATGCATAAGTCACATCCCGAAAACAAGATGGCGCCGATCTGTGTAAATTGTCACTGTGTTCATGCCAAGTGCGTCTTGAAACTCGTCCAAGAATGTTTTATAAAGAAAGCTAATATGGTTACAATGCATGTCGATTATTACATACAGTAAATAATCACTGTGACATTTCGAAAAATAAAAATAATGAAAGTGAGGCGGATGAAGATCATATGGATGACGAGCATGAGAATGAAGATTTTCATCAAGTGTTTGGAGAGTCAGATGAAGAAGGTAAGTTTTAAAATCAATTTTGTCATCGCTGCAATGCAGAGCAGTTATCCAATTTTATTATTCAATGTCAGCCTCAAGCAAAAGGAAACTAAAGGATCTTTCGTTAGATCTTGGATTACAAATTCTTAATGCAGCGAGAAAAACCAACTGCTATAAAAGGGCAGGTTGCTAAAGACTTTGACATTCCAGCGTCAACGTTATCAAGGATTCTTAAATACTCTGAAAAGACAACAGGCTGAAACGAGTGGAACTCTGGGAAGAAAACTAATATGAAAAGCAGCACACGAAGACATGGAAACGGCACTGTTAACATGGTTTAAACAATTTAACTTTTTTTTCTGTTCCAGTATACTGTAGAAATTACTTAAAGTACTCTATTTCCATGCTTATTTCATAACACTTTTAGTATTGTTGGTTTATACGAAATACGGATAATATGAAAAATTTTCTTGGTCTGCACGATTTCGGGTTAATGAGAATTGACTGTACTAATAATCGCCAATTTTTTTTGCTACAGACTGCTACAAAAGGTGATACAAATTGATTATTAGGCCGTTCCACCACTGCTACAATGAAACCACAAGTTTGGCGATTATTTCAGGTCATCCAAGGTCAGAAGACTATCAGGACACCTTGCGACATCACCTTCCTGTTGCCAACACCATTGGTGGTCTGGAATTTGTTTTCCAACAGGACAATGCAAGTATTCATTCATCTAAGTCTACTGCAGTTTGGTTGAAGGCTAACAATATTCAAGTTATGAAGTGGCCAGCAAGAAGTCCTGACCCAAACCTCATTGAAAACCTGTGGGGAATCATGAGCAGAAGAGTGTATTCCAATCATAAGCATTATTCTTCTGTGGAGGAGTTGAAAGTTGCTGGTACAGTTTGGAGCCACAACTTTTTCAACAATTTATGACAATAATGCCCAATCGTTAAATTGCTTTCTTCTATATTATTGTGATACAGATTGTGATCAAAACTAAAATTACCTAACTTTTGAGAGTTTTTTTTTTTTTGATTTTATTATTTAAAGAATAAAATATTTATCATAAAACAATATTTTTCTTAGATGTATTTTAACCTTCAAGAAAGTAAATTATTATTCAAAACAATTTTCCATTTCATTCCTTAGCCAAAATTTCAAAAAGAGCAGTTTATAAATAATAAAATTTTAAGACACACCTTACAGGCACCCGATTTTTTGCACATTCCTAAAATCTTTATTTCAAGCATTTTAAAATCCTTTTAAAGACATGTGGGTAAGGGTAAAAGAAAGTGGTTATTAAAGCGAAAATAACCAAACATTGATTTAATAATTACATACACCAAAAAATTAATATTTACAGTGTTGCAAAAGTTTAAAGGCAGTGCACTGTTACGCTTTCATTCATGTTAGGTTTCATGTGTTTCAACGTATTAACATAGTCACACTTGCTTTTTTGTTGGCGTTCACTTTGCAATCACAATCAACCATGGGGTGGAAAACAACTTTCAGAGTTTGAATATGGGTCAAATTATTGGCATTGAAGAACCAAGAATTGTCTAATCGTCAAATTGCAAAGAAATTGGGAAGAAGTCCCAGCGTTATTGACAATTTTGTGTGAAATACAGAAAACTATGGACCCAAGCCACACAGTGGATTACCACCAGCCCTGACCAATCATCAAAAATGAACTGTTTTAAAAGAATTAAATAACGCCAGTTTCATTTGGGAAAACTAGCAAGTAGACCAGATATTAATGTATCAAAATCAACATTATCACGACTTGCAAATTCGTCCCAATATACCTGTTTATAAGAAGAGAAAAACGTCACCTGCCATCAAGTCTGAACATAAATTAAAGAGATTGTCATTTGCGAAAGACAAAGTGAACTGGACCAAGGAGTGGCAAAAAGTGAGATTTAGTGATGAAAAAAAATCAATTTAGATGATCAGATAGGTGGTGATACTGTAGGCATGACTTGTGTAAAGGGAAAATTTTTTCTAAAAGGCAACAAGGTAGAGGATCAGTAATATGAGGTGCTATTGGATGGCAAGGAAAGACGAATATATCGGGTTTTGCAAAACTTCTGTTACACATGTGAGGACCTCCGTTTTTACTATCAGAATTGATTTTGGTGTAGTCAAGAGGGTTGAGGTCAGGTGATTGAAGAGGCCAAAAGTCCTCAGACCAGAAGTTCATGTTCGACCCCAACCACTCTTGAACGGTTTTGGCACTGTGGGCCCAGCCACCGTCCTGTTGAAAGACGTAGTCCGCATTTCTCGTCACCTTTTTCACCCAGGGCAGAACGTTCTTGGTCAAGATGTCCTTGTAGTTGGCTGTGGTAAGCCTGTAACCTGTCGGGAACCAGATTGGCGGTATTTTCATGCCATTTGATGCCATGACGCTCAGCATCATCAGTGAGGCTGGGTGCTTTTGGTTGTAATCATTTAGCGGACTTCAGAGATGTCCTGGCCGAAACTGACCACGTGGTCCCTCTGCTTGTTTATGACCGGATCGACCGTGAAGGTTTTTTCATCAAAAAAGATGACAATGCGATTGCCCTGGATCGTTGAGAAGGCAACGACAGCGCTCCCGACATTTATCTCGCAGGCCATCCGTCAGTAAAGGTCTTGTCACGTGCCTCAAACTCTTTCCACCCTCTTCTTTGAAATTTCAAATGGAAACCCCCATTTTTATTGCAGATTTGGATTCTATGCTAATGAACATTCGTATTCTGTGCCATTGTATGAAACATTTATTTGTATAGATGGCGCTGTAATTGCACAAAATAAGATATTTTTTTGCAGTTACGAGAAATGCAGTTTAGATTGAAAAATAAAAAAATAAAAAAAAAGGTGACTTATTTTCGAATCTGCAGTCTGAAGCATTGAATCATATTAAATATTTTATAAGTATATAAAACTTTTATTTATTTATCAATACAGAATCATGTACATCATTAATATGGAATAAGGGCTTATAATAACTGAAGTATGAAATATAAGCATGTGTATCGAGTCTCTCGATATGTCAAGTAAACACAGCGTCTATGCTTAAGGTGGGTCTCCATATTTGCGTCGGGGTGTTCACAATTGAATGTGGGAGCACAAACATGGCACACGCAAGCTTTTCGGAGTGTATAAAATCACAAAGCGAGTGACAAAAAATTAAAATTATTGCATCACCCGTAAAGCTTTTTAGGGTCGGAACATTATTCTTAACTATAGAGAGGAAGGAATCTATAGAAATAGATGAATTATAAATAAAATAAAGATTTCAAAAAAAATCAAAAGACTTAAATGTTTCAAAATAATAAATTATGAATTAAATTGTGAGTACTAAACTATATTTATTGTAATGGAAAAGAGTTTATTCCAATACACAAGGATTCTTTAGTCTTCATTCAAAACACTGAAAGCAAAAGTTCAGGTCATTACACGAATTGGCTAGGTAAGACACGAAATATAGTGGGACTCTGTTACCACACTTTCAATATATATATCTTAATAATGTGTGTAGTAAAGATTTAAATAAAAAGTGTTGTTCAGACAACAATGGTCAGGTGATTTTTAGTTCCAACGTGTGCTTCAAGCCGGCACCAACAATGCCAAGCTGTTTCCATAACACTTTTTGGTGTCGGATTTTCGCATCACGCTTTTCGTAGAATGATGTCAAGCCTTAAAACATTGGTAAAATACCTGTTAAATGGTTTTAAAAATCGTGTCAAGTGACAACATGTCTATTCCTCAGGGTCAGTGATGCTGCTAGGCAAAATCAGCATGGCGCAGCACCATGTTGCCCCTTGCCCCATTACGCTGCCCCTTGACCCTGCCACGCTGCCCCGCGGCCCATTCACCCTGCCCCTCGGCGCTGCACAAACGCAAGAAGCTGAAACCAATAAATCCAACAATGTGCGGCTTAAGTATTCATTGGAACTTATCATTGTGGCGTGAGTGACTTAAAGCCTAAACATTTTAATTAAACTACGTACATTCATTTAAAATATTAACTAACTGCATCAGTTTAGTTGGTAGCTGTGACGAGCTGTTTATTGCGTTACTCCTTGTGCTTTTGTCCTCCGCGCTGACAAGTCAAGCCTTTTGTATTCGTGTGTGATGGTTTCCTGTCAAAACAAACAGCTTCGTCTGCGAAAAGTATTCCTCAATAAGCTTTCATGTTTAAATTAGCATTAATAAAATATTGAGGATAATAAAGATCAACTGTATAAGGCAGTGGTTCCCAAACGTTTTAAGCCAGGGCCCCCCTGATGCTCCAGAAAATTTTCCACGGCCCCTTATTAAAAATAACACATCGGAAAACTCAACTATGGTTGGCTGCCACGGTCCCTGGTGAACCGGTTGCGGCCCCCAAGGGGGCCGTGACCCCCACTTTGGGAATCACTGGTATAAGGTATAAAGTTTAAAAATCTTAATGCAATCATTATTTGCAATTTTATCCTGCATAAATTGTTGAAAAATATACTTTAAAAATATTGAGAACTGTACCACCAGATGATGTCTTTTCGTGGCATCACAAAGTAAGGAAGAGATTAGCCTAGAAGAAATTAGAAAGCCTTAATGTGCCCTAATCGCATACAGATTCCGAAGTTAGCATTATGCCTTAAAAATATAAATGTAGGTCACTGAAATGCCCATGTACTTGGATTAACTTTAAAGCAAGAATTTAGCTGAATTCAATGCCCCTTTCAGACATTCAGTGCCCCATTGCCTTCGAGTGCGCCATGCTGCCCTTAGTTTCTGCACTGAGGGCGCTTATTTTAGTCCCCTCGCCTCTCACCATTCAAAATTAATTAAATGCAGAAAATCATGACCTCGAATTTCAATGCACTTGTTGATTCGTGCTTCAAATGCCTGTACACTTCATCTTAAAAGCATGTCTTGTCCAATTGTGGTGCAAGCATCCCTTATTTATTGCATCATGTTTTTGCGAGTTATAGGCGTTTCTTTATAAACTACATTTTATAAAGGTAACCCCACAAGAAAAAATCTGGGGAGGTAAGGTCTGGCGATCCAGCTGGCCAGTGCACCGGTTCTCATCGATCCTGCGATTATTGTAATCCCGATCTAATACCTCGCGTGCTATTATTAAATAATGTGCTGGACAACCAGATGACCAGATTGGGCTACTTTTAGGAAGAACTGGTGACAAATTTTGGCTTGGGCTACTGGATAACACTTCGGGCTACACATTTTATAATCGGGCTATTTTTTGAGCTACAATGATGTTACTGAGGAAGTTAGGAAAAAAACAAATAATTAAAAAAAAATTAATATGAGATGATCAATCAGAGATATTCTTGATGATATCTTGATTGGTGGATAACATCATTAGATTGCGTGAACTGAAGCATTATTATTGCATGAACACATATTCCCCTTCTTGATTGGTAGATAACTTTATGCAACATACTCTGCTTCTTGCATGCAACGCACAACTAGCAAAAGTGTTTACCTGTAAATATCTAACTCTATACTTGGAAAGATGGAAGCAGCAGTGGATAGGTAGGTGGGCAAAGTATTCAAAGAAATATGGGAAGAAAATGACCAGCAAATAGGTAATGTAAATAATTTAAATTCATTTCAACAGAATATAGACCGACAATGAAGGATATTTTATTCGAATTTATATAGATCGGATTCGGCATGCACCACACTAAGACAATAATAAATGAAAGAAAACTCTTTAACCACAACGAATAATAGAAAAATATAACTTGGATACGCGCATTTCGAAAGCACTGCTTTCAACTGTGTTCACTTTCATTAGAGTGGATTCACGGAGTCACGGATTCCTGCCAAAGATGAAAGCAGTGCTTTTGAAATGCGCATATCCAGATTGTATTTTTCTGTTATTCATTGTGGTTAAAGAGTTTTCTTTCATTTATTATTGTAATAATTATCCACGTAATATTTTTTCCTTGGTTTTAAGACATCACTATAGTGTTTTTCTACCATTAGTATTATCCACCACACTATGACCATTTTGCATTTTGCAAATATTGTAAGGTGAAAATTCGGGCACATCTTGGTGATATATGGTATGCAAACTTGCAGAAACAAAAAATGCACAAAACTAATTCAGCAGCCTGTTCAATTCTGCGACATGTTGAATCCATACACTTTGACAATTCATGGATTGTATCAGATAAAAAAAAGAGAGCTGAAAATTGCAGTGTATGCAGCAGTCTATACTTTCTTTCGATATGTGGATGAACTTGAGGACATTTTACAACGTGAATTGGGTGGGGGGAAAATCTTTTCAAATGCATTGTCTTAGGGTGTGTCTAAAACGTCAGACTGGTCGCCAACAGGTTACATGGTATGATCGGTGGCCATTTGCTTCAGTTTGTTCGTTCATGGACATATTCATTAATAATTGATGAATCAACAAATGTATCTGTCAATAAGCTCTTATGCATTTTTGTCAAATATTTTAGTTTGAGTTTAAAGAAATTTGTAACAACATTTTTAGGTTAGAATCAGAAAGTGGCAAAGCAGAAGACATTTTGCAGGCATTTTACAAACGTTTTTGATAGATGTGGGGCTTGATATAAAAAAGTTAGTGGCGATTGGAACTGATGAGACATGTCGTTTGGATCTAGAAAATCTGTTCATACAATGCTAAAGAAAACATGTCATGACTTTTTTTTTTTAAAGGGTCGTTCACCAATATGGTTCTTGAAAGTCATTTTGAAATTGCCTCCCAGAAAATGTTGCTACCCTGCATTTTATTCTGTAATTTCTATAAAGTTAATCTTCTATATTTAAAGTTGTTTCTTCCAATTTTACTTGAAATACAGAGAATTAACGAGTTTTTCCAAAAGCTGAACACTAGTTTGATTTTATTATTTGAGGAGTTTCTGATGTTCTACATGCTTATTCTCAGAAAAATAATTCTGCCACATTTTCTCAGAATAAATACTGATGATTTAACGAGTCTTGATTTGACACTAGAAAGCATTTATCTAGAACGTGACAGTATGGACTAAGGAGACATTTTTCAAAGGGAATTGCAAACCTTTGGCATTCTTGAGGGAGCAGAACGAGATGAAGGATCGGTGCAAAACTTTTTTGAAAATTGTTGCCAGTAAATGCAAGAAAAAAAATTTTTCAGCTCCTTAGTTTCGTTAACCCTTAAAAATCTTGAATGGTGAAATTAAAACTCATGATTTTCCAAACAACTTATCTACTTGTGCATGTGAAGAATTCGAAAACCAATTTTAAAAAATTGTAGTGATGAATTGGCAACAGATGAATCTTGAACATTTTTAGACAAAATGCTGGAGTTAATTTTATATTTGAAAATTTGGCCAAAGCTGTGATTCATTTATTAAACATTCCATTTCAAATGTTTTTGTGTTTTCCTTTGTAAACTTATACGTAAGTGACACACAAAATCACACGAGTACTATGCTTTAAAGGAATATACTGTTTATAAATTTGATCTTTCAAGACACTACGATACAGTGAATTCGAACTTACAAAAAATTATTAGATTCATTTAATAGCAAAATGCATGGTTAAATATGTTGTCATTGTATTTGTTAATAAATTTATTCTCATTAAAAAATCATCTGTAATATTTCTTTATTTTGTCATGAATGCAAATTTAATAAAAACAATGTGATAATCCAACAAGTGAACAAGTTTTTTTCTGTATAGAAATGTTGTATGTAAGTAATAAGCTTTCATAATGAATTGGGCTACTTTTTTGTATGTAAGTAATAAGCTTTCATAATGGTTGGGCTCCAGATGTCGTCATCAAACTGATCACCCTGTGGACAACAGTTATGTTGAAACCACATGTTCTGTCACACTTCCAAGCTCATGTCTTCAAGCAATTGTGGTAGTTCATCTTCAAGAATGTTTTGGTATTTGTTACCATTCAAATTATCATATGATCCTATAAGATTATCGCTAGTTATTCTACACCAATCGTTAACAGGCCAAGGATGCTGATGGTTTACTTCATGAATCCAGTAAGGATTTTCTACACTCCAATAATGCATGCTATGGCAACTAATCTCACCGTGGTTCATAAATGTTGATTCATCAGAGAATAGCACACGAGCAAAAAAGTTCTGGCTCCTTTGTATTTGTTCAACGCCCATTGAAAAAATGTTTTTGAAAATCATCGCCATTTAGTTCCTGATGGAAGGACACATGCTACGGATGAAATTTAGCTACCTTCAGCATTCTCCAAACACTTGTACTAAAAATTCCTGATTGGTGGAATATTTCTTGGACGCTCGCATTATTTTCTCCATAAACATTAGCTGCATGCTCTCTTTTCTTCTGCTGTACTCTTTCGTCAGTAGAAAACTAAAAAAAAAAAAAAAGGGGGCGGGGGTGATCATACTCTTTCAGGAAAAAGCTCTGCATACAAATGAATAGCATTGTCGAAATTTCTCCTACATTTGTCATAAATGAAAATCATTTCAATTTTTTCTTGCACAGTTACATAATTACACTAAAGTCTGTCTCAAAAGTATAGAGACTTTGCAAAAACTGTTATATTAGCACATCAGTAAATTTTTTGACTATACCAAATAAAACACTATTTATTCACACTGTGAACATGATTATTACATATTTTCAAAAATACATAGCTTTTCGTTTTTTTTTACAAAAAAATATTTTGAAATAATCAGTACAAAAAAGTGTCTCAAAAGTATAGAGACTCACCTAATTAAACAACAATGTTCAAGCCATGTTCAAATAAAGTTACCATTGGACTTAATTACTTGAAACACTCTATCTTTCATTGATGAGATCAAGTTTTGAAGAAGACTTGGATCCAAATTAAACCAAACCATTTCGATTTCGCTTTTCAATTCTGCAATGGAAGAGTACTGTCCATCGTTTGCATAAATTTTGTGTGTCATCACTGCCCAAAGGTTCTCAATAGGATTCAAATCCGGACTTTTGGCTGGCTACTTCATCACATTGATACCCTGTGCTTCAAACCACTGGTTTGTTGACTGCGATTTGTGTATACTAGCATTGTCCTGCTGAAAAACGCCATTGTTCCCAACCAAAAAAGACATGAAAGGTACCAAGTGGTTTTCTAGGGTTTCTTGGTACTTTAAGGAGTTTTGTCTCCCAGTCAAAAATGCCAAACTGGTAGTCCCATTGAAGGAGAATCCACCCCACAACCATCACACTTCCACCGCCTTGCTGGTTGCTATAAAAGGATTCTGGTTCCTTCCTCAAATCATGCCAGTAAAATGCATTTCCATCGGGACCATCCAGGTTCCACTTCTTTTCATCAGAAAAAATTACAGAAAGCGACTCATCTGTCCACGACATACGCTCCCGAGCCCATTCCAATCGAACTCTCTTGTGCTCCTTGGTTAGATGTGGTTTTGTCTTCTTCCTGGTGTAAGCAAGTACAAGATTTGCCTTAATACTTCTGTGTACAGTATCTTTGGATATTTGTCCACCCAATTCACATGGTATTTTCCGTAAGGAATTTGTACCAGTAGCAGCAAGCCGAAAAATCTGGCGCATATCTCGTTCAGTAGTGCTTGTTGGCCATCCTGTTCTCTTCTTAGCTTCACATATCCGTTTCTCTGCAATGATTTTGTGTACAACAGGCTTGGATCTTCCAATTTCAGCAGAAATTTCTCTAATTGTCTTGCCATTTGCTGTCAACCTCCAGATTTCACTTACATTGTATTTCATCTTTAGAAATGTCTTTTCCACCATTGTCACTCTTTATTGTGCAGAAATTAAATACAAAATATAACTTACTTTATAATTTGGACTATTCCAAAGGGTCCATTTTATTTAAAACAGGTTATGACCATTCAGTTTGGAGGTGAGTCTCTATACTTTTGAGACACTTTTTTGTACTGATTATTTCAAAATTTTTTTTTGTAAAAAAACGAAAAGCTATTTATTTTTGAAAATATGTAATAATCATGTTCACAGTGTGAATAAATAGTGTTTTATTTGGTATGGTCAAAAAATTTACTGATGTGCTAATGTGACAGTTTTTGCAAAGTCTCTATACTTTTGAGATAGACTTTAGTCAACACATTTTGTAACTAAGAAGGAGAGGACCAGGTCTGTTAAGCTTGGATATAACTGAAATTTAAATGTTATTCACCCCTCCCACTATTATATGGTATAGTAACTCATGCTAATGGGCATTAGTTTACAAGATATAATCATTTAAAGTTAGTTATGTAGGTTATCGATGTATATTTACAAATTTCGAGAGTATGACGTGTAAATATTCAATGTGGTCATGTGAGTAAGTCTGTAGATTCTAGTGCTAAAGGACTTGGGTTCGAGTCCTGCTCTTTTCCCCATTTCAAACAATTTAATTTTTTTAAACATGTTTTTGAATAATTATATATGAAACTAATTTTAATTATTTAAAATATATTTTTATAATTTTTTGCATATATTTCATTTGAGGGAGATAACATTATTTATTTTTAATAAGTTATTATTATACAGGGTGGATACAAAAATGAGCCCCCCCCCCGGGTGTTTTTCGTGGCCGAAGCAGATATGTCAATTTTGATGAATCCAATGAATAGGCAGCTGTGGGTTACCTATCCCATGGTGCACTTTTCATCATCCCAAATATGTAAATTAGGACACATTCAAATCTTATCTTAAAATCCGTAACAGATACACGAAAAATTCCAATTGAAGACTCGTTCTGCATGGAATTCCGTACAAAACAAAAAAAAATTTCCAAAACCCGATGAAAGGATTACCAACAATCACAATTTCAGGAACAGTGTAGCTTTCCATCCTGGAATAGTTCTGTCCTGTGTATGCTGACACGTGCTTTTTATTTGCTTTTCCTCATGAAAGTGAATGTTATGGTAATTTTTTTTTATTTTCCTGATTTGCATGTTGAACATTCAAATGCCTTTGTGAAGTACATAGGGAGGTAACTAATAAATTCAACATGTGATTGTCGGTGATCAGTTTATCGGATTTTTGAAATTTTCTTTGTTTTGTTCGGAATTCGATGCTGAACAAGTCTTCAAATGGAATTTTTCGTGTATCTGTTACGGTTTTTAAGATAAGATTTGAATGCGTCCTAATTTGCATATTTGGGTTGATGAAAAGTGCGCCAAAGGATAGACTACCCACAACTTCCTATTCATTGGATTCTGGCATATCTGCTCCGGTTACGAAAAAAAAGGGGGGGGGGGCTCATTTTTGTATCCACCCTGTATGATAATATAATAAAAATAACTTTTTAAAAAAATAATTTGTTATCTTTCTCAAATGAAATATAATGTGCAAAAATTTTTAAAATTTCTTTTTAATAATTAGTTTCAAATATAACTGTTCAAAAACATATTTAAATAAAAGCAGGAGAGAAGCGGATTTGAAACTGAGAACTTTAGCATTGGAACCTATCAACTTACCCACATGGCCACATTGACTACTTGAAAGTTGCATTCTCTGAATTTGTAAATATACATCAATAACCTACATAACTAACTTTAAATGAGTATATCTTGTAAACTAATGCCCATTAGCATGAGTTACTATGCCATATAATAGTGGGAGGGGTGCATAACAAATTTAAATTTCAGTTAAATCCAAGCTTAACAGACCTGGTCCTCCCCTTGTAAGACCACACAAAGTGTTCTTAGTAGTAATTTGTAGGTAGAATCCGAATCTGCTTTTAGATTTTTTCTATCACGTCAAATTTCCAAGTTATGCACATCGAGACTTCTATGTTAAGGTAATGGGAGTGAAGAGAAGCGGCTACATTGTTAAAGTATCCATATTTTGGGTCCGCAAGGAAATCTACCAGGCCCCAAACACTGAATGATTTAAAAATGTTTCATTGTAAAACAAGAAAGCTGTGCGTGCTAGAGAAATTTAAAAATTATATTTGTAATCAGCAGAAAAAAATACTACCAAAAATCACCCACTTTCATTTTGTTACAAGAAAAATCTTAAATTTTGTTGACCAGTGTTATTGATGCAAAGTTAAAAGAGAATGATAGTGGCATGGAACACTTCAGATACTGATTAAGCACCTCTCCTAATTAGAGAGGTGAGTGTCTAATAATTATCGGATCATCTCTGAAGTACTTATGGGCATGGACTATGAAGAGATGCCACCAACAAATTATTTTATGCAACACCATTTATCACGAATCAAAAAAAAAAATGTTTGACATAATTGGTTTTTTAGTGTAGAATCCAAATCTGAAATTTCAAATGGGTACCTCTATTTTCTATTGCAAAGTTGACCCCGTGGCAAAATTTTCATGATTTCCACCGAAAGTCACCCAAATGTGTGGATTTCCAGTTTCTTACTGCCCCATCCCGTGGATCAAGTTTGGTGTCATTGAATAACTTTTTAAAAATGTTAAAAATTTATTTTTTTTTATTTTTTTGTACAATGCCTTTTTTTTTTTTCTACTTACTTTGATTTGTCAGGTTAAATTGGACACTCTGTATTGTATCGTACTGTTGTGCAGCCCATTAGAGCATTTCACTGTGTTACGTGTGATATCAGTTAAATTTCTGTCTGCAAATTAAACATTAATGTCATACGTTATGGATCTGGGCGAATGCGGTCATCGGGAGCGCAACTTCAGCGACCACGTTAATCAAGTCGTACTAGGACCCCCTCCCCCTCTCCTCGCAAGTTCAAACATTCATGCTGCGAAATGATTAGAGTATATAAGTAAGTAAAGTGCATAATTAGATAAACGGTTCTTTATTTCTAAGGGAAAATAATGAAATAAATAAATAAAAGATTATATATTTACGCTGAAGAGTTCATCAATCGTGGAGGGGGGGGATGCTTGATAGCCTTCCGCTTGTTTATTTTGGCTATTTCCAGACTTGAATTTAAATGCAAAGTATTCCATCAAAATTAAAGCTCTGCTACAGTGTTTTCTGTTCGTATTTCTCAAGCAGCTTGTTAGCTGTAACAATTTCTTCTTTACTGAATTCAAGGAAATTAAATTCTTTATGACTATTCGTGTTCTGTAATCTTCCACCCTTCTTCTAATATGACAACTATACATCATAAAATCAAAGAAAGCAAACTGTTTATTTTTATAAATTAAATATTACAAAAAATTTTAAATGGCACAAAAGGCATTGAAGCATCTAGTTAAAAATTACCCAATTTGACTAAAGACCTGTTCGATCTGTTGCTTAACAGCATGTCTCCCTCTTTTTCAGGTTATCTCCAAGCGTGCATTTAAATGCAGGTTATCTCGTTGAAAAGCATTTCGCTTGCGGACACTTTAATTCATTTTTCAATTTTAATTTTACGCCCATGACGAAGATAACATGGGAGCAATACTTCGTGGTGGCTGGCAGTTGTTCAAATCGAAACTGAACGCAAACGCTAGAATTGAAAATAGATTTTCTTGTTTGCGGTCATGACGAACTTCAAAACGAAAATAGCGTATAACATTGAATACAACCTGTGACAATAAAGTTCAGTGAATGATGGCATATTGAGAGTGGATTGCTCGCTTACATGAAACGGCAGTTACTATCCTTCAAAATAATTCCCGTCGATGGTAATGCACTTCTGGGAACGCCTGTACAAGTCCAGGGAACTCCTGACGTAGTCGTTTTTAGGGATAACCTTCAATTGGGTCGTAACATTACGTTGGATGTCTGGCCACTTCGGGGGGGCGTCTTCTACGGTGTTCCGGCCTCCTCGGAACCGTTTAAACCACTCATAAAAACACTTCAAAGTAATAGCACTTTCTCTGTAAACTGTTGTCATCATTTCATGAGTCTCTTTCGTTCGCTGATCCATTTTGGGTTTCGACCGCGCATACTAAGCCTTCTCTCTTCAATGTCCAGTTTAAACACAATAAACACACTCGCAGCGCTGATTCTCTCAAATTTGTTTAAACATGTCTCGACTTGTCTGGGGCAGGATACGACGATGGTGCACTCTTACGACCGTTAGCAATTTGACGTCATTCACCGAACTTTATTGTCACAGGTTGTATATTGATGTATTAGAGTGCATTATACTGTATATACAGTACATTATTTCACTTTTTTTTTTTTCCAATTTCCCGTCCACTTTTACATCGCCAAAAGGTAAAACTAACGTAACTAGCATATAACTAGAAATTCTACCCGTCACATGACTGGTGTCAACCGTATGGGTTGAAGGGTAAAGAAATGAAAGTGGAGCATCAGTGGTGTTCAAAACTTATATTCTGCAGCAATATAGGCTATTGTTCATCTGCATATAAAATAAATTGGGCTAGTGCAAGTCGGACTCGCGCATCGAGGGTTCCGTACTACCATATAATATATTTACCAAAATATGCCAGTTTCTGGAGGGTGTGTCACTGTGTTCTCAATTTTGGCTTTTATAGACATATAATCTATAATAGTTTAAGTGTCGAAATGTGTAAAATAAGCACTTTGAACAAAAAAGTTATCAAATATTAAATTAACAGATCACCTGAAAAAAGATTTTATGTTTGGCGTTGCACAAGTCCAACTCACACTTGGTCAGTTTTTCATTATTTGTTGTAATACTTTAAAGTTTGAACTACAATCATGCCAAGTTTGATGCTTGTGTGTATAACCGTTTTTATGATAGAAAAAAAAAACAAAAAAAAAAAAAAAAAATTTTTAACTTTTTTTTTTTTTTTTAGGCAATCCGCTATTCACCATAATAACATATTCTGTGAAAATTTCAACTGGATACCTATTCCCGTTCAAAAGATACTGCCCTTTTATTACCTTACCACACAACAATCCCTGGCTTTGGACAGACCAGGAAATTCTAATTTTTTTTTCAGTTTATTTATTTAATTAAATAACAATGGCGGAGTATTGTCTTGCCACAACAATCCCTGGCTTCGGACGGATTGTTATAACTTTCTTTGTTGTAACGGACGGACCGTCGTATAAGAGAATTAGTATATTAGATATTTAATATACTGGTACATTACAGTACTTGAAATAAGTTTCCACATATACATTACATTAATTTCTCTTTTTCTCAGTTTCCCATCTGCTTTTCCATCACCAAAAGCTACCTTGGAGGGGTGGGGGTGATTTCACACTAAATTCGATTTGACAAATTTCATATGAAACTAGCATATAATATTTAATACAGGTTGAGCCAAAAATCCTCGCCACTGAAAATTTCTAAGTCCAATGGAAACGGTCCACAAAGGGGTGAGCAATTCTAGAAGGAAGAACGCTACCATTAATTAAGGCAGGCGTTAACGTTAAATGAAACGAGTCGATTTCTAGACGAGGTGAACATAATCTTAAATAATACAC
>JAHWFO010050327.1:44154-66434 GCA_023313115.1 Rhysida immarginata
TTTTAAAAATTCTTTTTACATTGGATTCGGTTTAGCACCAAGATGGTCCCATATTAATTTCACTGTTGAAGTCTGTTTAATTTTTTTTTTTAAATTTAGTTATACTTGTTAATATGCATATGCAAAAGACAATTAGGTTTTATAATATTTATTCTTTCTTTATTAAATTGCTAAGATATATTTTTCAGTAATAGAAATTTTTTTATTTTTATTATACCAGATTATTCTTAAAGTATAACAAACAGTGATTTTGTAGATATCTCTAACTCTGACTATTATGCTTTTTGTAATGAACTTTTAAACTACTTTGATAATATGTCAACGAGTAATTTTTAGCTCTTTGTCTATTTCACATGTACTGTAACTGATTTTTTATTGTAACTGTATGAATTGATCGTGAAGATGTGTGGAACCGGCCGGGCCTATTACCTAGTGTCCTACCTCACCTCCACGTGGTACAAACTGGACTCTCTGCTGTAAAGCAGAGTGACGAAAGAGGAGGGCTACTTTTAAGGAGTAAACCTTGAAAAATCCGGAGGAAGGCAATGGCAAACCACTTTTGTACTCTTGCCAAGTAAATGCTATGGACAGTAGACCTACAGTTGTCGATATGGTCCTGGATGATGAGTCCCCCAGGTCTGAAGGTACCTCAATGGCTACTGGGGAAGAACGAAAGGACTCCTTGACTGGACCTGGCTGTTATGATGGGAACAGATCAAAGCCGAAAGGAAATCTGTTCTCTGATGTGACCAGGTACGACAGGAGACCTCCTCGTTTCACACAGTCGCACATAATTGGGGCTTGGAACGTTCGAAGCATGAATCAAGGAAAACTAGCAATCGTGAAGGCAGAGATGGAACGAACCAAACTGGATATTCTAGGTGTAAGTGAATTGAAATGGATGGGATGGGGATTCTTCAACTCAGATAAATACTTTGTGTACTACTCAGGTAACGAATCTCTTCATCGGAATGGAGTGGCGGTCATCATGAAAAAGGAATTAGCAACTGCTGTCATGGGATACAAGCCAGTGAGTGACAGGATATTGTTTGTTAGAATTAGAGGAAGTCTAGTTAACATCTCAATTGTCCAAGTGTATGCTCCAAAATCTGATGCTGAGGAGGAAGAAAGAGAGACTTTCTATAGTAATCTGCAGGAGGTGTTGGATGCAATCCCCTGCAAGGATGTTTTACTGCTAATGGGCAATTGGAATGCTAAAGTTGGAGATCTTGAAGCCCCAGGCATTATTGGAAAATATGGATTAGGACAACACAACAGTGCAGGTGAACGTCTTGTTGATTTCTGTGAAGAAAATGGCTTGTTTATTGCAAATACGTTCTTTCAGCAGCATAAAAGAAGACTTTACACCTGGACATCCCCTAATGGAAAATACAGGAAGCAGATTGATTTCGTAATTGGAAGACAAAGATGGAGAAGTGCATTTCTCTCTGCCAAAACACTTCCCGGAGCAGACTGTGGAACAGATCACGAGCTTCTGGTTACCAAATTAAAGGTGAAACTCAAGACAGGGTGTATTACTAAAGCTGCATCACGTTTTGACTTTAAAAACATTCCAGAAGAGTACAAAGTTAAGACTCAAAATCGTTTCAGTGCACTCAGGCTAGATGACCAAATACCAGATGACATTTGGACAGAACTGAGAGACTGCATAAAAGAAGCACAGAACAATATTCCCAAAGTAAGCAGAAGGAAGAAATCACAGTGGCTCTCTGAAGAGGCCATCCTAGTAGCTGGTATAAGAAGAAAAATGAAGGCTTCTGGAAATATTCAGGAAACACGAAAGTTAAAATGCCCTTTTCCAAAAGCTGGCAAGAAGAGACAAAGAAGAATTTCTGAATCAGGAATGTCAGCAAATCGAAGAAGCAAACAAGAAAGGCAAAACAAGAGATTCTATAAAAAGATTCGTGAAATCACTGGTAAATTTACTCCCAAAGTCGGTAACTTGAAAAGCAACTGTGGAAAGGAGTTGATTGAAAGAGATCAAGTCAAAAACAGATGGATAGAGTACACCAAAAACCTCTACAGAGACAATAGGGAAGTAAAGGAAATATTTAGCGAAAGTGATTTCACCTAAGAACCACCCCCTTTGGAGTCTGAGGGTTCAATGGGCAATGAATCAGATTTTAAATGGCAAAGCACCTGGTGCTGATGGCATGGAGATCGAGCTGTTAAAGGCAGCAGGAAAGGAGGCATTGAGAGCCCTCACAACTCTTTCAAACCATTTGGACAACAACAAAATGGCCTACGGACTGGAAGAAATCAATCTTTATCCCCATCCCCAAGAAAGAAGACGCCCGTCTCTGCGAAAACAATAGAATGATAGCGCTGATTCCTGCCAGCAAAATCTTACTCAAGATAATTCAGAAAAGGTTGGAACCTTTTGCCGTGAGAGAAATCCGTGATGTTCAGGCTGGATTTAGGAAGCATCGAGATACTAGAGACAAAATTGCCAACATCAGATGGATTCTGGAGACAACAAGAGAATATCAAAAAGAAGTTTACATGTGCTTCATTGATTACAGCAAAGCCTTTGACTGTGTAGATCACAACAAACTGTGGAACGTATTGAGAACAATGGGAGTGCTGGAACACATTATTATTCTAATCAAACATCTCTACCAGGACCAGGAAGCTACTGTCAGAACTGTCTTAGGTGAAACAGAAAGTTTTAGAATTGAGAAGGGAGTAAGGCAGGGCTGTGTACATTCTCCTTTTCTTTTCAACTTTTATAGTGAGTATATCAAGCGAATAGCTGTCTTAGAGGAGATGCAAGCTGGAATCAAGATAGGAGGAAGAAATATCAACAATCCAAGGTATGCAGATGACACAACTCTCCTGGCAGAGAGAGTGAAGAGGATCTGAAGGATTTAATTCGAAGAGTCAGTGAGGAGAGTGAAAAGTGCGGACTACTGCTCAATTTAAGGAAGACTAAGGTAATGACGACTGGTGGAACTACCAAATTCCCAATTGATGGACAAGATTTAGAGATTGTAGACAGTTTTGTCTTTCTAGGCTCAGAAATTGACAATGATGGACAATGCACAAATGAAATAAAAGAGGAGAATTATTTTAGGAAAGAAAGGAATGATGGGTCTGGACAAAGTTCTGAGGAGCAGAAACATCTCTCTTGCAACCAAAATAAGAATTGTGAAGGCAATGGTTTTGTATGGATGTGAAAGTTGGACAGTTAAAAAGAGAGAAAGGAAAAGGATTGATTCTTTTGAACTTGGTGTGGAGGAGGCTTCTCAGGATACCTTGGACTGCAAAGAGAACGAATAAGTCTGTTATTGAGGAAATAAACCCTGCATGCTCACTCGAAGCAATGGTTGTGAAGCAAAAACTGTCTTACTTTGGACATGTATTGAGAAGAAATAATGGCTTTGAAAAGGCAATTATGTTGGGCAAGACTGTAGGAAGCAGAAGAAAAGGAAGACAAAGAACCAGATGGATGAAGGGCATCTTAGAAGCTACAAGCCTGCCGCTGAAAGAGCTGAGAGACCTAGTTCAGAATAGGCAAAAATGGAGGGTCTACGTCCATGGTGTCACCAGGAGTCACCACGACTCGACGGAACATGACAACAACATGAATTGATTTCCTCTTATATGCTTTGTCTTTGGTTTAGCTTCTTATGTGCTGTTTACCTCTGTTAATGATTACTTGTATCCATTTTCAAATGTTCTGTCTTATTTATTTTTTTAGTGTGTTCGTTGTTAAAGGTTCATTTTCAACTGTTTTCGTTCACACTTAAAACAATTGAAATTGAAATTTCTATAGTAAAAATAAAATAAGCGCAAATTGGATTTCGCTGCAAGAGCATTCCTTCTCCCTCCCCTACCTAGTTTGAATTGGTTCTGCATGGAAACCATTTCAAAACCTGGGGTTTTTGAACTGGCGCTGATTCGGTCTCTCGCCGAAACGTACCTGACCCGTAATTTCACATTTATCCCAAAAATTACGTTCCAAAGCCATCCACCAATAATAAAAATGGATCCACAATAAATAGACACCACCACCAAAGTGCCTTTTTTTGTCTTAAATTATCTTCCCATGCTCTTGAAACACGTACAAAAATATTTGCAAGCATATAATGTTAGGCATGTTGTGTGTATTTGTTGAAATTTCACATTTATATTGAATACTGATGTTCGCTTCGTCCTTCTTGATGTAGAGTATGGTCAACTCATTCAATTCATAATGATGTCCAACGGCAGCATTAATGATTTCCTTGTCTTGCATCTTAACCTTCTCATGGATCTTCATAATTCCTCTTGCACTTAGGTTCCTTGCCAGAAGCCTTAAAAGGTGGAGTACATTTGGGCTTTATTGTAGGGCTTTCAAAAGAAACTTAAAAGTATAGCAGACTCCGCACAAACTCCTCCTTGATTGGCCAGACTTGTTCTCAAGCAGTAGTAGTGTATTTTGATCATAGCCAGCAGCCAATCTAACCTGGATTAAATGAATGGGTCATTCAGATTAGCCATATTTGTGTTCTTTGTCTCTTGTGTAAATACATACAGTCGAATCTTAATGTCTCGAAAACATTTCCCTACGTTTTCCCTAAATTTTCCCTCGTTATCTCGAAACATTTTCATGGAAAAATTTGCGAGGATAATTTTAAATGCATATAAAAACAGATTTTTTTCGTAAAGAGAAATTTTTCGTACAAAAATAAACAAATTTAACATCACTTCCATTAAAGTTAGACGATTCTCATGCATTATGGAAAAAATTCCCCCAAAATATTTTTCTATCTCGTTGGTGGCAAGTCTTGGTTGCATACACGATAATAGAGCATGTTTAGTTTGTGGATTTCTGGAGCTAGTGGCTCCACTTGTACGTAGAAGAACTTTTTATACATGTCCCATTTTATCTTCTATTCCCCGTTTCTTACTGTACCTTTAATAACCTAAAAATCTTAATTTAAAATAACCCTTCATATCGAAACTTTTATCTTGAACTTTTCTCTGTCCGCACATGATTAGAGATATTTAGGTTTGACTGTATATGTATGCAAATGTTCGTATGTGGCCTTAAATTCCTGGAAAAGGCTTGAATTTTATTAAGGCAAGACCATACCTTGGAAAACTGAAATTTCCTTTTATTTATTTTTTCTTGTGCTTAAATAGAAGGTTTGATGTCTGTACGAAATTTTGTATCAGTTTTTCAGCGATATACGGTATAAAAATTTGATTTGTACATCTCTTTTTACATAAATGTTCATTTTTTATGTTGAGGAGACATGCAAAATTTCACTAACTTTGTTTTGTCATAATTTTCTTCCTATGCTTTCGATTTTCAAACTGCATGTTTCACATGTTAGTTCATTGTTTACTCTAAAAGAATGGTTAATTGTCTTTTTTTTTGTCACTAGATGCCTCGTAGGCCAAAATATAGGGTCTTTATAATTCAAGTTCCATTTTGACATGGCCATAAAAAAAAAACTACTGGACCAAAAGCTGTAATACTTGGTAATATTTTACAAGAGGGCATGGGAAGTTCATACTCGCCAAAAACAAATTAGTTCAAAAGGTCACCACCAGCATGGAATGGTGCTCTATGCAATATTCGTATACGAAATTAGACCCGAAGACGCAGGTTAACAATTCTTTAATCGATACTAAAATTGGTTACACATGTTGAATGTAGTGTTGGAGTATTCGATACCAACGATTACTTAAATATCAATAGTCGTATTCTACCTTGAATAATCAACTACTTCCGATTACCACAATTGGTTGGTTTAGGAATTTTATTTTTTTAGTTTATTAATCATCCATGGTTTCCTCTGTGTTTTTCATCTATGAATTTACGTCTCCAAATGCTGTTTCTATTGGTAGACAATGACGTCATACATTTTCATGTCCTGATTGGTGGGTTCGACCATTGGTTGGAACAGTGCCTACTATTATTATTTCACTGGTTGGAGTAATCGTGGGTTTTAGTAAAACTTTTTTTGTTTAAGTAAATTATGTCTCAAAATGATGAAGGAATGATCTTAAATATAATTTACTAAAAGTAGTCGAAAAATTGTCGATACTGATTTGAAGTAATCGTGTTCGTAATCGATTACTTTTGTAAAGTAATCCGTAATCAAGTATTCGACTACTCGACCAGTATCATCGAACACTAGTTGAATGTGGCCTCCACCATTTACTGAAAGTAAGGTTACTTCTACTATAGGTTTGGCAACTCTGCCTTCAGAGCTTGGCAGGCTGCCACCGGATGATGATAGATGGCACAGAACGCAGAGCCTAGACCAGCCTCTGTTTTTAACATTGAAAACATTGTTCTGTTTGAAGCATTGAAACTGTATTTTAAAATTTTAAACTTAAAAATTTTTTAATGACATGAAAGCAAACTAAAATATAAAATAATTTTATTAATCAAAACAATAAACCAAAATATAATACAATTTTACTATCCAGATCAGTACAATTTAAAAATAATATGTTTTAGTGTTATAACTTAGACAGCTTTGCATGAATCAAGGGTTTAACATTTTTCATTGAATTTTTGCTTAGCTGCCTAATTAAAAAGTATAGCCTTATTGAAACTTAAAATTTTACAATGTATTATTGATCTAGAAGGAGTTTAAATGATAAGTTTAAATTTAATCTGGGTGTTCTCCTTTTAATGGGGAAAAAATCATAAATTAAAATTTAATAAAAAACAAAATAAAATAAAGTCACCAATCTTGAAAAAAAAAAAAAAAAAAAAAAAAGAGATGGAAGAAAACTAATTGAACAAACGATGCAGTCTATTGAGGAATAGATGAAGTCCTTTGAAGATGATGTTGATAGTAGAAAATAATAAACTTACATTGTTAGTCTATTGAGGATGTAGATGAAGTCATTTGAAGATGATATTGATAGACTGCAGCTTCTCGCTTTCTATCTTCAACCATATGGCCTAGGCTGTGAAGCTCAGCGCCCTCAGCGGCACTTTTTAGCGAACTGCCAAGCTCTCCCATTGAAAGCTGCGTAATTGCCAAACCTGTAGTAGAAGTAACCTTACTGAAAGTAGGTTACACCGGATTACTGTCTAATTTCGTATATGAATATTGCATGGAGCACAATTCCATGCTAGTGGTGACCTTTTGAACTAATTTTTTTTTTTTTTTGGTGGGTGTGAACTTCCCATGCCCTCTTGTATAATATTACCAAGTATTATAGCTTTTGGTCCAGTAGTTTTTTTTTTATGGCTATGTCAAAATGGAACTTTAATTATAAAGACCCTGTATTATGATAAAATGACCAGTTCCTTTGTGTTTACTTTCTCAAAATTCCTTTGTTACGGCTTCACGTTCTTGCTAACAATCATATATTATTTTTATACTTATTTAGCTGATAAAAAATTCTAATATTTTTATTAATGGAGAAATGTAACAAATTCTCTAGCAAATATCCATTTGGTAAAGCAATTAAACGGAGCTGTAGAGACTGCAACTATAGAAAACTTGCAAGGTAATCTTATTCATTCAAAGTTTATTATAAGTTTTTTTTTCGAAATATTATTAGATGATCCTGTGCCATCAAGCAGTTTCACCCCAACATCAAGTGAAAGAAAGTTATCACATTTTTCAAAATATCAGCAATTCACTTCGTCACCATCAGAATATGAATTAATAGATTGGATTACATTCTTCTTTCATCAGGAAAATTGCAGTCAGTGGTTTCAAATTTGACTTGCCCAGAATGTAAAGAAAAATCCATTTCTATACATTTCAATAAAACCGTCTCCGTTGCTGTAGTAACTATGAGGGGTGTTCAAATTTGACCTGGACTTTATTTTTTGTATATTTCATTGTAGTAAAAATCTAAACTTTCATTGGGATGGCAACTACCGCCTGTCAACAAGCAAATGCAGCACCACTCAACTGGTTACCATGATAACCAATTGTTTGTTTAAAAAAAATGGCAAACAGCAATGTGTCGACCAAACTGGAACAACGAATAATCATCAAGTTTCTCCACAATGAATATGTGAAAGCATCTGAAATTCATCAGAGACTTCAAAGATAGTTCACTGAGTCATGTTTGTCTCGATCATCCATCTTTGCTTGGTGCCAAAAGTTTAAAGGAGGGCAAGAATCCAATGGCAATGAATCTCAAAGGCAAGGCCAGCAACTGCTGTCAATGATGGCTTTATCGCACGAACAAATGAGCTGATAAGGGAAAACAAGCGGATTCATGTCTGAGAATTGGCTTCAATAATGAACATCAGGACTGGCATTGTAGAGACCATCATCCACGATAAGCTAAAATTCAACACGATCTGTGCCAGATGGGTCCCTAAGCAACTCTCCGAGGATCACAAAACCAACCTGGTGGAAATCTGTTCTATGCTGCTGCAGCGATATGACAGGGAAGGTGACAGCTTCCTAAGGCGTGTTGTGACCACCGACAAGACATGGATTTATCACCATACCCCTGAAAGCGAGCATGAAGTGATGACACACTGACTCACCATGACCCAAGAAATTGAAGATGACGCAGTCTGCAACGAAAGTGATGGCGACTGTATTCTGGACATTTAGGGTTATCATTCATGTTGATTTTCTGGAAGAAGGTTGACCCATAAATGCACCCTACTACAGCGACATTTTGAAGACGTCTCTGATGCCGGCACTAAGAAAAAAGTGACCAGGACTCCTTACTAGTGATGTTTTTCTGCAAGACAATGCCAGACCACAAACAGCCAAACTGATTATGGACACACTGCAACTGTTACGGTTTTCAAGTAGTCTCAAGGACACCCTTCCTATTCTTTGTGTATTCACCATTTGTCTCTTTGAGAGCTTTCAACATTATGGGTATCTCTCTTGAAAATTTCATGTAGTCTAGCTCCCTCAGCAGTTTTCTGATATGCTTCATAGAACTTCCTCCACCACGAGTTACGTTTAGCTGTTCTGATAGCTTTGTTGTATTCGTTGAGCATTTCTTTATTCGTTTGTCACTTGTTAGTTCTTTTAATGTTTTTTGAAAAGCTTTTTGTCTGCCTGCCTTTGTTGAGCAAATCCATTGTTTCACCATACACATTAGTATTTACTTTTCCCTCCCAGCAGTGAACAGTTTTTCAGATACAATTGAATAATTACCTGTTGCATTCTACTTGTACAGTTCCTAGTCATTTAGACTTTTTCGAGGATTGACAATAGATAGTTATCTAAAGTTCTGCACTGTATTTCTTCGAATAATAGCTGCCCCCATTTAATCACTGCCCTCAAATAGATGCCGTGTAATAAAAAGTTAAAGTGAGATAAACACTGCCCCCAAACAAACGCCGCAGCTTTTATTATTGGTAAATTTATTACCAATTTACGAAGGTTATTCATAAAGTTAGGTGCGTTTTGCAATAAAAATGAAATGAGTGAAAATTTTTCAAAAAATCGTTTATTTTCGTAATCTACATACACTACTTTTCTACATAATTTCCCTGTTGGTTTAAACGTTTGCCGTGACGAACGAGTTTTTGGATACTTTCTTCATAGAACTCGACCTCCACTTATTGACAGTTGTTTTCACTGCTTCAATTGTGTTGAAATGCTTGCCGCCTTGAGAGCACAATTTCTTGAACTATAAGTTCACAGGCATAATTTTAAATAAAACTCTCCTTGAAGTTTGTGGGAATTTTGATGTCAACTGCCTGCATTTTTCTGTCCTTGCTTAAACAATCTCATTTTAACTCTTTGTCACTCATTGAATTGTCACCATATATCTCACATTTCTGGCGATGAATGTCCATAGCTTTCATGTTTTTTTGCCGTTAAGAGTCTGATGACCTACCGTATTTCAGTTGGCAGGCTGAGGGATTTTCTTGAACATGATACCACCACACAACGAAATATACAGACTGATGATATGAAGACAAATGGCGTCAGATTCTGCGCAAGGGATCCTAAAGCCACCACGTGCACTCACAGGCCTCAGAACAAATCACTTTTAGCCACTTATTTTTAAAGGAGTCACTTAAAATCACTTTTTTAGCTAACGAATTTAATTTTCAAATGAAGATCGAAATTTTGTGATGTAAAAACTTGGTAAATTAAGATTTCATTACCTGACTAAGCCTTATAACTTTGTGTCCTGGGGTGTAGGTAAAAATGTAGTTTGGAAAAAGCATAGCAATCACAGCAGCACACAGAAGAATATGTTAAGTTTTTTTGTTTACATCACCCACAAGTTTATGCCGATCGCAGTATAAGCACCAGTGCAGATCTAACAAACAAGCACCATGGTAATGAATAATTATGAACCTGTGAGAGAGGAGAAAGGCAGTCATCAAAGTTTCGGAAGCCTTTTTTACGGTAATTAGGAATTTCTTTAAATTAATGGTAATTGTTCGGCAGACTGCCTCGAACCTAATTAAATATAATTGTTTTAATTTTTGGTTAAGTTAAAAGATGAAAAAAAAAAAAGTTGGTAAAAAACCAGACTCACATTTCCTAATTTTCCTGGATGATGCTCTACCTTAAATTTTGATGAAACTACAATTGCAGAAGGACGAAAAAAGAAAATAACATTTATTCTGTACTGTCACTTTTTGTCACTATTTTCATCCTTGTTAGTTACTTTTTAGTCACTATTTCAAGTTTATTAGTCACCTTTCTCGCTTTTTCGTAAGTGTTTGTATGCTCCGAGGCCTGATTCATTCCTTACTTTACGAATCACCCTCGTATTATTAATTTTTAAGAAAATTTTATTATTAAGGTATATATAAAGTAACTTTATTAAAAAGCAAATAGAAATTTAAAATATTTACCCATACATTTCATAAAAAAATTTCTTTTAAAATGAAGGAAAAAACATGATATAAATCACAATGAAATCATTTATAAAGCCGCCCTCAAATAATCAAAAAATTAGAGTGAAATAAAGGCCCCAGCATTTATTCAAAGAAATATGGTATTCACTTTTTTTGATTAAATAAATGCTTTGGAATATCACAATGCAATGTAATCTTACTGCTCTATTAAGAACTTTACTAAAATTAGAGTTCTCTAATTTAAAATTACTTCTGCATCACAGCTAAAGCTCTTTCATGGAATGATTACAAGATTTAAAGAATTAAAAAAAAAATTAAAATAAAGTATTTTTGAGTTGTATGAAGAGTGAGTGGGAGAAGGCAGATTATAATTTCAATCAAAAATTCTTTATGGTGATTAGCATTGTAGGCCACTTTTTACTATTCTCAAGCCATCCTAAGAACATGCAAGTTTAATTTGATTATTATAGCAGCCAGTTAGTCTCTTTAGTCAGGTAAAAGCAGCATGGGAAATTATTTTTAGGAGATAATTAAATATATGTGAACCTTAAGACTAAAAAACTCTTTCACCACAACAAAAGAGTTTATCTATTATCCACATAACTGTTATCGTTTCTAAGATAATTAAATAATTTATTTAAATATTTCTAGTAAAAGATCATTATAAACTACACTACTGTTTATAAAAATCGCAACACCCTGATGGAATAGCCCAATCTGCATTAAATTTGGAGCATTTGCATATCATGGGTCAGAAAAGAAACCATTAGATTTTCAGGTCAGTACAATGCGTTTTATTGTCACATTAGTATCGGGTGAAACCACCGTGGGATGCAATTACAGCCTCTAAACGTCGTGGCATTGAGTCAAACAAGCTCTGAATTAGGGCCTGGGAAATGTCCTGCCATGCTCTGTCTACACGGGTATACAGTTCATCCACAGTTGCTGCTGCAGGAGTCTGACGAGCCAATCGATGAGCAACCCTGTCCCACACATGTTCGATTGGGGATATGTCTGGTGAACGAGCAGGCCAGGGGAACAAGAGCGTCTGATGTGCTTGGAAAAAGGCGAGGATATTTCTGGCCACATGCGGTCGGGCATTGTCCTGTTGGAATACAGCGCCTGGAAGGTTCTGCAGGAAGGGGATGACCTCGGGTTGCACAACTTCCCTGATGTACCGGTCACTGTTCAGATTGCCATGGATTCTGATCAGACGGGAACGGCCATGGTAACTGATTGCACCCCACACCATCACCCCTGGCGTTTGTCCTGAATGACGCTGCAGGATGCATTCTGGAAGGTCGCGCTCGCCACGATGTCTTCTGACTCGTATCCTGCCGTCATGGTGCTGCAAGTTAAACCTTGACTCATCCGAAAACCCAACTTGTTGCCATTCAGCTTGCCACTGTTGGTGTTGCTGGGCCCATTGCAACCTGAGGCGCCGGTGGTTTTGAGTCAAAGGAATCCGCAACAATGGTACTCGTGCCATCAATCCTCTGGAAATCAAACGGCGTCGTACAGTGCTAGCAGACATTGTCCTGCCTACTGTAGCACCCCACTGTTGTGCTAACACTGTGGAAGTGGCTGTACGATCTGCTACACACATGCGATAGAGGTGTCTGTCATCTCGCGGTGTCGTCGTGCTGGGTCTTCCTGAGCCTGGTCTTCGGTGTGCCCTGTTCTCTTCGCTCCACTGCCTCCATGCACGCATAATTGTCACGAGCAGCAATGTCACGATACGACCATCCCGCTTCACGCAGACCAATTATGCGTCCTCTTTCAAAGTGTGTCAGCTGTTGATATGGTACCCTTCGTCGTCGTCGAGGCATGGTGTTCTTTCAAGCAATTACTCTGAAAATCTAATCATTTATACTCTGACCCATTGTATGCAAATATTGCAAATTGCATATGGATTAGACCATTCCATCAGGGTGTTGCGATTTTTATAAACAGTAGTGTATTCTGCTGAACTTCGAAAAACTTTGTTTTTAGACATTGTTATAATTTCTGCAGCTAACCAGAGCTGATAAGGTCGAGGCTAAAAGATTTTACTCTTTTGCAAGATTGGCCTGTTCTAACCACATTACATATCATGATGTTTGTTAATTGACCTTGAGTGTTCTTCTAAGGATGGCTGGAGTATGTCTAAACTAGAACCTTTGGCCTACTATTCTTGATTCTTTGGGTTTAATATCTATAGAAAAAATGATTCAGAAATTCACAGTCAAGGGAAAACTGTTGTGATCATATAAACGTGCATTTCTTCATTAAAAAAACCATAATATCTTCAAGGATAAATTTCAGTGAATTGATGTTTTGATGGATATAAGAAGACTGAAGATCTTTGAGATAAATGATTTGCAGTACTCATCTTCTGCACAAAACATTAAAGTGAAAACCTAATCCGGACAAAAAATAAATACTGGATATGTATTTTGAAGATGAGGTCTCAGACATTAAGCTGTCTAAAATGGTGTCTTGCTTTGAGACTTCATTATAAAAATTTAAAAAAAAATTATTACTGATGCCACACTTAGCTTTATCTTCTTAGGTTCCTTGGAAATGTTTTCAATTAACAAATTGTGGGTTGAAAATATACATGGAAATCTGTTACTTCTGAGTATTTATTCCTTGTGATGATTTAAAGTTTTTGTAAGTATTACTATCAATAATAGCAGTTGAGAAATTGAGAAAACCATCCTATTATCAGGGCAAACAAGAATGCAGAAATTAGAAGAAAAGGCAAACATTGACGATGGAGGGAAAAACCAGAAAGAAAGAAAAAAAAGCAGTATAAATGGAATGAAATGTGATTGAATACCTGTTGTAAAGGATAACTGACCACAGTTGCAAGATTTGTCACTTGTTCTCTGGTTCCTTTCTGTACTTTTTGATGTTGCAAAGCAAATAAAGGGGGGGGGGGGGGGGTTCACAGATGCCTTTCAAATTATTGCTGCTAAATAAATTGGCCTTTTTGTCACTTCAGCATTTGAATTTGTGTTGAATTTTTAAATTGCTTTAATAATGGGTATAGACATAAACAGTATCCCTTCTGTTAACTTTATCCTTGCTTCTCTGAAAGAAAACTGTTGACAGTCAAATGTTTTTTTTCAATAACTCTCTTGACAGTCAAATGGTTTATTTGGTTTGCATTTTCCATTACATGTGCTTTGAAATATTTAATGTGCACTTGCTTAGAATGTGATTGTAATATATCGGTTGGTATGCTCAAGCCAGTTTGCTTGTGAAGAATGAGCAGTTGAAGAATTGTATGAGCTGATTGTTTAAGATTACCACAGTTAATAAAGATTACACTTATTAAAATTTAACAAGGGTTATGATAAATATAAGTAATTAAAAAATGTCTGAATTAATGAAAACTTACATTTAAATTTTTTATAATATTTTTTTTGTTTTTAAATAGTTCAATATTTTACATTTAAAAGTTTATATACAATAAAATTTGATTAAGTAAAAATTAAAAGTCCAAAGGCCAACTTATTGAAACAATTTTATTATTTTAATAAAAAATCATTAAAGAGTAATAAAACAATAAATAAATAGAATTATTTCCTCAACCAAAAACAATCAAAAACAATTTAAATAAACTTTTGTTAACATTTATATACATGAAGTAAAATAAATAGGTTTTTATGAAACATTCTAGGACAATTTCAGGAGATGAACGCAATGGCTGTTAAAAAAAGCTTAACTGCTCGAAATTTTATTTCACTATTGACCTTTAATGTTACAATTTATTTAATGTGATGTCTATATTGTTCAATTATTATCAATAAACGGCAGCAAGAGGGAAGTTATAATAAATGAAATATGATCGCAGAGACTTTTTCACTAATGGTTTTCGTCGTCTTGTTTTCGAGAATTCACTTTCACGTTAGCTTTTGAAGATGCAAAATTGAGAAAAAGAAGAAATTAATGTACTGCAGTGTACCAGAATATTCAATATTATATGCTAGTATCTTTTGAAATTCGTCAGAACGAAGTTAGTCTCCAACCCTCCCCCCTTTCCCCATAGTCGTTGTAGCACTAATTTTTCCCTTTTGTATAATGTGGGAAAAATTTGTGCCTTTTCAGGTCAAAATTTTTCACATTATAGTAGAATATGGTATATCCTGTTTGCTTTAATTTTGCAGTAGATGTGAAGTAAAAATCCATTATAGTAGTCCTGTATTTGTAAGTTCTGGACCGGTAATGAGAGGAAATTGACACAGATAACGTTATGTTACAAAAACAAGGTACCTTATAATAAGCCAAACTAAGTAGTACAAATTTAGAGAACAAGACAAGCACCGGTGCGTAAATTTAAACTACACTTTAACTAAATAAATATCGCCTATATCAAACTAATCTGACTTCCACAAAGGCAACGTGGTTGCATAATACATGTCATCTTGCATGCTGCCAGGCAATTTTCCAAGTGGGGGCAGGCCCTCCACAGCAGGGGTTGCTTACTTACCGAAATTGCCATGCGAGTTCACTTGCAACTGAGCAGCAATGCAATCAACACTCAAATATTCCACGAGCAGATGCATGGAGAGTGTCACTTGTCCGTTTTTTAGCACTGAGGATGGACACACAAACCTCTCTTGAATGCTCCCATCGCGCTCTGCGCAATCACCATAGATGCTGGCAAAACTTTTCTTCAGGTGTGTGAGCACAGGACATTCAATCACCTATTGTAGCCACATTCTATCTGTGGGATTAAGCTCTGCCAAGCTGCACACCATACACTAGTAGCAATCTGCCCACACAATGAGCCTGCGTCCTGACTTCCCATTCCGTGGCTAGCCATACGCAGCCGCACAAACATCTCCACCTTGCAACCGTTAAATATTACGTGTTTATTATCTACAACACTATACATTAGGCTATGGAACATATTATATAGAGACTGCGTCCAGGTGCATTCGCACAGCATATTCCTGGTCAAGACGCCAGTTCTCTCATTGCAACAGCGTTACTCCACTGACTCGCTGTTCTACGGGGGTACCTCGTTAAAAGGTGCAAATCACTACAAGTGACAATTAAACACTGATGCTAATGGGCAGTTTTGAACGACTCTTTCTACAGTTAACAAAGCGTTGTATCCCCAATAAAGGAAATGGAACAGCCTCACCATAGTATGTTCACTCGCTCAGACATTTCGAATGCCGCACAAGAAGAAGAATAATTATCTTGGACGAATCAACTAGAATCATAAATCGTCTTAACTTGGGGCAGCATGTTTAGCATAGCATTATTATATTTCTATCAGTAATCATCCTAGCATGGTTGATGTCGAACGCCAACATGGCCACGCCAGCATCGCTACTTTTTTCCTGAGAAGGAAATTAAACGTCCAGCCTTGCCAACGGCTGAAACGGGACTCCCGTATCAACACAAAACCAAAACAAAACGTTTTTTTTACAACAATATAGAAACAGAGCATTGCCTTCTCGGAAAATTTTAATTGCTTCTCCGAGAAGCCACTCCTCAATAACAAAACTGCCGTTTATACATTGTTAATCATTCGATTAATGACGTGCGAACGAAACAAGCAACTCAATTTTCAATATAATAAATACACGCTAAGCAAGTAAAAATCTGAACAATAATAAACCATAGAACACAACTAACTTAAAATAAAATATTCATATAGTAATAAAATACTCAATTCTTTTATTTAGAGTAGGACAAATAAACATAACACTGCTATTCGATGGTACAATGTGAAGTAAAAATCCATTATAGTAGTCCTTGTGTTGCTTTAAGATTAAATCTGTAGTAAAGCATTAATAAAGCTTAATTCAAATAGTTAATGTGTTTTGAAATCGTTGATTTTACTTGATTTGTATTCAATAGCTCCGACAATGAAGTGATTAAAAAAACTGTTTATACTACGTCAATTTCATTGTTTCAGAAACTACCATGAAATTTATTTATACAGTGAAGGGGTTACAAAATGTATTGGTAATACCAATGCTAACGCTGCCACTGTTACTACAGTTCTCCAACAAACAATGACTTGTGGCTTTGACCTTTCACATGCCACCTCTGAGGTTGTCATGGTAGAGAGACAGCACTTACGCTAGCCGTGTTACAGTACCTCTCTTTATTGTTCGTTTTTCAATTTAGCTCCATTTGTTTTTCCTGAATAGATTTATGGGACATTTTTCACCGCTAAAAACACAACAGACAAGATCTGTACATTTACTCACCTGTTTGTTTTTTGTGCTTGGTTCATCATTGCATTTTTTTTCTTTTTTTTTTTTGTGGGAGTCCTACATGGAGGGTATAGGGAAATAAATAATAATAACTATAAACTGGAGATGATCTCCAAGCATAGGTAATATTTTTCGATTGAAAAATGGAAGGAATAATTCTGCGACCTGGATTCGAACCAGGAACCTCAACTATCATGGTCTATTGCAGACACCCGGACAGCCAAGCTGTCTCAAGGTGTCTTAAAGACAACCAAGTTGTCACGGTTGAAAGCCAATGGGAGACAGGCACCTGGCCCATAGATCGAGAATTTCTCCACTCCAAACCATCAGACATGGTGATTGGTTCATCTAATCACGTGGTACGTGAAAAGGCGGCTGCGATTAGATCGCTATTCCTTGTGTTTTGAAGTGGGGCAAAAATTCTATACTGTATAGGTTATAGTTTGCAAGAATTAGAAAACCTATTAGAGCTGTACAAAAAATCGAAATTCATAGTTTTGGAAACGAGACTGTATAACATTAGAACACGCTTACAAAAAATACTACAAGCGTGCAATGCAGGGGCGGATTTAGACTTGATGAGGCCCTAAGCTATATGAAGCCCCTACCATGTTAAACTGATTGGGAGGTCCTACAGAAGGTCTACAGCATGGTGAAATATACTAAGCTGTAGCTTATTTAGCTTATACATAAATCTGTCCCTGGTGCGATGGGAGCGACGTCTGTACTCAATTACTATAAAGTGAAGTTTCGCATGTGTTTTTTGGTGATCAAAATTACCAGCCAGGCACGTAGATGGGGGGGGGGTCAGGGGGTTCAACCGTCCCCCATTTATAAATGAAATACATTGTGAAGTAGGCCACTAGACAGTGAAAAAATCATAAAAAAATCCCATTAACCCCCCACCCTACTACGGTACTGCTAGCAGCCTCCGAAAACTCCTAAAATTCGAAGTATTGTTATTATCAATTACATTATTATTATTAGTTGATTCGGTCGGGTGATATTATTTTCGCACATTGCAGGACTTTCATGCAAGGCTGTGAGGCATTCATTTCCTTCATAGATAAGCATTAAACAGCTGACATAGATAAAATAAATAAAACATAAAATAAAAGTAAAAAAACAGTTTAACGAATTTAAAAGGTTTATTTAATTACAGTTCCAGGCGTCTCGACCCATACCTCATGATTACATGAGCCAATCACCGTGCGGCACCGGGATGGTAGCCACTGCGTTTTTATTATTATTTGAAAAGCATTCATCAACTTATTCTTTTCTATTTACAGGATCGTAACATGATATTGGGTTATAAAGCTTTTTTTGTCACTCCATCTGATTCTTTAGCAGTGATAGCTGCTAATGCTGATTGCATTCCATATTTTGTGAAGACTGGATTAAAAGGATTTGCACGGAGCATGCCTACTGGTGGTGCAGTTGACAAGTAAATAATATGGTTCAATATACTCAAGAGAAAATGTTGATGTTAGTTTATAATGTTTATGTATATCAATTCATATTTTTACTTTTCAGAGTAGCCAGGGATAAAAATAAGGAATTTTTTGAAGTCCCAACTGGCTGGAAATTTTTTGGAAATTTAATGGATGCCGATCGTTTGTCTTTGTGTGGTGAGGAAAGCTTTGGCACAGGTTCTGATCATATTAGGTGATGGATTTTATGAATGGGAATGTTTCATTTGTTGCTGCTTATATATTGTTAACTAGTAATTATTATTTATTTGGACACATTAATAAGTTCGTTTTTTTTTGTTTTTTAAATCCAGAGAAAAGGACGGAATTTGGGCAGCATTAGCATGGTTGTCTATTTTGGCTATTAAAAAGCAAAGTGTCCAAGAAATATTGCAAGATCATTGGAGTAAATACGGAAGAAATTTTTTCACAAGGTTAGAATTGTGAATCTGAACTTTCACTTTTTTTTGTAGTTACACAAGGTAACTTCATCCTGTCTTTTAACATTATAAAGATATGATTATGAAAATTGTGATGCAGACCCATGTCACAAGATGATGGAGATGTTAGATGAAATGGTAATTGGTGCAGACTTTATTGGTAAAACTTTCACCAGTGGTGATAAAACATATAAAGTAGCCAAAGGGGATAATTTTGAATACACTGATCCTATTGATGGTAGTGTATCAAAAAAACAGGTAATTGAAATGGAAGATTAATTTATTCAAAAGCAAAATTCAAAATTTTGATTGATTACATTGGTATTCGCATTCTAGGGCATACGTATTGTGTTTGAAGATGGCTCAAGAATTGTATACCGGTTAAGTGGAACCGGAAGCTCTGGTGCCACTGTCCGACTTTATGTTGATAGTTTTGAATCTGATCCATCAAAGCATCCACTTAATGCTCAGGTAAGTAGAATTTTTAAATAACATCACCCTATTTAAAACAAAAAAAATAAACGGTCATTAAATTTTGGAAGTTGAAGGTATTTTGTATATTTTATATAAGTTAAGCTGAATAAACTGGAGACCATAAAATTGAGAATTTCTATGACATAATTTGTGTTTCCATGACTAAACAGTAAACTTTGTTATAGAAAGCTAATAATGATAGTACACATGGAAAGGATTAAACTTATGCAAAAAGGATTTGTAGAGCTGTCCAATTACTTTTTCCAAAATTCTAAGCACTAGCCTTGCTACTTGTTTGCAGATTGTCAGCAAAGGCTGCAAAGACAACAGTGCTTCTGATTTCATTAGTTCTCTCCTCAATGGCCTGTTCTTGAATATTGCCAAAATGTACCTGTTGTACATAAAAAGTGTACAATTTGAGCAAGATTTTTACGATTTGGATGTCTTGTTGTAGCAGCATTTTCATTAGCAATAAAGTAGCATCTCAATATGTCAAACAACTCTTCAACTGTGTACTCTGCCCTACACTTATAAAATGATGTCATTTTAGCTGTTTCTTTTTATCCCATTAAACAAGAAAATGTTATCGATATAGATGTTTCAAGAGATTTCCAGAATAGGAACTGGAAATGTTTATGGTGTGATTCCAATGATTGTGGGATTTGAACCAGACCTCTTTGTTCAGAAGCACACACTTAAGCTTAGCTCCACAGGAGCCCGTTGTGTGGCTAGCTAAACTGATATTGATGAGGATGGCAGTCTTTATTTTATTTCTTTTTATTTTCTAGTGAATCATTCATCTAATTTTGATGAACTTTTTTAAAAAAGTTAGAATTTCAAGGTCTTATCTCTTACAATGTAATTTGCATTTGGCCTAATTTGCAATTTCAGGACCTATTTGCAATATCGCATTTCAGATTCCTATTTTCATTCCAAATTATTTGAGATGGACCAACCTTTCCTTTCTACCTTATACTGTTTAATCTTATTTGTTTCGTAAGATGCCAGTATTGCCAACTGATCAATAGAGTTGCAAAACTATAACAATACATGTAATTGGAAAATGGATCTTAGGAGGATTTTTTCATGCCATACATCCAGAAATTATAATTATATAGAGGGAAATAGTGAAGAAAATTCCGTGGCCTGGGCCCAAACTAGGGACCTTCAGGTTACCATCCTGATGCTATAATCATTAAACCTCTGGGGTCATGAAAGCTGTTGCTGTCAAACATGTCCGATGAGCATAGGTTAGTGTGGCACATTATTCACAACCTGAAGGAGTCTGGTTTGAGTCCAGGGTGTGAGATTTTCTTTACTATTTACTACAATTTTTCTCTGTTTAATTATTAATGTTCAAATGTATAGTTTGAAAAAATCTTCCTAAGACCCATTTTCCAGTTATTAAAATATTATTCACCCATTCACCATGGTGGGCTTTCAGGGGGAAGCAGGGGGATGGGAAGAAGATAGAAGAATAGAGAGTATACATTTGAACTGAGAAGGAGTACACCAAATTATGTAATATTGACTGAAATAGGAAGAGTAAAGTTGAAGGTAAATTTGGTGAGAAAAGCTTTAAAATACAAGGTGATTATAATTAAAGTCCCTTTGTAAAAATGCTATAAAAAAACAACCATGAGTCCGAATGACTTCAAATTTGGACTGAGCATTCTTGAAGAAGGGGCATTTGATATGGGATAAGAAAAAAATAGTTCCAAAATTTATCACTAGATGGCGCTGTAAGCGGCATAACGGAAGCGGATTCAGCTAGAAGTGACATTTTGAATTGAAATATGACGAGAACGCCATGAGGCCTGCGTTTTTATAACACGTGCAATGTCTCATGCGCATGCGTATCTTTCAATTTGCATAGTACAAATCCTCCTAGGCATAATATGCCGCTTACAGCGCCATCTAGTGATAAATTTTGGAACTATTTTTTTTCTTATCCATATCAAATGCCCCTTCTTCAAGAATGCTCAGTCCAAATTTGAAGTCATTCGGACTCATGGTTGTTTTTTTATAGCATTTTTACAAAGGGACTTTAATTATAATCACCTTGTATATTGAAAAGATTGAAGATATGCAAGAGAATAGATTGGTATGTTGGGAGGACATTAAAAAAATGGCTAGAGGGGGTAAGGGTTATAGATGGATTGATAAAATAAATGAAAATATATCAGAAGAATATAGAGAGATGTGGTGGGAAGATAAAGGAGTAAGAAAAATTAGTTTACAAGAATTAAATGAAAAAATAATGGAGACAATTGTGGCTAAGGAATTAAAGGAAAGGATGGATAGAATAAATAATTCTGTAACATGTAGAATATATAAAAAAATTATGACAAATTGGCAAATAGAAAGATATTTAACAATAGAAAATAATATTGGAGTAAAAATCTTATTTTTAAAGATTAGATGTGGAAATATTTTGATGGGAAATAATGTGTATGGTAGGGAGGAAGAAAGAATATGTAGAGGATGTAAAGAAGATGTAGAAACTTTGGAGCATGTTTTATTTGAATGTAGAATGGTAGAGGAAGAGAGAAAGAAACAAGTTTTAGAAAGAAAAGAAAATTGGGGAAAAAACTTACCTTGATGGAAATCAAATTAATTGGAAACTATTATGTGTCATAAAAGTTTTTTGTAAAAAAATAGTTGATTGAAAAGAAAGATATTCTGTAAAAGAAAATGTAAAGATCTGAAATAATGAAATGGTTAAATATTGAAATAGTATAAAATTTGAAAAGATGTTAAGTTTCTTTTGTTTAAGACTCCTCTTCCAAATATGTAATTGTATTACAATAAATGGAATAAATGGAATAAATGGAATAATAATAATAATAATAATAATAATAATAATAATAATAATAATAATAATAAT
>JAHWFO010050327.1:66444-87265 GCA_023313115.1 Rhysida immarginata
ATAATAATAATAATAATAATAATAATAATAATAATAATAATAATAATGTAATTGGAAAATGGATCTTAGGAGGATTTTTTCATGCCATACCTCCAGAAATTATAATTATATAGAGGGAAATAGTGAAGAAAATTCCGTGGCCTGGGCCCAAACTAGGGACCTTCAGGTTACCATCCTGATGCTATAATCATTAAACCTCTGGGGCCATGAAAGCTTTGCTGTCAAGCATGTCCTATGAGCATAGGTTAGTGTGGCATATTATTCACAACCTGAAGGAGTCTGGTTTGAGTCCAGGGTGTGAGATTTTCTTTACTATTTACTACAATTTTTCTCTGTTTAATTATTAATGTTCAAATGTATAGTTTGAAAAAATCTTCCTAAGACCCATTTTCCAGTTATTAAAATATTATTCACCCATTCACCATGGTGGGCTTTCAGGGGGAGGCCGTGGCCTGGTGGGCTTTCACTGAACAACTTCTATGAAGTTAAGCTACATCAAGCACGGCTCGTCACTGGATGGGCGACCATCCGTGATAGCCAATCTTCACCCCTCTGGCTGCTGCGACCATCATACAGCAGTTGTGAATCCAGGTCCATCCAGGGACCCAACTCGTCGGCCTCTGGCCATACAGGCGCCCTGGATGGACGTATTGGATCTAATTAATTAATTAATTTAAAAAAAAAAAAAAAAATCTTGGTTAAATCTTAGTCATTTAATAATAAAGATAGTCCTGGCTTGTGCACAAGGAGCCCTGCTTTAACCTGTGCTCATAGGATATGTTTGATAGCGACAGCTTCCATGTCCACTGTAGCTAAGTGGTTTATAGCATCGGGACAGTAATCTGAATCGAGTCCAAACAGTTGAATTTTCTTTACTGTTTTTCTCTTATTTAAAACTATAACACGTTTATCTGGCTTCACCTTATCCTCTTTTGCATGACCCTTAACACTGCAATCTTAATAATGGTATTGCTCAAAACAAATCGAAAAAATGTTACCTTAACCAAGGATAAACATTGGATGCTGTTATTTTTAAACAGCGTTAATGTTTAGATTTTCTTAGATAAAAATGGTAAAGTATTTACTTGATTATAAGACTACTTCAATTATAAAACAACCCCACTTTTTTGAAGTAAATTTTTTGGAAAAATTTTTTTTAATGAACATGAAAGCAAAAATACTTTCCGTATTTAAAAATTTAAACTACTTTAATTGAAATGTTTCTTGATTTCAAATAAAAAAAAAAAAATGGTACCACGTCAATCCATACTTAAAGCTTGAAAACTTGCTGTGATATGTGAATAGGAATGATATTTTTCCAATCTCTTGGGCGCTATCGTAAAATCTCGTGTGATCTCATTATGATTGAGAATGGCAGTGCCACTACAGCTGAGGTGGAGGGTTTTAGCATTAACTTGCAAAAGTCGGCATATTTGTGTAATTTGCAATTTTAAGATGACCCCCCCCCCCCTGTTTTTATTGGCTCTTAAATTTGGAAGAAATCATCGTATTATATTACAGTAAATTTCGTATTTAATATGACTGAATTTTTAAAGGGCAACTGACACAAAAATTTAAAGTTGGGGGCACAAGAGTTGACCATTTCATAGGGGAGGTGCAAGGATTTAACCATGCTAATATTAGGGAGGGAAGGGAAACTCCTCTTCCCCTACCCCACCCCCAAATTGGAAAGTTAAAAGACTAATTTAGGTCAGAAGGGAGTGAATAAATAAAATGAATGACTGGATCCAAAGGTTTAAGCCATAGCCTAATAATACGAAGTCAAAGGGAGTTATATTAGGCTTGGCACCTTTAGAAAGCGTTGATAATACACACCATTTATCTTTGGCAAACTCAAGGGAATAAATTGTCATAATAAGTAGCTTTAGAATGATGCACAGAAATTTTGACGAGTGGTCTTTAAATTTCTTTTCAATGTAAGGGGACGAGCTCTTTCTAGCTTTTAGATAAAGGGCATTCTTCCGCTATATCAGACGCATAAAATCTGGTGTTATCCAAAGTTTAACAGGACGAGATGGAACCATCGATTGCTTAATATGATGACAGTAAAGTAATGGTCCCAGCCTAAGCCCAAATGAGAATTAAAGCGACCAAACAAAGCGTCACAATCTAGATTTGGCAAGAGTACTTCATGCCAATTGGTGGTTAGTTCTAAGGAAATTTTCAACGCAATGATATGATTCTTACTAATTAATCTTGAAGTTATAAAGTTACTAGTAACTTTGGAGGAAACTTCAGTTGGGAAAATGACCAATAGAGGGAAATGATCACTTATATGAACGTCAATTGAATTACTAAAACATGAAGTGCTCAAAGAAGAATAACAACCGTCAGTGTCGGTGAAACGACTAATAATGTGTAAAAGAATTGGTAACTGGGTAATGCCCAGTACTAATAAATGGATCTAAAATTTGGTGAACATAGGCCGATGATCTACTTGTATCAATATTAAAATCACCGATCAGTATAACCTCAGATTTCAAACTTAGCACATCAAAAGCTAAAGTCGACAAATACGAACAGAATGACATAAGATTTTCAGATGGTGGACGATAGAATACTGAGATCAATCTGTTTTGGCCAATGGAAAGAAAGGGATAAAATCTCATAATTGGGAGTTAAGGTTGAATGTTACTTTTAAGATCGTCTTTTGCGTAAATGCATATCCCCCCGCCACGCTTACTGGTTCTACTAATAGAAAAAAAACTTGATAACAAACTTGATCTAAGTGGGGGATAGATTGGTGCATTTTACACCATGTCTCTACAAAAATTATAAGTGTTGGTGATAAAATTAAATTACTTAAATTTATCAAAAAAGGGTCGAAATTTGCTGAGATACTCCTTATATTTAGAAAATATATAGAAAATGAACTATTATCACTACGTAAGTAAGGTTGCAATGAAATCGTTGCAACAGCTAACGACTGGGTATAGAAAATCAGACAAATCTGTCATATTACGAGTCCTGTGAGAAAAGTATCCGATATTCGATCGGGAAAAAAAAATTACACACCTGGAGCATTGGAAACTTAATCGCCCTCAAAGTAGTCTCCTTGGGACTCCACACACTGCTCCCAGCGGTGCCGCCATTATTGGAAGCATTCCTGGAAAGCGTCTTTCGGAATGGAGTTTAGCTCGGCTGTCGTTGCAGCCATAATGTCCTCTCTTGTCTGAAATCGCGTTCCTTTCAATGGCCTCTTGAGTTTGGGGAACAGCCAAAAGTCGCAGGGAGCCAGGTCAGGAGAGTAAGGAGCCTGTTGTACTACGGGAGTCTGTTTTTTTGCCAAAAAAGTCTGAATCAAGTTTGGTTTTTGAGGCGCCAATTGCCTGTTGACCACAACTGCGGTCTCTTGCGCCGCACTGCATTACGTAGGCGACGGAGGACATCCCTGTAGTACTCTTTGGTGATTGTTTGACCCTGTGGTGTGTACTCGTGGTGTACCACACCGCGAGAGTCAAAGAATCACTTTCTTAGCAGTCAGCATCACTTTCACGTTGCTGCGCACTTGGCGGGTCTTCTTTGGTCGTGGTGACGAGGAATGCTTCCACTGTGATGACTGACGGTTTCCACCTGGCTGTCGCCCAGTTTCTGGCAAGATTTGATGCAGTATCGCTGCTCCAGTCGTTCCGTCATTTTCTTTCAAATCAAAAACCGACGAGAGCACGACACACTACCTCCCTCTAATGCTGATTGCCAGCAACTGATGCTATTGAGAGACGGGGAAAAAAATTCAGACATACGCTCAAAGGTTCAAGGTCAGCACATGCAAGCGCGCGAGATCCAAATCCATCAGGTTTTCGCAAAAAAAAATTAGGTCGGATACTTTTCTCACAGGCCTCGTATATAACTAAAAATTAATTAGTAATATAAATAAACTAAATAATAACCTAACATTAAGATTATTTGCAATTAAATGCTTACAAAAAAAGCTTAAAACTAAAAAGGGCCAAGTGAGGCAGTAATAAAGGGGGGGGGGACCATTTGTACAAATAACAATAAACATGTAACTAATCATAGTAAATTAAGCAAGAGATAATAAATGTGATTATAAGGAATCACTTCAGGACGTAGGTTTTCCACAACATTGGAAATCGGCTTCAGACTGTATCCTGAAAGGTCGGCCTAAAATATCTTTAGCAACGATCCGGCCATCCGAACTCCATACATTTTGGGGACCCAGTTTCGCAAAAGTTTATACCGGTGCCTGGTCAGATCTCCAATATAACAACGGGAGACGGGCAGAGGTAACGACGGTTCTTAACTGTTAGGTCACGAGTCATCAAAGAGGTGAATTGAACAATGATCGCCCTAATAGAGTTCCCATTCCGTGGTCTGAGCTGCGACTGTCTGAGCGTTGTAGTTTAACATCCAACTTAGAAGCACAGATGTCGGAAATAAGAGCAACGGGATCTTCAGATGGAGTTTCAGCGATGCCAATAAAACTAAAATTGTTTCACCTCGAATGCTGTTCCAAATCATCAATTTTGTCATGTAGGGTATCGATTTGTGAATTGCCATTAATAAATAAACATGTCTCCATTTTCAGAACTCGAGCAGTTAAACTTTGAATTTGTTTTTCAAATTCTGAGATAAGAGATAGAGACTGCTCCATTGAATCTATAAGAGGTGTAATTTTCGCAGTCAGGCCAGTCAATCGAGATTCAAGTCGATCACCGTATTTGTTAAGAAATTGATCAATTAATCTGTCAAGAAAATCATCATCTGACATATAAGATCCAACCACCCTCTCCACAACACCCACGACCGACTTGTCCGACAACTTGCCGGGCGAGCTCACCGACTGTTGAGAGCGAGAGGGGTAGTAGACTTAACAATTTTATCTGATGGTTTAGGCATCACAAGAATTAGATGAAATGGCAGATTAGAAGAGAGCAACAAGTAGAAACTGGAAAAACTCACTTGCACAAAACACAGTAAGTCCGAATGAATATTTACATAGTACAATGATATCTGGTATGCTTAGAGTAAAACTATGACGTAGTAGTAAGGATAAACTTCTAATCAATGACAAATTATGAATCGCAACAAAGCTGAGAACAAACCAGGAATGAGGGTCACATTGAATAGTGAATGATAAAGATTAACTGCTAAAGAAATATAAAGGTAGACATAGTATCAATGCAATGCCTTCACTTGGTTCCTGAATGGAGCTCAGTTAGACACATCTGTCCTAGTCTCCATCTTATCAAAATTAGAGATAGGCCAGTATTACAGTGGTGGATAATGCATGCACTTACCATCATTCCTTTATGGTATTGTAGCTTTCACAATGACGAGTATACAAGAGTTCTGTGCATCCTACAAACTAAAAACACCTTTTTTGGATTTTTGATTTTCATTATGTTTTATAGCATACACGTGATATTTTGCATTGTTGTGTAGTTATTACTGGTAGTATTCCAGTCAGTGAAATAATTTCTAAGCCAAAACTTGATGAACCTATTAAATCCAGTCAATTTTAATGCACTCATAGTGTATTAGATTTCTGGATTATAGAGTACACATGGGTTTTCAGGATCTGTTTCAGTTTCCAGTTTCATTTAATTAAGTTCTGGTTCCTGTTTATGAACAGAAATTCCAAAATGCATTAATTTGTTCTGAGTTTTGTACATTTTTGGTATGATCTCACCAAACAGTGCTGCCCAACTCCACAGGAAACGTTGGACAGCTTGTGGAATGATGAATCACATAGCTTGGGTCCTTTGCATGTGATTGCAGACAATCTGAACTCTGAAACCTACAAGGACATTTTAGACAATCGGATATTATGTGGAATTTTTTGGTACTGATGATGTTTGTTACTTTCAGGATACTTAGTGATAATGCACTATGTTATATTTTGGTTTCCATTTAGGCATGGGCAAACATGAATGTCAGTAAGTAGCCTTCTGTGGCCCTTACAGAACCCTGATCTTAACCCAATCAAACATTATGGGACGAATTGGAGTATCGAATGGCTAGGTTCTTGCAGCGAATATGAACTCAAATAACAGAATCAAGAGGTTACATCATTAACAGAATGGGCTTACTTGCTTTCTAACAATAGAAACAAAGACAGACTAAATAGGAAGTTTGGTAACTAATTTATTTAACACCTACGCGTTTCGTGGATCATACAATAATCATCATACGTTCCCTGATAAGATTACATCTTCAATATTGAGAAAAACCAGACAGCCAAGGCAAGGAATCGAAGAAAATAATGAGAGTGAACATAAAAAGTACCAGAGTTGACCAGAAATAACGAGAATCAGCAACTTATTTCGGGACAAAGGCATCAGAGTTGCGTTAAAGACCAACAACAAATGCCGATATATGCTTAACCCAAGAATCGTTAACCAGGAACATGAATGTGACTACAGAACCAGCGGTGTATACAAGCTAACATGCCCCGATTGTGGCGCATTTTACATCGGATCTACGAAGAGGTCGTTTAAGAAAAGATACGAAGAACACCGCAATTCTTGGGTGAAAGGGGATGGCAAGTCGGCCTTTGCCGTCCATCTTATTAACAATCGACATCAATTCGGTGCCATCAAGAACATAATGGATATCGTAAGGAAGGAACGTGATCATAAACGGATTTTAACAATAGAAGCCTTGGAAATCAGAAAATATATAAAGAATGGAGACAAACGTATCTTAAATAATCAAATTAACTTTGAAAACAGCACCATTTTAGACTAGTCAATGATGTGACAAAAACAATCAAAAAATCGATTCATGAATAATATCGATGTATCGGAGCTCGCTTGTAAGAGCCGTTCTACGATGATGTTATGAATCATCCGCCCCTTCCATTATATAATACACTCAATCTTGTAATTTATTATAATTAATTTCATTTATACCATCAATGTTTAATTTGTATTTAATGGTTTATAATTTTTATATTTATTTTCTTCTATGTTATCTTTTTAAGCTGTCAGTTTTTATAATTTTATTATTGGTGTATTGTTCAAATAGTCTTGCTATGCCATTGGATTACCTTGTACTTGATTATTGTATGATGATTGGATTTCCTGCTATTGTAAACCCCTCCAATGAGAAAGTTTTTCTGATTGGAGGGGTATGGCCATAAAAACAGGCCTCCGTTCTTGACTGAACGTAGTTGTATCCTACCCTGAAGATGTGGTTTCCACGAAACGCGTAGGTGTTAAATAAATTAATTACCAAACTTGCTATTTAGTCTGCCTTTGTTTCTAAAATAACAGAATGTTTATTGGAATCTTATAGAAAGTGTGCATAGAATCAGAAGAGTGACTGACTTATTTTCAATACACGGAAGTCCAACAAGACCTTAAATAAAATATTACTTTTCCTGTACATGTGTACTGTCAATTCCATTTTTGTAAGGTAGCGTACATTAGGATTATGGGTTAAAGTTTTGCTGGAGTCATTGATGTTATTTGTCTCATGTTTGTGTTAAATAACTGAAAAGATAAATGATTGTGTGAAAATGACATCATTATTGATGCATCAAAAATTCAAAAATGCCAAAAATTTTATATATTGTTTTGATATGTTATACATTAATAATGTTATCTATAGTATACGCTCACTCACCAAAAGTCATGGCACACCCCTCCAATCAGGTTCCCTGTCAGTAATGAGACAGATCCCGCTGCTTCCATTCTCGGAATGCAGGTGCACAGGACTCCTTGATATCACACAATCATTGTAAGCAAAACTAGCTGCAGAAATGGAGATGATTGTTGGTGGCAGACGGATGGGTGCCTCAATATCAGATGTAGCCAACTTCTTATTTTCCCACACAACCGTTGCAAGGGTCTATCGAGAGTACACCCAAAGAGGAGTTACAACCCATATCGGACAACAGACGGGCTACCCATGCTTCATTAATGCCAGAGATGTTTGCCGGGTCATCCGGCTTGCAACTGGCGACCGAAGGGCGACAATGGCCAAATCACCATGCGGTACAACCAGGGATGTCCCATAACTGTGTCCGTGACGACGATTCGGCGAATCTTGGCAGCTGGAGGCCACGGTTTCAGCTGCATCGGGCCAATGGTCGTGTCCGTGTCTGGCACAGGCCACATAAATCCATTGACCCCGCTTGTCAGGCTTGCATTGGGTCCATTGGTGCATCTGACATCCGCTCTGCGTGCTACTTCCTACGTCGATCTGCTTGGGGACCACCTGCACCCCTTCATGAACTGTTTTTATCCCGCGGGCGAGGGCATCTTCCAGCAAGATAATGCGCTTTCACACAAGGCCCTTGTGACGCAGCAGTGGCTGGAGGAACATGCTACCAACTTCACGACAATGATTTGGCCTCCACGTCCCCTAGATTGCAAACCCATTGAACATTTGTGGGTCGTCATCGGACGATCTGTCAGGTCGTCACCAACACAACTGGTAAATGCAGCATCGTTATGGAGTGCAGTAGAGGCAGCATGGCTTGCAGTGCCTGTGGATGCGTTCCGGTGACTGATAGACTCTCTTTCACGACGGGTTGCCATCGTTATCTGGGCCAGAGGGGTCCCAATACGTTATTAGGTAAGTGTGCCATGACTTTTGGTGAGTGAGTGTATGAACTGAAGATATTGTTCAGAAACTTTTTTGACATTAAATGTTTCGATGTCCTTTTCTCTCCAGAGTTTTTTTTGTTTTTTTTTCCTTCTTATAAAATATACAGTAAAATGTGTGCTAAAGACCACCTGTCGCTATGTACACTACATGATCAAAGGAGTTGGGACACCCCTGTGAACGCCTACCGTAATTGTGGGACTGGACTGGGCCCGCTCATCAAGGTGGACGGAAACCTCAATGCTGATGGCTACAGGACCATTCTGGATAACGGGGCACTTCCAGCGCTATGGGAACACTTCGGTGACGGGCTGTTCCTCTTCCAGCACGACAATGCGCCTTGCCACAAAGCAAGATCCATATCTGCGGGTTGAAGAACTGGATTGGCCCGCCCAGAGTCCTGATCTCAACCCCATCGAACCTCTTTGGGTTGAATTGGAACGACGTGTGAGATCCAGGATGGTTCGCCCTACATCTGTCCAGGAACTGACCACGACAGTCCTCGAGGAATGGAGGTCAATACCTGTGGACAGTATGCCATGTAGGGTGGAGGCAGTGATAGCAGCTCAGGGTGGTCCTACACGCTACTGGTTGAAGCTTTTTGCGGCTTTACGGTAGAGCAACAGGTCTCCCAACTCCTTTGATCATGTAGTGTATATAACGATCACCTGTGCTTAATGACCATTTTTGCTTGGTCCTGCAGAAAATTACATGGGAAACCTAACGCGACCAGCGACAGTCATTTTCGATTCCCTTTGTATCTAAACCTATACTAAAAAAATCTTAAAGAATAAATCATTAGATGGTCAGTGAGGGTTTTAATGGTACGCCTACCTCAGCTGTTCGAATTAATGATGAAAAATAGGAAAGAAAATTCCGCAGCCCGGATTCGAACCAGGAACCTTTGGCTCGGACCGCCAACGCGCTAACCAATTGCGCCACTAGGTAACTGCTCTAACCAAGCCCTAAGGTCATGCAAATTGGGGTTTGTTTTCATGGCCGCAGTGGCGCAATTGGTTAGCGCGTTGGCGGTCCGAGCCAAAGGTTCCTGGTTCGAATCCAGGCTGTGGAATTTTCTTTCCTATTTTTCATCATAAAAAAATCTGTCTATAACGACCATTTACACACCCAATTTAGTCCTATCCTAACTGCCAACGATATCACTACACTTTTTTTCAGTAATCAACCAATCAGGTGCTGCTTAAAGTGCCAATTATACCACCAGAGTCAAGAGATACAAAAACGGAAGCACTGGTTCTTTTAGTCCACTAACCTCATTTACTATGTCTAACAACCGGAGAGTGGTTGCGAAAAATCTTGTCTAAAAATAACGACCACCTTGCTTTTTGTGTGCAAACGATTGGACTTCAAAGCTGGGCTGTAAGTGGTCGAGTGGAATCAAAATGGCGCACAAAATTCAACTCTTTTAACTGTCTGGACAATCAAATGTTTTTAACCGTAATCGTAGTCGCCGGGTTTTAACGACATAGTTTCAGTTTTGAATAATCATCATTAAAGCTATCTAAAAGCACAGATGCACAGAATTGTCCACTTGGAAACCGTTCAACGTACTATGTCACCTTCTGGCGACCGGTCGCACTTTATGGAAACAACATGGATGTGTTCAAAAAGCATTTTGAAGATTTAATTTTCACTAGAAAGACAAATGTAAAAAATGTAACTTAGATTCTTTTACAAAGAAATGAACATGCCTGGTTTTAAATATATGTATTGATTTGTAATTTTTTTGATTGAATCTGTATTTAACGACCGGCTGAGCTTAACGACCACTTTTGTTTGGTGTCGTAGGTGGTCGTTATAGACAAGTTTTACTGTAGTAAATGGTCATATTTTTTGTTTAATTTTAAGCTACCCATTTAAATTATTTTTTTAATTTTAGAATATTATCTTTTTGTTCAGTTTTTAAGAGTTAATTGTTAATTTTATTTTTCTTCCTCATGTTCAAGGATATGTTAAAGCCTCTTGTGGAAATTGCTCTCAGCATCTCAAAATTGGAGGAGTACACTGGTAGGACTGCACCTACTGTCATCACGTGATTTCATTTCAAAGATTATACAAATTGCAAGTTAATTTTTTAGTGAAATACATTTCTGGTCATCCCTTCCTGAACCTTTTAATCTTTTGTAAATAAAAGAAAAATGATTTAATATTTCATACAGCTTATCTTATTTGAATTAAAGTGTTTATTTCAGTATTGCCATATGTGCTATAAAAGAACTAATATAAAGTTTCTTCTTAATCTTATCAAGGATACTTTAGAATTTTTCATGTTCAGTAAACAGTGAAATTTAATTATTCCTTGATTGTGGGGAGGGGGGGCTATATGTATAGTAATCAAAAGTGAAAATTGTATTCAATGACTTTTTGTTTTGTAATGTAAAATTTTAATATACAAATCTACAAATCTTGGTTTTCTTAGCTCTTCCTCTTTATATAACAAGGCATTTATAGTCTTTTAATACCATTAACATATTTAAAACTGTTTGCAAATAAGTGTATTCCTAGGATTTTTTTTTTTTTAATTTTGTATTATGAACAAATGTTATGCAAGCATTTGGCGTACGTTCTTGACAATGAATGAATCAAAACAATTCCTACGTCCTTCTCTTCAAAATGTATTTTCAATATTTCCAACAGTGAAAGGTCTATGTGCGTATGTGTGCATGTGTGCGTGCATATTTAGTAAGAACAGCACTCCCTTTTTAAGTACAAAGATAAAAATACAAGCCAACCTCCAATTTTCTATGCTCTCCTCTTAGAGATATGTAAAGAAATGTTATTTGTTATAGTTTAGAAATTTTTGAATGCAAAAAATTTTCTTAATAGACTTAGTCAGGTGCTAGATTGTTAAATTTTTAAAAACTCAAGGGAGCAGAATATAGAATTGTATGTCTTTTCTAGACATTTTTCATTTTATAACATTAATATTAAATTTCCATATTGTCAGTTTATCTTAAAGATGTTCTATTGAATTCAAGGGACTGCTAAGTTTGTGCCTCATTAATCGGGTACACGAACTGAAACTAACTTCCATAGAATATGGCTGTTAAAATTTACACATAGAAAGAAGTTGGGAGTGAGAAAGGAATCCTGTTTCACTTATCAGACAATATAATGCCGCCCATGTATAGCCATTCATTGAATACCAAAGATCTGTACACTCTTAGTTGGATGCATATGTAATAGATAATTCTCCCCCCCTTTTTTTTTTATATATATATTAATGTTGGAATGTTAAAATTTGTTTTTGTTTTGTTTTTTTGTTCATTCTTATAAAATTAAGTTTTATATGAATTATAATAATTACAAAACCACTTATATTTGAAAACTAGTTTTTAAAAGTTGAAATTTATGTGAATCAGAACAATCTAAGCATGTAAAAAATTGCAGAGATGCTCAGCTGTATGTGCTAGATGCTTTAGCACTATTATGGATATCCTAGAAGAAGTCAAATTTGCCATATGACAATTATCTATTACTGTATTAGATTTCATCCTCATTGAAACTGTCCTGAACCAGAAATAAAATATGGAAGGGAAGTTAATGTTGTTCCACTGTTGTAATTTCATTTGCCTACAGGTGGTTGGATTCTTTTTTTTTTTTTTTTGTTTTCTTTGTTGATTTTTTATTTTTTATTTTATTTTTAGAATTTCATGTTAAATTTAACTATGATTTTTAACAAACCTCTTGATGTGACAAAACGACTCTACTGCCATCAGTCTGTGTAAATAAATTGTAAATATTAAAAAAAAAAAGGTATGAAAGCGAAAGCTGCATGATGAACTGTGTTAATTTAATCAGTCTACAATTTTTTCCCCTTAATATTGGCCATTACTAATTTCTGCATATTCCCTTGGTTATTTAGTCATTTTACAGGAGAGAATTTTTACTTCTGCTATTAATGAATGAAATAATTTATATAGGGAGAGGGGGTTCACCTCTGTTTGTATGTTCTTAATTTTTTTTTTTTACTCTCAAGTTTATAAATCACGAGTTTGTATCGTTTGCCAGAAACTTTATAATTTGCAAATACTTTGCTGATATTCAGTTTGTTTGTTTTCTTTAATGAAAGTTAACTTGGATAGCCAACCATTATTTATATTAGCAGGTAAAGGGCTAGAAGAAAATTTAATAAAGCTTTTATACAAATTCTGTAAGTCTTGAAGGATGTAGACTGAATTTTTCTCTTTAAGTTTTTATATATCGACATAAAATTAAGTTGTCTCAAACCAACGGTCCCAACTTTTAACTGGTCTTTTCTTGGTGGGCATTTAATCTTGGCTATTATCGTACACAGTGCACATATAAATAAATACACTTAAATAGAAAAGTTTAATTTTGTTTGGCATGCTTGCCAGTCCTTGCATACATTGGAAACTTCTTGGAAGCTAAAATAAATTTTCATATATCAAATCAAAATTTGATATAAACAGCTGTTGTTTATCACATTGTTAAGAGTTTGCATTCATCAGTCTATACATACATATTTGTATGTTCGGAAATAAACAGATCTTTAGGTATGATTGAAGAATGTCTGAGACTTTAAAGATGATAAAAAATAGAATACTATTTTTGTACTATTTTTATTAAGAAAATTTAAAAAAAACAAAAAACATTATAATAATAATAATAATAATAATAAAAATAATGACATTTGTCATCTTATTTTCTAAAGGATTAATCCGTCCCTTTTGTCTGTAAGACGTTAATGTACATTTCTAGATTAAGCAAGTTAGTTGTTAATGTTGTACATGTGTATGAATGAGTAGCGCTTCAGTTTATCATTATCTCTCCCTCTCTTTTGCTATACTGTGGCATGTTCTTTTTTTGCTCTTATATTGTAAATGCTTATTTCCTTGTTCTAAATTCTTGAAATTAGTATAGATGCTGGTTTGACCTGAAATGGCTGTTCAATTTTGTGGCAGTCACTTTGATATTATTGGTCTCCTTTGTAGCTTATTTAAGATAAACATTCTGAATTAAATGATAGTTTAAATTATGACTTTATTTGTTGAATAATGGATAGATAGCATCGAACTCAGAATGATGCAATGCTTATTTTTCATTTTGGGTTCGCTTTTATTGTGAAAAAAATAATGTTAGAAGAAATTTAGGGGAATGCCTTTTGGCTTTTCAGCCACATAAAATATTTAAAAGTATATTAAACAAAAAACAAAAAAAATGGACTCAGTGCTAATTTTGTATGGTTTTTCTTTTGATGTGTACATATGTAAGATTTTAGCGATTTGTTTGTATATGATTTTGTGGTTCTTGCCTGTGAGCAGCAAAGCCACAGCAAGGATTGGAATAGCAACCAGCGGAAACTGCCTGAAAGATTTAGGGCTAGGGTTGGAAGTGTTAAAAGCTGGATTCAAGTCTTTGACATCCAACCTGGACCTGATGTAAGATAGTCATTTATATTTATATTTTTTTATGAGAAGAAAAATATTAATAAAAAAGAGAATTGTAATAGATTTGCTAGTCGCCTTTATAATTAATAAAATTAATTTTTGGTTAATGCTTCTTTTAAACTGTTTAAGGTTTATTTTTTTTTTTTTTCCCTCCTTTTTTATATTTTTTTTTGTTTGTTTATTCTGATTTGAAATTGTCTATTTTATTGAGGTAGTATTTTAAGAAGGATTTAGTATTGTGCTCATTTTAATAATAATAATAATAATAATAATAATAATAAATATATCAATTTATGTATTAACTTGTAGGCAAAATACTTATAACAGAGGAACAAAAGTTAACACAGATTTAACAAATTGTAAACAATAGATAAAATATAAATTGGAAATACATTGTGATTTTTATGTCAATGGAAATGGGAAATAAATAAAAATGCTCATGCTTAAATGTAAGTTGATATTTGCAATAAAAGTTTTTTGATGCAAATAAATGTGTATTTACTGTTTTGGCCTAATGCAAGAGTCTCCGAAGTAAAGTATGCAAGAGATTTTTAGCTGGTCTGCTGCGTACTTCTAAACCAGTATAACATTAGTCTAGTAATGTTAATCTGCTTATGCTTTACTGTTATCCATCACTTGTTACATGTCGTGTGAAACGTGCTCTTGAGGATGGGAGGAACTAGATGTGCCATTTAGACAAATATCCAGGCAGTTCTTTTCCAGAAACATTTTGGGGACTCCTGACCTAAAAAAAATTTTGCATTTAAATCAATCACCTCAATATGTAGCTTCACTGATTAAATGTTTCATCATTAAAACTTAAATATTGTCAATTATAAGAAAATTTAAATATAATCATAAATAAAGTGTGGATAATAAGGATAAAATCCTATCAAGCTCCATGACATAAACCCACCAAATTATCATAGGTATAATAAAGAATAAAAATAGTAGGATCTTTATATAGAAATATTGTGTAGTTTAATTGATCCGGTGCATTTTGATAGTTAATTATTTTCACAGACAAATTTAAAAGAGGGGAAGGCAAGTACGACATATGAAGACACAACTCCAGTAAACATGTTAAATTTGGGTGAAGTTTTTGTTCTTTCTCATTATTTCCCAGCAACATAGTCTCAATAAGGATGTATGCGTCACGAACAATTCAACGAACCTCATTTAGAGTATTAAAGATGCTAAAATTGTATAGTGGAATTCAGGAGGTTGAACCGCTAACTTTACTGAGGGAAAACATTGTTTTAGATTGGCAGCAAAACTGAAAAAAGCTTAAAGTAGGGAAAGAATACGAAAGATTAATAAAAATAGGCTTAACACTGACGCACAAAATCTCCCAAAAAAAAAAATAGGGAAGATAAATTCTCTAAAAAAAAACCCATAAAATACACAGTGATAAAGGAGGAAGGAAGGACTGCACAATCACCACGGCACCCCCTCTGTCAAGAAATCCAAAGATTAGAAAAAATTCCAATTGGAGGATTTCAATTCAGCAGTCCTGACCAAAAAGAGCAGGACGCCAGCGTTGCAAGAGCAAACAAAGAATCCGTCAGCCCAACTTAAAGCTAATCACTACATCTCAAAAAAACACAAGCTACTTAAACACTAGGGGGAAGGAGGTCCCTACCAAATTACCCCACTCAAAAACTTAGGGCCTCGTCTTAATTTTATTCCCATTTATGATATGGCTACCATTCCCTAAATACAGCCTAAAAGCTAAGGGGACTGGCCTAGAGCTATGGCACATCGATTAGTAGATACACAATCTGAGGCAATTCCTAACAGAGAATACATAAATTAATATTCATATGGGCAGACCAAAAACTTCCATTCGTCAGCGTGGGTCTAGCCTAAACAAAACAAACATTCCTTAATAGCTAGCTTAACAACTAACTTAAAACTAACAAGCTAGGAAGCTTAAAGCTAATCACAACTGAAGATCCTAAAAGGTGTATTAATTCACGACAACCGGAGCAATGCACACAGTCCACGAAAACATAGTTCACTCGCAACACGAATAGTTTGCTGCTCAAAACGGGTGCATCACTCAGGTAGACAAGGTCTGGGGTAACAAAGACACATACCCATGACTCGCAAACATGGATGCAATCGTCTTGGCATCCAAACAATGTCGCACGCCTCAATCATCATCTGATTCTAACTGCCTGTGTATGCAGTCGTCTTGGCCGGCTGGCCTCTTGTATACCGGGCTGGTTCTGGTTATGCTGTCATCTGGCCCGGTGGTGAGGTTTGGAAGAGCAGCAGCAAGTATAATGAGAATTGGAAGACAATGAACGCGAAAACCTGAAGCAAATTCAAACGTCAACTGAAGGCGATTGTGTCTACATCGACGACGAGATGAAATGGCATGACGAGAATGACGAAACTCAACAGCGACGACAATCCAGGCGCTCATGGAAATCAATAATGCCTACATTACCCTAAAAGCTATACTGTGAACAAACAAAATCCAACAAAAACAAACTGGCGAAAAGCAATTAAAAAATTCCTGCTCAAACGGGACTAGACAACAACTGAACTGAATAGCGAAACGGACCAAATGTAACTTCATTTCGGGAGAAAATAAACTTAAATTACCGAGAAGGGAAGGAAAAACTGTTTCCATTTAGAAAAAAATAATTTCTCGTGCCATAAAGAATAATTGCCTTGTGTATACTATTAACCAGGGAATGGGAAAAAAGTGAGACAGGAGAGGGAGGGAAGGAGTTCAAAAGAACTGTCATTCAACTGAAACGAGAAAAAGAAACAATTTTCAGAAATTAACCAATTGATTTATGCAGTCAGGAATTTCCACCAGCATCTCACTGCATTGCATTATGGAAATCACAATCATGCAAAAGCAATGGAAAAAACAATGATTAAACATCGAGAAAATGCATTTCAAAATGCAGTCACTTGCCAAAAGTCGTGGGTTAGCACCTAATAACGTGTGGGACCTCCTCTAACCCGGCGAAGTGCCACGGCACGCTGTGGCATTGACTCCACAAATCGGTGGAAGACATCTGAAGACATTGCAAACCATTCTGACTGGAGAGCTTCCCACAATTGCCAATTATGGAGCCACACCGGCTTGCACAGTGCATGCTTGACAACTTGGGTCCATGGTCTTCATGGGGTCTGCATCACACTCGAGCCCTACTGTCAGCTCGTATCAGCTGGAATCGAGACTCATCAGACCAGGTCACACGTTTCCAGTTGTCAAATGTTCAGTCGTTGTGTTCATGGGCCCAGGAAAGATGTTGCTGACGATGTCTTTTATGATGGTTAGCTAGGGTACCCTCGTGGATCTTCTGCTTCCATATCCCATGGACACCAGCTTTTGTTGCACAGCTCGCATCGATACAGCTCTAGTATAACTCTGGTTAAAATCTTATGTCATCTAGCATAAGTGTCAGTTGTCTGTTAGTGGTGACCATCCTACTCGGACACCATTGGTCCCGTTCATTGAGAAGGTGTGGTCGACCACTGCATTGTCCATGGTGGGAGGTAATGCTGTCAAGTTGGTAATCTTGAAACTGTGGACCGTGGATGTTGAATTCTTGAGCCACCTCCGATATTGAATGACCCATACATTGTGCTTCACATAACAGGCCACATTCGAACTTGGATAACTCTCGTCATGTAGCCATTCTCACACTGAAAACCTCACCCCTTACTCATGACAGTATAATTAAAACTACTGATACTGATTTGCATATTTATACTGTTTGTACATGATGCTACTGTCACTTGATAAAAAGTCCAGTGCTATCCCATGACTTTTGGCATGTGAGTGTAAGTAGCAAGCAAAATCAAAAACTGTTGAAACAAATCAATTCAAATAAGGCAACAAAATAAAATAATAAATACAACAAACTGCTCTCAAGCAAAAATAAACAGAAAACATAGTGCACACTTAAAATATACGTCTGGTATCAAAACGTAAGCAAAGATGCTTCATAAATCACACAGATCAATTTTTAAAAATACTACTTATAATGATATAAATTACAGAAAAAATATCACTAGTGTTAACATCACTGCATAAAAAATTAAATCTTCATGTGAAAACACTTCATTAAGCTTGCAAAATCACAAAAACACACGCGTATACAAGAACTAAGCATGATATTATAACTAACAAAACATCAAAAACTGCATAAAATCAATTCATATGAAAATTCGATTTGTATGTAAAAACACTTCATCAAGCTTCCTAAATCACACAAATACATATACATAAAAGAATCATACATCCACTTAATAAAGACAAGGTTAAAATAATTCAACTGCAGGCGCACAAACCTGAAAAGACAAACAAAATCAGAGACTCCACACAACAGGAAAAACAGTTACCATCCCAGATTGAAGGATAACAATAGAGCGGTAGGCTAACGGGAAAGGAGCAGAAGAAGCCTTACTTATGCCCTTCCCTAAAACTCAACTAAATCCCTCATGTTAAAGCAAAAAACACGTCGTTCACTCTCAACTTCAGAGGAAATAAAGTTACAAAGAACAATGAGACACAGGGAAACCACTTATCCACAGAAAGTTTAATACAATGAATACGCATTTCGGTAGCCACGCTGCCTTCTTCAGCATCTAAGGGGAAGCTACAATCAAAGTAGGTAAGCTAATCTGATGGTTAGTGAGTACATTACAGAGCTTATATAGAGGACAATAGCCAATTAGGTAATTATATAACTGTAAAGGAATTAAAAGGATGAATAGACTGTAGCTAGAAGTTCAGCCAATAATAACATAACATAATATAGGGATGACTCAGCTAGGGAGATGGCTGGGTGGGAGAGCTGCTCTCTATTGGTTTTCCGTTGGTGGTCTTCTATTGGTGCGGTTCATAGGAAGTTTTATCATTCCAGCCATGGTCTTCAGATGGGTTAGGTCGAGAGGTCCTTCATCACTATTTAGAAGTTTGTTCGGCTCTTCACAGCTAATCGCGTAGCTCTCTAGGAAGTTCAACAACCTTGGGTCTCTCATGCTGTGGAGGAGTTTGAAGTCACCGGGATGGTAATCATGCTTTTAGTCTAGGATGTGGTCGGCAAATCTTGATACCCCAAACTTCCCGTTCCTGATGCACACCAAGTGTTCTTTAATCCTCATCTTATTTCTTTCCCTAAACCAAAAAACACTAAAAATTACACCCATCACTAACAAGAGGGAAATAAAGAGAAAGATGGAAAACAAAGACTATAGCCCTCATACGTACATCAAAAGTTACTTACTGAAATAATACGTGCATGGCGCCGAAACCCGCAATAACACAAGGGAAATACTTCCGTAGCTTTGAATCATGATCATGGCACCAGTTATGTGGGAAATGAGATCCGAACCATATGTCATAGTGCCAGTAATGTGGGAAACGGGGGGGGGGGGGGAACCACTACGATTTTGGCAAATGATTCAACGACCCTGAATTTATGTTGTGTTAAAGATGGTAAGGTTGTATAGTGGAATTCAGGAGGCTGAACCACTACCAAACTCGCAGTGAAGAGCAAGAGAAAGCAAAAACCACCAAAAACACGGATAAAATAAAACTTAAATAACACATCAAATAAAAAGGCATTAAAAAAGCAAAACGACACAGTTTAATGAACAAAACAGAATAACAAGTGTAAATAACAATCAACGACAGTGCAATCAATCACAATAAGCAAAGAAATCGCAATGTATCAGAAACATGGTTGGTTTGGTTTGGTTTGGTTTATTAGAAATTTTGGCGTTGACTACTAAGGTCACTTTGCGCCTTTTACCTAAGTTATATTTGTACGCGGCCCGGGACAAACACAAACATCCATGCCCATGGCGGGATTCGAACCCACGACCAGGTGGACTCGAGAACTAGAAAGCCGGCGCCCTAGCCCTCTCGGCCACCTGGCCAGCTCAGAAACATTGTTAAAATTATATTACCTAAGACAGAGTGATAATCATCCTCAAAGTACTGCTGGCTGGGCACTCTCATTAGCAGACAAAGAGAAAATTGTCTGTTTTCTAGATAACCCCTTTATTATAGTTGATCCAGGGAAAGATGGAGTAGGCATGGTGTTATATTGATTAAGCATGTCAGGCAGTCGATGCGCATGGAATTATGGGGTTTCTTCATTATCTAATTATGGGGCCGTCAAGTTGTTCACAACGTGCATTAGCCAGCAATCATAATGGCTACTTCATCTACAGCATCTAACATTTTTGGAAATCGAGGACAAACTCTTCATAGCCAACCAAGCTAGGGAGATTGTGTGGAATGTATTTTCCTTTTTTAAACTTAAGGATCCTGATAAAACACTTCAGCATTAATAAAAGAAATATCTAAAGCAACAAAAGTTTCGGCAGCATCCGTTCGAAGAATCATTCAGAATGTAGCTAGGCCTAATTCAGAGACTGAAGCAAACACACCGAACCCTTCACCTTTTTCGACGCCTGAGAAGAAGAGGGCTAGGGAGTCACATATTAAACACCATGAGGCAAATTTCAGCTTACTCGTATGCCCCAGGGTGCTAAAAATTCGGCCCACACGTTCCAGTCCTTTATGACTGACATCCTGTATGATCGTCTTGCGCAAGGCATATATGTCTTTCAGGATGATGTATTAGTTTACTCCAAAACATGTGAGGAACATTTGGAACTCTTGGAATGGCTATTTCGAAAATTCAAAGAAAACAACATCATTATGAAGCCCTCGAAATGTAAGATAATGATGCCTCAGGTAACCTATCTTGGGCACATTATATCTAAGGAAGGTCTGAAACCCGATCCAGAAA
>JAHWFO010050327.1:87275-111663 GCA_023313115.1 Rhysida immarginata
AAAAAAGAAATCTTATCCTATAACAAATCAGTTATTGGAACATCACACTACGTTAAAGACTAATTCATTAAAAGGCCATTTTAAAAACGAAAGAGGCCAGAACCTTTGTTTTTAAATTTTTATTGAAATATTTGTAGTAAATAAATATTTAATATCAAAGTAAAATTCTTTAATTCGAATTCATTAAAAGAAATAACAAAAGAAGTGAAAGCTTCATTAGAGAATAAAATATTGATATATTGACCTCAATTTTATCGCTTACAATTTTAAATAATATAAAATATAAAATAAAAATGAAATTTTAGTTAAACATCTATAATCTATATTAACATGATTGGATGAAGCTTTTTTTTTAAGTGAGAGATGGCTGAGACCAAGGAGATCGGCTAGGTGTCAAGGAAAGCCATCTGCAAATAATGCCCAATGAGACTGGGAACCCATTCGTCTATGACAAGGTTCGAAGCCGTAGGGTCATCGGGAATCTGCAGACAACCAACTCCGAGGACTGATCTCGCACAGCAGTCGCGAAGTGCACTCCAGGCTCGCCAAGCAATCTCTACCGGACCAACAGACAGACAGTCACACTCTCTGCCTCTCCAAAACCTGGAGAGTAAATCTCTGTAATGTAAAACCTCTCCATTCATCAGGAGTAAAAGAAACTCCTTTCAGTTTAGGGCATAGTTCCCCTTTATTTGAGATCGCATATTTTCTAATATGTATATAATTATTACTATTTAAAGTGGTTAATGTTAACCACCAGTTATTGCATATCAACCAACTCAACAAACAATTTCTGGGTTGCGAATTCTATTAAAAGAAAAAATAATTTAAAAGTTTAGAAAGCCTTTGACATTTGGTAACTACATATTTTTAATTTGTTTCTTAAACATGCAAACATTTTAGAAAATTAACTGAAATTCCAACAGAAAAATTTTTTTCCAGAAAGAAAGTAATATTAAAGAATAATTCTAACTACTTTATTTATAGAATTAATTTTTAAAAATTATTTACTCTATATGCTTTTTATCTAATAAGGAAGGATTTCCAAAAAGAATGTAAGATTTAAAACCACTCTAACTGATTCAATAAAAGGTTTTTTTTTCATTTACCATGCACTATGTTCAGACAAAAGTCCTCAAAAGCTAATAAGGTTTGTTAAACTCATTTTATTTTCTTGGGAGGGATGATTATTTTAATCTGAATTTTGCATGTAATAAATACCTTTAGGGATATAATATTTTATTTTTCAATTTAATATTAAAATTTTATCAATGGGATGCATTTTGGTAAATATTAATCTAAAAACAAAAAAATAATTTTTGGGATATAATACCTACCCCCTCCCCTCCCCCTCAAAAAATGTTTTAATCCGATCTTCATTGTGTTTATTATCATAATATTAAATAATATTTATATTTTATAATACCTAGTAGCAATTTTTTTAACTTTTATTCTTTTATTCCTAAAGTCTTACATGCAGAATTGAATTTCAATGAATTTCATTGGTTAAAAAAAATTATGAAAATGTAATATATAAAAATTCTTAAATTGAAGACTACCACTTTTCATCAACTTTGAATGAAGTCAAGATGAAAAGCAGTAATGAGAAACATTTTGTAACTTTTTCTCTTCAATATGTGACAGAACATTCAAATTATAATAAAGGAAAATTATCAACGATTGTTATGCTTTGTGATGAGGTTTCATCTTATTGTATTGCATCATCAGAAAAAAAAAATTTAATTTGGGGATTTATTCAATTTAAATCCAAAAAAAACTTATAATGTGTGTCAAACCTTAATTTTAACAGCATCACCAGATGCAAGAAATGTTGAGATTTCACCTCTGAAGTCAAGAATTCAAAAGAAAATTGTCCATTCATTTGATGAAAACTGACATTCAATCTTTGCAAAATTTAAGTGAATGTGTAAAAGATCTTAATCCATTTCAATATTTTTTCCCTGTGTGGTTGAACTCAAAAATCGGACTGTGTGTTTCTAAATCAGATTAGTTTTTATTTAAACATGCCTTGTATTATCCATATATTATTGATCAATTGAACAAAACTGAAATTGTAATTACAATTTACAGGGCTTGGACTTGTCCTGAATTTCTTGAAATTCCTGATTTTTATATTAATGTCCTGAAATGTCCTTAATTTACCCTTAGTGTCCTGAATTGTCCTGATATTTAAAAAAAAAAAAAAAAAATTAACTATTTGTACTTTCAACTCCTTTATTTAACATTTTCACAACAATTTAACCACAACTTATAATTGAAGTATGAAAAGAATCATTTGTTAACCGATGTGGAAGCCATCTTGAAATGATTTAACATGATATCTCCTTCATGACGAGATCGTAAGTTACATTCATCACATCCAAGGAATCGTTTGCCACTAGTATCATCATTCAGTGCGCATCTCTTCTGCGCATGCAAGAGATCTCCCTCTCCTCTGCATATGGTGCTAATTGCCCCCTTTCTCCCCCTCCACCATGTTTCACTCTTTACTCCTCCCACCCTCGCTCTCTTTACTCCCCCACCCTCGTGTTTCTAAACTTGAGATTTTGTTAAATTTCTCAAAACGTTCAATTTATCATTGTGAAAAAAAACGTTGGGTGGATATTATTTGGAACCCAACACAGAAACCAATTAAAAAATAAACTAAGGAATTTGTTCACGTGTCTTCACATTGAATTTATATGAAACATATAATTCATGTATATGAAAAAGTACAGACCAATTTTTTTTAAATGCATCATTTTGATATAAATTAGCAGTAGGTTATTTCATTTAACATTCATATTTGAAATGATTGACGTTTGGGTCAAAAATAAAACTATATTTTAAATATAAAAAAATTAAACACATTTTATTTACCAAATGCTTACAAAGACATTTTTAGCACAAGATATATTTTATTTTTTTGTCAGTTGTAAAAATGTACATGCAAGTCTAATGATAATATAATTAAATTGAAGGATAAGATTTTGGAATGTTATACTTTGTGTAATAGGGGGGGGGGGATTTGGGAATTATTTTTATCAAGATTTTGTTGAAGTATAAGTATGATCAAACTCTGTATGAACAGCAAGTATAGCTTGTGCTGAATTCTGAAGACATGCTGTGATTTGATTATCTCATTAACAGTAGGTCTTTTTAAGTCTACTTCCCTGAGGATTATCTTTCTCTAGGTGGAAAAGAAATTTTTCTGGGGAGAGATTTTTGGCATATGGTAATATTTTTCTTTTCTAAAAAATTTTTTATTTGTTCAGAATTGTAATAGCAGCATCTAGGTGATTGGCAAGCTTTCTGTATTCATCAGTGTTGGGGGTGGCCGTGGCCTGGTTGTCTCGTCGGTTGGCTCGCCAATCGATGGAGTTCGGCAACTTCAGGCGCGGCCAGCTGCTGGTTGGGTGATGGCCAGGGCTTGAGGGCCACTGCTGGCGGGACAGCTATTTGGGGCGCGGCTGTTGGGGGACTTTAGTCTGACCAATTTGCCGATTGACCATAGCTGGTTTTCCAGTAGTTGGTGACAGCCTCTGGTTCATTTATCCCCAGCAGCTCTTCCATCATGAAACCCCCCATGCTTCGGAGGGCACGTTAAGCCGTCGGTCCCGGCTGCTACTGTCATCTCGTAGCAGTCGTTATTTACTGGGATGGCGCAAAACTCCCTCGTAAAATGAATGGTGCTTTGCGATGGCGCTTGCGATAATCTACCCTCTGTACTAGATACTACTAGATTCATCAGTGTTAAGCGAAAATGAATTTGCAGTCAATCCACCAAGCACATTAATCTTGTCAATGATATCTTGATTCTCTTTGTAGACATCTATTTGATTGTTGCTGACCGGGAATCCAAGTCCCTCTGATGCTCTCCTGCTACCCTCACTCTCTTTACATCCCCCCTTCCCTACCCTTCTCTTTGCCACATTAACAGTAAATAAAATAACAGCAAAATTAAATGATTTACGGAATAGACTTTCAAAATTACAAAAGAAAATTTCTGAATAATAAGTTATAGAAATAACTTGTTGAATATCTTTGTGAATTGTTGATATCCTTTTAAATTGTAACTTCGATGTTATTATAACGTATATTACGAAATTAAAGTAAAACTTTTTCATATATATTAAAATAATTAATTCTTGCAATACCACAAACAGAAAATCAATCACTGATTAAATCATACAGGTTCAAATTTCAAATGCACTAGCTGTAATCCATACATGTAAGATTCTTTGCTCCGAATTCCTCACTATAAAAGCTTTGCTTTATTGTGAACTAATAATTGTCCTGAAATTTATTTTATATGTCCTGAAATTTTATTTTTCTCTGGTCCTAAAAAATATTTTATAATGCTCCGACCCCTGAATTTAGATTTCTATTATGCATTATTCGTTCTATTTTTTATTGGTTAAAATTTTATCCTTGCAAAGTTATTTTTTTGCATTTTATTTAATAATATTTGGTTATAATGGTTTATAAAGAAGTTCATAATGTAATCCGTTATGAACACAATGTCAAATTAATAATTTTAAACGTAATAAAAAAATTAATGTATAAATTTTTATGTTATAATTATACATGTGTTTACATATTTTTTATAAATTTTTTTAAACTCTCTAGTATTAAAAATTTTTTAAATTAAGTTATCTAACTAAAATAACAAATGAACCTTTTTATCATTATTCATCAGGATAAACTACATTTGTCGAGAAATTGATCTTAAATAGTCAATGTATAATAGAACCACCACCACAGAATATATTTATCTGTTGTTCTGAAAAACAAGAAATTTATTAGAGGCTTCGTAGTCAATGCCCAGTATCAATTCATTTTAAATTGGATTTGATTTGCAATTTTTTTAATCTTTACCTCCACCAACACTGTTAATTATCGATGATCTTTGTTTGGAAATTAATCACCAAGATTTAAATTCTCTGTTGACAAGAGGGAGTCATCATAGAAACAGTTCAATAGTTTTAATGGCACATAACCTATATAAGAAAAAATTACGCACGGTTCAATTAATTGTCAATATTTAGTTTTATTCAAATCGTGTCGAGATGTTTCACAAATAAAATATCTGGGAAATCAACTAGGTGTTGGAAGTTGGTGGTTACTAAATGTATATAATGATTGCACATCAAAGGCTTACTCACAATTTATTTATTGACTTACAACCAAACACACCAGATAATTTATGTTTCCGTTGTAATATTTTTCAAATTCCATCAACAGTTTATCTAATGAAAGACTATGTCACAACAGGTTAAAGATTTTCTTCCTGTACTGCAGTTTTAATATCAAAAAAAAAGTTAAACCACATGTTAAATGCGGACTGTTAACTAATCTTGAACTTATTAATGTGATTAATCTACGTGCATTGAATATATTAAAAGGAAAAATCCCGCTAAAAAAGTGAAATTGCACGTCTAAAAAAAAACATAAAAAGATACTGAATATTTTAGCTGCAAGAAAATATTCAAATCGTCGAAAAAAAAACTAATTCTTAGTCAGAAAGGTCATGGATTTTTTGGCGCATTGATTCCGCCAATTCTTGGTTTACTTGGAGGATTTATCAGAGGTCGCTAAACTTTTTTTATTGCAATGTTTAGAAAAATGCAATTATAATCTGTGAGTAATTTACGTGGTTCGTCTTTAGAAATACCATTGTCACAACTTGACAAAGACATAGATAAAATATTTTTATACACAGATTTAGATGAATATTCAAAAGCAAAACTGTATTTAAATTTACTATAAAAATATTTAGAATATAGTAAGCTTTACATACAAGAACCGATACCAGTGAGACTTATTGAAAAAAAGAAGAAAAAAACATTTGAATTCATACCTAATAGAGAAACAGATATACAGGGTGAGTCAAAAGTCACAGTACACCCTGTTTTTTCAAAAACCTTGCAGGAATTGGGAAATCTGAATATTCCAATAAGGTATGGGTGAGGTGGCGTATCTTTTACGGTATGTACCGAACATGTCCGCCATCTTGAATCTAAGTCATTTTTTTTAAATGGAAAGGGGGTTGTATGAAATATCAAATAACATTAGCATTTTCTGACAATTTCGTTCCTGTAAACTGATTTGAAGTAGCAGTTATGGTTCAAAAGTTACAACATATTTTGTTTCATTTTGTAGCAGGTAACTGAAGATGGCTTTGACCATGGAGGAGAGAATTGAGGTCATTTTGATGTCTGGAGAACGAAGTTTCTGTCTCATAGCTGCAGATTTTAACAACCAGCACACAGAAAGACCTCCAATTTTACACAACACTGTCAGGTGCTTAATTAAGAAATTCCAAGAAATTCTGGGACTGTGGTTGACAAGGCAAGGAGTGGCCATCCAATAAGTGCTACTGATGAGAAAACCTCAACAATGAATTTGGCGTCCTTCGTCAAGAGCCCACAACGCAGCACACGACGTTTGTCAGCAGAATGTGGAATCAGCCAGTCATCGATCTTATGAATCCTTCATGCTCATCAATGTCATCCATTCAAGATTCAGATACTCCAGCACCTAGCAGAGGATGACCCAGACAGACTTATGCAGTTTTGCATGTGGGCCCTAGAGCAACATCGACAAGATCCCTCTTTTACACAAAGTATTTTGTTCAGTGGTTAGATGTTCAATTTCCTGGTCATTGAATTGGCCGACGTGGTGCTGTGGAATGGCCACCCAGATCACCTGATCTCACACCACTTGACTTTTATCTGTGGGGTCATTTAAGACAACTTGTATATGCAGAGAAAATCAGAAACAGACATCATCTCCAGCAACGCATTGAAGAAGCGTGTGCCAGCATTTCTGCAGAAATCCTTCTGTGAGTGCATGACGATTGGATTCAGAGCCTTCCAATGTGCCTTTATGGAGAACAGTCCAGCCTGTAATTCCAAACAAAATGTGTTGTAAATTTTGAAACATAAATGCTACTTCAAATCTGTTTATAGGAATGAAATTGTCAGAAAATTCTGATGTTATATGATATATTACACAATCCCCTTTCCATTTAAAAAAATTGACTTGGATTCAAGATGGCCGATTTCAAGATTAGTTAACAGTACATACCATAAAAGATAGACCACCTCACCCATACCTTATTGGAATATTCAGATTTCCCAATTCCTGCAAGGTTTTCAAAAAACAAGGTGTATTGCGACTTTTGACTCACCCTGTAGAAAATAACATACCAATTGTTGAAGTGGAAAGAAAACCTATTGCAGAAATTTTAGAAGTACTTCCGCTAATATATAGAGGGCCAGTAAAGAGAGTCTTAGAATCAGGTATATCGTTTGTTCGTCATGATCGTGTTGTGATTGGATCACATGTAGGATGGTTATTACAATGACTTATTACAGAATCGGAAGCGACTCGTAATACAATTTCAAAAGAGGCTGGATGGAAAGAGATTCAAACTATCATTAAGTCTAAAGATTTGAAACGTTCATTGACTCCTCGAGAGCGTATAGTTAAGGAAACCGAAGCATCTGCGAAGGAAGATACAATTGAATGGGATGAAGACTTCTATTAAGAAGCAACTACATAAACTTTATTATGATCTGAGCTTGGCTGGAAGCTTTGGCGGTGTTCAACATTTATATAGAGAAGCAAAGCGAAACAACGTTCCGGTGATTATTAACGATGTTAAATTATGGTTGAGTGGTGAAGATAATTATGCACTTTTTAAACCAGCAAGAAGGAAATTTTTACAAAATTGTGTTATTAGTTATGCAAAAGATGCGATTTGGGCAGCAGATCTCATTGATCTATTGAACTTCTTTTCTTCTAATGATGAACATCAATATTTGTTAACAATAATTTGAATCATTTTCTCCAAGCCAATGATTGTTCGACCTTTAAAACGGAAAAATGGTTTTCAAAGAATTTGAAAGCCGGGTTGCAAATATTGTTGCAAAGGTTTTCAAAGAATTATTCGAAAACAATAAACCTGAATTTTTTAATACGGATAAAGGTCCGAAATTGTACAGTCATCAACAGGAAATAATCTACACTTGAATTTTACTCTAAGTTTTACTGTTTAAATATTAATTTATTTTTAATAATTTAATATTACATTTAGAAATAACATTATTAAGATTATTAAATGTAAATAATTATAATTAAAAAAGCTATTAAAACAACACATTAGCATGAAATGTAATATTAAGTATTAAACTCGTGTGGATTATTTCTTGTTGATGACTGTACAATGAATCTGTGAAAACAGCATTAAATAAATTTGGAGTTAAACATTATTCCACAGAAAAAGAGGATATCAAATCGTCAATTGTAGAATGCTTCAATCACATATTTCGAGAGAAATTGTATCGTTATTTACATGAAACAACACTCAAAGATATTTAGAAGTATTACCAAAACTTGTTGTTGCATATCATAAAAACTATCACTGTTCGATTAAAATGAAACCTATTGAAGTTGACAAATGAAAACAACACATTGTTTTCCATAATCTTTATGGTGAGGGATTAAAAAAAGGTGATACTGTAAGAATAGTTAAAAGATGTAACATTTACTTTCGTGGGTTTACTCCAAAATGGACAGAAGAATTCACAGTTCAAGGGATTAAGTCTCGACAAGAAATTCCTACGTATATTGTTGTTGATTATCACAGAAATCTGATAAAAGGAAGTTTTTTATTCACAAGAATTACAAAAAATTGCCAGACAATGCCACAAGTTGTATAAAATAGAACGAATACACATAAGAAAACAGATGGGTCAGTCGAATATTTCGTGTGTTGGTTAGGTTATCCACCGTCATTTGATTCTTGGGTAACAAATTTACATGAAGTATTAAAAAAATAACATAATTGAAGACTTTTTTCTAACATTACATCTAATAGCTTTCAAGCATTTTTTTCCAACAAACACCCTGCAAAATTACAACACGAAGTTGAGTGAACCTATCGATTTACCCGATGAATGGGATGTTGCTTTGTCGGAAATACATTTTCCCAATAATTTTTTTCAAGAAAGTATTGTGTTGGAGAAAGTATAAATAAATAAATAAATAAATAAATAAAGATGATCTCTCCAAAGTAGTTCTTGATAAATTTGACAATGACAAGAAAACCATAATTGAAACTGATAAGTCTTTTGAACTGCTTTGCACAAAAGACGGTAATGTGTATTATAGTTTGAAGCAACTTACTGATGCTATAATTGTCGAACTCAAAAATCGTAAAGAAGGGGGAATCTCTGGAAATGTATCTACAATGCCAGCACTAACCTATATACTACCTTATAAACATTTAAAACTGATAAATTTTGCAGATGCAGCTAAGAATTATTACGTATGTATGGTTTTAGGAAAAAAGTTAGCAGAACAGTTAGGATATGACAGTGCACAATTTTCGGTAAAAACTAACAATGTAGAAATGCGAATCATAGCATCATATCCAGCTAAATTGATACCCACCAAATATATTGACAACTTGTATGTTTATACTGATTTAATAATTCCACAACATGTCGGTGACACACGTGCACCTCTGTTAAAAATTGTAAATGTGCATGGAGAGTAGGGCGAATTACCGTAAATATTCTACTGTCATGCGCATCTTGTATAATGCGATTCCACATTTAGAGCCCAAAACAACAGTAAAAATTTTATCCTCTTGTACAATGCGGTCCCCATTTTTGACTTGCCATGAGCAATAAAATAGGCAAGAATACATAGAAAAAGAAAAAAGAAAGGGGGGGGGACCTCTTTATTTTACTATTGCTATTACCAGTCACTGCTTTTCAGGTCATAAAAAGTGGAAAACACCATGAGTTTGTTATAGGAAAGTGTAAAACGTTTATAAAATTCCATTGCAGGGAATGGCTTATTGATAGTCTCTGACAACACTTCCTAGAAAGAAAGCCTATGCACTGAAAATTTATACATTGTTACATGACCATAGGTTGTCATAATTTAGGGCTTATTTGTAGAAATAGGATTAACAATGCCTTTTTATGATAATGTAACAATGTATGAATTTTCAGGGCACAGGCTTTCCTTTTAGATGTTCGTTAATTTATTCAAAATGGCGGCATGTGAACTGAGCTGGGTTTCTAACTTCTAAGTTAGTTTCCTTATTTTATTTAGTGATATTTTTAAATATCCAGCATTTTTTATAGGTGATTACTGTTAACAATAATAAATGTATATTAATTTAATAAAATTTAAGTGGGAAAATTAAGGGGAGAATGGCAGTGTTCGTTAATTTATTCAAAATGGCGGCATGCAAAGTGAGCCAGTTTAAATCTCCATCGAAGTTAGTTTCCTTATTTTATTTAGTGACATTTACCAATATCCAAAGATTTTTTGTAAGTGATTACTGTTAACAATAATAAATAGGTATTAAATTAATAAAATTTAAGTAGGAAAATTATAAGATCGACGCAATTTTGAAGTTATTTTCGTATATTAGCCTTTGCCGACGGAAAATTAAAATAAAAAGTATAATGAACTGTACAATGTGTATACTGTATATTAATGTACTGTGATGTATATTATACGCTAGTTTCATTTGAACTTCATCCTGAAGTTCATTTGCTGCTCCCCCCTCCCCCCAGTCATTGAAAATTTTAACATAACCTCTATGTCTGTCAGTATTGATGGAGATCTTGTAGATGGTAAACCTTTCATGATGGATTTCACAAATAAAAATTATGGATATGCATATGCAAAAATGCTTAGCAGGTTAGGAATTTAAATTCAAAATCTTTCTAATGGTATATCTTATAAGAACTGGGGAGAAGATGGTTACACATTATTTTGTTTTGACCTCACCCCCGATCATGCAACAGATGTAAGCTCTCATATCTTTGATATGCAACGTTGTGGTCAGACTTGAAGTGAAATTGAAAAAAAATCTCACTAGTAATGTCAACATCTTAGTCTATGGAGAAGCAATTTGTTGGAAATTGATCATCAATGCAACATCATCGTGGAATATTAAAAAATAGTAATACACATTAATAATTAATGGAATGAATAGTTTAGAAACTAATGAAATCTTATCCCCATTGTGTATGCAATTTCTAAGTGTTTATGCAATGATCGCATTCCATCAAAACAATGTCATGGTTGGATGGTTGTGAACATTGATCCTAGTACAAAAAATGGATCACATTGATTGGTTTTGTCATGTAAAGAATATTATGATTCCCTGATATTACCTCCTGTAAACTTTAGTGTAAGAGAATATTTATCGAAATGTAGAGATAAGAGGTGGTGGTATAAAAAATACGTTTTCAAAAATATAATTCTAAAGTTTGTGCGCATTATTGTATTCATTATATATATTTTAGATGTAAAGGAATTTGTACTGATCAAATTATTGCTAATTTATTAACTCAGAATGATTTCGATCATTATGTATACCAGTTTGTGAATAAATTGAAGGATAAGTAAGGAAAATTTTATTTTTTTATTTTTTTTTTTAAAGATGGATTTCATATGTGAACTATGCGGACAGAATATCAACACAAAAGAGATATGAAACGTCATATCCACAAAAAACATTCAAACTGTCATTGTTGATGGTGTGATGAAACATTTACAAGTGAGGAGGAAATGAAGACTCGTTCTAGAGAGCATCATACCAAAGACAAAACTTTCACTTGTCGTGTTTGCGAAAGAAAATTTTCAAACATTTGTTTATTAACAGAACATCGTATGAGTGTGCACAATCCAGATCAACAACTGGTAACTTCATCAACTTTTTGGTTGATCAAAAGTGCCTATAAATGTTTCTGTACATGTTATTCATATACAAGAAAATTTATCACCTACTGAGTTTAACAAATATTATGACACTTTCAGAGTTAAATTAGAAAATTTATTTTATTAGGTTCACCAGTCTTTAATACATTTTAAGTTCTTCTTATGTCTTATAGTATCTATGATTAAAGCCACAACATCTGAATCGAACAACCCGAAAACAATAACTTTTTTTGTAGTAAACTGAGATTCGTTTTAATTAAATCAGAAATCAAAAAAGAAATTCACGATGCGTTAAAAATTATTAATGACAAAATTGAAACTTTTTTAAGTAATGGATCCGGTTGGATTATTGAATCTTTTGATAAGCGTGATGTCCACTTTGGAAAATATAAACCGTTACTAGGTGGATGTCATACGATATTGGATAATATTTAAAATCTAAAAAAAAGCATTAGTAAATATGAAAAGTTTTGATAATCATTGCTTCAGAAGATTCTTCGTCGTATTTACTTTGCATGGGGTTTCATTAATTTTACACTCACAAAATTGGAATGAATCGGATTTCGTTTGCTTTAAGAAAATGAAAATCATCTCTGATTCTGTGTTATCAGGTATCTATCGTTTTAAAAGTTCCAATCGCGTAAGTCATTATAAAAATATGTAAAATATCTAATTTTAAATCTTATCCAATTTCCTACATCGTGTAATGACATTCCCAAATTTGAAACTGATGGTTCATGCATACGGATATGAAAAGAAAGTTTTCCCTCTGTATGTCAGTTCATTTAAAAGTAATAAAGAAGTGAAATTGTTACTTTTGAATGATAATCATTACTGTACTATTCGAAATTTTAATGCTCTTTGTAGAACAAAAAAACACAGATATGTATGTCCCTTTTGTATAACATCTTTTTCAAGTCCAAATTAGAAAATCATGAAACCTATTGTTGTCAGAACAAACCACAGATGTTAGAAATGCTTAAAATCACTCATTTATCCTTCAGTCGGTATGATAAGCAATTATTCATTCCTTTTGCAGTGTACGCGGATTTTGAGTGCATATTAGAAAAAATTCATACGTGTTTACCAAGTTCAGATCATTCCTATACAAACCAATATCAAAAACCCATACCCTGCGAATTTTGTTAAGTAATTATTGTTAATGAAAACAAAATTGTAAACAGAAGAATCTACAGAGGGAAAGATTGTGTTGAAAAATTCTTTTCCTATCTGTTGAGCGAGTATACTAAAATTTGGCTCTTTTTTAAGTCAGAATAAAGAACTCATTGTAAACCGTGATGTTGAAATTGCATTTAAAAATTCCATGCACTGTCACATTTGTGATAAAGAATTCTTACCGACAGAAGTGAAAGTCAAAGATTACGATCATCTCAGTGGATGCTGGCGAGGAAGCGTTTACCAGAATTATAACCTAAATTATAAACATAAGGAAACTCTTCCAATCTTTTTCCATAATTTTAAGTCTTATGATTCGCATTTATTGGTTCATGGGTTATTTTATAGATTCAAATATCAGTATCATTCCACGGTTGAGTGAAAATTTTATAAGTTTTTATTTTTAGATTCCTACCATCTTCTATCTTCGTCTTTGGAAAAATTAACATTAACATTAAATGAATTTCCGATTTTAAATCATATTTTCCAGAAAATGGAAATCTTTTAACTCGGAAAGGAATTTATCCTTATGAATACATGGATAGTTTTGAAAGATTTAATGAAACGACTTTACCTCTTCAGGAATGATTTTATTCCCCTTTGACAGATGAAAACATTTCCGACGAGGATTATGAACATGCAAAAACTATGTAATCAGCAACAAAATGTCAAACAATGGGTGATTTTCATGATATTTATTTAATCACAGATGTGTTGTTGTTGGCTGACATTTTTGAAAACTTTCATCGAATCAGTGTTAAATACTATCGACTTGACCCAGCACATTATTTCAGCTTGCCTGGATTATCTTGGGAGGAAGCTTTGAAAATGATAAAAGAGAAGTTTGAACTGCTGCAGGGCATTGACCTTTATCTGTTCTTTGAAAGAGGAGTACGTGGCAGCATATCTGGGATTTCTCATTGCTATGCTAAAGCGAACAACCTGAAATTACAAAATTTTGATAATCAGAAAGAGACATCTTATATTGTTTATTATGACGCAAATAACTTATATGGATTAGCTTTATCACAATCATTACTGTATTCAAATTTTAAATGGTTAAATCGTGAAGAGATCAGCAAGTTAGATGTAACAAAAGTAAATGATGAATCGGACATTGGATACGTATTGGAGGTCGATCTTGAATATCCAGATTGTCTCCATGAGCTCCATTATCCATTGTCACCTGAATCCGGTGAGATCACAACAGACATGTTATCCCCTTTAAAAAAAAATTAAATGAACAACATGGTTTACCCAAAAAGAATTACAAAATTAACACCAACATTAAATCCCAAACAAAAAATATGTCTGTCATTACAGAAACTTGAAATTTTACTTGGAACACGGAATGGTTTTGAAAAAGATTTGGCGTGTTGTGTCTTTCATCCAAAAACCGTGGCTTATACCATTCATCGATTTTAACACGAATAAGCTACAAACAGTGTCCACAGAATTCGAAAAAGATTTCTTTAAGTTATTAAATAACTCTATTTATGGGAAATCTATCGAAAATTAACGGAAAAAAATAAATATTCAGTTGGCAATATCAAAGCAAAAAGTTGAAAAAACAGTAGTTAAACTAAATGTTACATATTTTGAGATTTTAAATGAGGAGGTTTCATTGTTCAGACTACAACGTTTGAAAATTACTTTAAACAAACCCATTTACATTGGCTTTTCAGTTTTGGATATCTCTAAGGAGATTATGTACAAATATCATTATAAACATATGCTACCAACCTACCCAGAAAAATGTAAATTATTATTCAAGGACACCGATTCCCTAACTTATTTTATTAAGACCGATGATGTCTATAAAGACATGGGGGATAACTTAGATAAATTTGACACATCAAACTATCCTGAAGTGACAAATGTATGATCCTGTATTACTTAGCACCAGTCTAAACAAAGAACTCCCGATTAACTACCAAGTCAAACCTTAACAAGGGACTAAGAAAACCCTGTGTGCATACAGGTTACAAACACGAACCTAAAGTCGTGTTCCATAAAGCCTCAAAGGGGTTGGTTAGTGCAAGGGGATACAAAGCCTACACACCGGATCCTACACCAGCGGGCTACCAAAAACCCGAACCAAAACGTGACAAATCCACCTCTACAACTAAACCGCACACCCACCAGGCAACCAAAAAACAAGTACCCAGCATGCACACTATAAGAAACACCAAACCTTCCCCAAAACAAGATACTAGTTTAGTTACCCACTGTGCTAAGAATACATTCACAAATAAATGCCTTACAAAATCATCTAATAAATATCAAAAATTACAAATGGCAGATTAAAACAAGATCAAATAGTGCAAAATTAAGATGACACAAACTAGTGCATAGCTAAGCCAAAGATTCTCCCAAATAATACATACAGACAAATAGTCAAACCTGAACTAGGGACCTTATAACCTCACCATACAAGCTGGTCACAGACATGGAACTTCCGCCATGTAACATAAAGACTCAAGGGGATGGTTGCTGCAGTGGGAAACAAAGCCAACTTACCGGATCCAACACCGGTGTGCTACACAGAACCCGAAATCCAGTCCATACCAACGGGACTAGCCATCCAAAACAAGTGGGTCTACACATCCACTGCCGACGAGCCACAAGACCAAAGCCCCTACAGATCACCTGTACCAAGAATGCACTAGAACTAAAAGCCCCAAATAATCCCAAGATAAAAGACTGCTTAGCTATCCCATGCGCTAGTATAATATCGAACTAAATGCTCCACTAACGATCTATGTAAAGGTATACTATTTAACTACGATAATTCTAAAACACTATAAATCAATAATAACAGCACATAATCCATGTTAGCTAATCCAAGCACAACATAACAAACTTAAAGAGATACAAGGCATCTTATTACAGCTACAACAATAATCTATTCAAATAAATAAATTTGACTTCCTTCAGCCATTTCAACCCAATATTACAATAAAGTAAACACTCATAAACAAAGTTAGCTATCCTACAGTTAATTCGAATTATAATCCCTAACTCTACAATCCTTCACAAAAACTGATAACGTTATAACTCCTTAAATATCTCAACAGATACAAAATATCAATACAAAGGCCCACTAATTTTGGCTATAAAATTCTATTAAACCCATTCTCGCTAATGATAAATCCAAGATCTACAGCTTACTTATTCTTATAAAACTTTATCATAACAATTCAAACTAAATAATCCCCAACAATTTCTACAATTGATACATTCAATTTCTTAAAGTCACAAAAGACAGAGGTTACATACTTAAACTTCAAATAAAAATGGCTCTAGACTAATCATACGATCTATCTTCACAAAATAAAGGTTCACTATCTAATTCCCTATATCTTAATACCCCAAAGGAAAGAATGATAATAACTTTCTGTACTTATCAACACTAACCAATACAAAGTTCAGAACTATAAGCAAAAGATACAAATATCAAACTTAAATAATACAAAATTACCACGTGGTTTTCTCTTTCCAAAAGAGGATTAGGCCTAACCTCTAACTACAACGAAACAGGAACCCAGACCAGGCGGAATGCAAATGTTCCCAGGTAGAAGTCATCTGCTTCGGCATCGTCGTCGTCTTCTTGGGCTTCCATCTCGAACACGTCCTAGTAGTCTGGTCTCTGGATTGGAAATGCCTCTCGAATGCCGCTGCCGACCCCCTTTTATATGCAAGGCAAGCGTCGGGCTGCCCTCTCTCGGTAGCGTGGTTGAAACTCCCACTCTACTTCCGCCTTCCAAGCAGGTCACTTCTGGGCTTAGACACAGTGACGTCATCACCAGCACGCTAGATTCGAAGCGTGGGCGATGTTACAAAACTTTACAAAGAAAGGATTCAAATAAAATTACAGGTAGTCTAAACTCCTATATAATTTGATACACCCACAGTCAATACTGTGGTGAAGTGATTTTGCAATCTGATATCACTTCGTCAGCATTCCTTCCGAAGAAGGGTGGCAACATAAATTAAGAAAGGGTGGGATCGAGTTGATATGCATAAAGTAGGTTTATTTACAAAATAATAGCAAGATAAATACAATAATACAATAATCAAATAGCAAATAGGCAGGGAATGACAATTACTGCTTTAAACTAAATCAAATAAGTGACAATAGTATGATTCTGTATTACTTAGCACCAGTCTAAACGAAGAACTCCCAATTAATTATCAAGTCAAACCTTAACAAGGGACTAAGAAAACTCTGTGTGCATACAGGTTACAAGCACGAACCTAGAGTCGTGTTCCAAAAAGGCCTCAAAGGGGTTGGTTAGTGCAAGGGATACCAAAGCCAACACACCGGATCCTACAACAGCGGGCTACTAAAAAGCCGAACCAAAACGGGACAAATCAACCTCTATAACTAAACCACACACCCACCAGGCAACCACAACAAGTACTCAGCATGCACACTACCAGAAATACCAAACCTTCCCCAAAACAAGATAATAGTTTAGTTACCCACTGTGCTAAGAATACGCTCACATATAAATGCCTTACAAAGATCATCTAATAAATGACAAAAATTAAATTGGCAGATTGAAACAAGATCAAATAGTTGCAAACTAAGATGATAAAAACTAGCGCATAACTAAGCCAAAGATTCTCCCAAATAATACATATAGATAGAAAGTCACACCTAAACTAGGGACATAATAACCTCACCGTACAAACTGGTCACAGACATGGAACTCCCGCCATGTAACATAAAGATTCAAGGGGATGGTCGCTGCAGTGGGAAACAAAGCCAACCTACCGGATCCATCACCGGTGTGCTACACAGAACCCGGAATCCAGTCCATACCAACGGGACTTGCCATCCAAAACAAGCGGGTCTACACATCCGCTGCCGACGAGCCACAAGACCAAAGCCCCTACACAACACCTGTACCAAGATTGCACTTAAATCCAAAAGCCCCAAACAATCCCAAAATAAAAGGGCTGCTTAGCTACCCTATGTGCTAGTTTTGATAACATACTTAATGCTCCACTAACGATCTATTCAAAAAAATATACAGTCCAACTTTGACAATTCTATAACACTAAAATCATTAATAACATAGCAAGCTCCAAGTTAGCACAACATAACAAACTTTTCTTAACTTAACATCTTATCACACTTACAACAATACAAAATCCAAAATCAACTATCGAATAAATAACTTATACTTCGTTCTACTTTTCAATCATAACATTAAAATAAAGATAAGTCACCAATTCCGCCATACTAATAAACTTGATAATTCTAATCAATTCCCCGATAGGAATACAATAAAGCAAACCCTCACAATCCAAAGTTAACAATTTTACAAACTACAATATTAAATTCAATCCATAGCTGTCTAAATAATTCTAAACGTTTTAACACTTCAATAAACAAAGATCACAATCTAAAATTCCCGCTAATAACAGCATAAATCTCATTCAATCCATTCCCGCTACAAATAAAATCCATAATCCAAATTTAAAGAACTATTACAAAATTTCACTTAAGCTTTACACTAAATCCCAATATAAAGAATCCAATAATCTAAACTCAACAAATAAATAAAATTTTACCACGTGGTTTTCTCTTTCCGTAATGAGAGAAAGTTAGGCCTAACCATCGTTCACAATACTACAAGAACCCAGTCCGGGCGGAACACAACTGTTCCCGGGTTACAGTCATCTGCTTTGGCATCGTCGTCGTCTTCTTCCTGGTCTTCCATCTCGTACACGTCCTATCTGGCTCGACTCTGGATCTTGAATGATTTTTTGAATGCTGCTGCCGACCCCTTTTTATATCAAAGGCAAGCGTCGGGCTGCCCTCTAGTGGTGGCATGGGTGAAGCTCTCATTCCACATCCGGATTTCAAACATGCCACGTCTAGCCTCTGATAGACAGTGACGTCATCGCCAGCACACTAGATTCGAAGCGTGGGCGATGTTCTTACAAAGAAAAGGATTCAAATAAAATTACAGGAAGTTTAAACTCCTGTGTAATTTGAAACACACTGTCATTACAATCTTATACACTTGTAATTCAAATTATAAAAGATTTAAAATTAATAAAATCCAACACAGTTTGGTGTTGGACACTTAATAGGAGGAAATGTCCGGAAGGGGGGCCACTGTCCGAGTACAAAGGGGCTGTCGCCCGACGAAGGAGTTTTTTGTCCCTACTATAATTTGACACCAGAAGGTGGCATGTAGTCCTTTTCTAAGGGAGGACTACTGTAACCCTTTACAAATAAAACAAACAAAACAACAAAGTGACTATGTCACAATACAATCTCATATTCTGATAATTCAATACAATAAAGATTTTATATTAATAAAATCCAACACAGTTTAGTGTTGGACAATTAACAGGAGAAAACATCCGGAAACGGGATTACTGTCCGGGTACAAATAGGGCGTTCGCCCGACCATGGAGTTTTTGTCCTAACAAAAGGCAAAACATAAGTGAAGATAAGGGCGAACTATAACATTCGAAATTAGATGAATATTACTATACTTTGACACCAGAAGGTGGCATGTAGTCCTTTTCTAAGGGAGGACTACTGTAACCCTTTATAAATAATGATAAATAAAACAAACAACAAAGTGACTATGTCACAAATAAACACTGAAGCAATAAATATATAATAAAAAAAACCAATCATCAGATTTCAGTCCTTTTTGAAAACATTCAAAGTGGGAGAGCGAAGGCATATTATAAACTAAAAAAACATGTAAAAATAGAATTTATATTTCTTAAATTTAATAAAATCTTTAAGAAACCCTAAGGGAAGAAAAATATTAATTTTATCTTAGAAAACAGACAAATATTAAATTTTTTGCCAATGGAGGGCATTGCGGAGAGCGCAACCAAGAGCTGAGGAGTGAAATCGAAACCGTGACTCAAAGTACAAAACCAAAACCTGAAAAACGAAACCGGAAACGGGAAGTTACATGATGCCATCTTGAAAAACCATCACTTCCAGTCACGTGAACGGAAGTGACATCATAAATTGGACTGTGACATCATAAAATGACGGTCACATGATCTGATCACACCAATCAGAGAGCAGGAAGTGTAAGTGAACCGGAAATGGTGGCCATATTGGCACAAAACTGTGCTAGAACAATGATATCAACTACAATAAAGACTGGATCGACCCATCTATGAGTGCTTCCTTATTCAAATGTGTCTAAGAAAATGATAAGCACCAGGCATAGTTCTCGATGAATAGCATGGACGCACGTTCAAACTAATGACAGCATTGCATTATATATATATTTAAGATATTGATTTTAATAACTTTCTGTTGAAATTTCACTGCCAAAGGAAATCAATATAATTTCATGAGAGTTAAAAAAGTATTTTCAGTTTTTTAATATTCAAAATTACTTTTCTATGCTTTACTGAATGGCTACCAGGCATGGGTGCACGATGAAAAGTGTGAACTTTTCCAGGCAATTCTTTAGATATCTGCCTGTGTTAACACGCTCATAGAAGGCTCGATCCAGTCTTTATTGTAGTTGACATCATTGTGCTAGAATGACATTTTTATTAGCTACTATCTTTTAGTGCACTATTTTTATGAAATACTATATAATGATATGGGTTTCAAATGAAATTTAAAATTTTTTGCATTCGGTCCAAATTACACAACGGATAGTGTAAAGTGAACCAGGTGGTCCAATTACAACAATAGGCTGAGTAATAGCAGAAACTTTGTTTTAATTTTAACTTATGTGTTTATTAGTGCGCTGTGAAAAATACAAATGATCAGCAACCCTATGGAACGTATGAGATGGGATGAGCTTATATCTTAATTAAATAATGTGCGGATTAAGCTTATATAAAGTCAAAAATATAAAGTTAAAAAGTTGGATATGTCAGAAAAACATCTTAATGTTCGGCGTGTAAATCGACCCTGGTCTTATTTACACAAAGTACATCAGGTCCAAATTACACATCATGCCAAGAATTCTAATATCAAAAATGGCGACCAACCTTCAAACCCTTTCCAAATAAAACCATGGCTATTAACTAGTACATAGACCCTTGTTCTTTAACCCATCCCTGATACATATCGGCACTGACACTTATAGTTACATACACAATTACTATCTTACCACAAAGTAACATAAGACCGTACCAAAAGAGAAAATTTGATAATTTTTTACCAATAACTCAAGCAATACAACCCATGTTTTTCATACGCTTCTAGGTAAGGGCTATGATCATTTTTCAATCAGGAGAGTGGCGCCATCTAATGTGCAATAGTGCAAAATAAGGCTGGTTCGATTTACACGATGGTCTTCCTTAAAATTTTTTTATATTTTAGTTTTTAAAAATTAAAATTGTTTACACTATATCTAGATTTCATTTGATTTTTTTAATTAGTAGACATATGGAAGTCATTACATGCACTGTAGACTTGACTCTCCCACACCTAGCTTGAACGATTAGTTTGGATGTACACGAGACACAAGAAGAGAATCGGAATGATGTGACGAAATACAAAAAAGTTCATTAACTTTAGTTTTAAATAGTGTAAACCATGATAAAAGTAAAGGTATTGTAAAACCTTTGTCCCTGTCCTTGTTGATGGTCCTGCTTCTTCACCTGTGCATCTTTCACGTATGAAATTTTCTTCATTTTCATATATAAGACAAAGGCTCCTGACATCCTTCACAATATATCCAATTGACCTTATCCGGGATAACAAACTGAGCATGCATGCAATGATTCACCATCTGTTGGCGATCAGCCATGTTATGCCAGGAGGAAAACAACTCTATGAAGGGTGTGTTTATAAACATACACAGTACATTTTGGTAATTTTTCTCATTTCAGTTAATTTCTAGTTTGTATGTAGATGAGATAGGAAGTCTGAAGGCTTAAAATGGGTAGAGCAAACGAAATTACTTTCTACTGAAATAAAAAATGAAGATTTAACACAGGGTGGTAGGACCCTGGAAAAAAGCCGACGTTTTGAATACACATTATCCTTTGTCAAAGGCAAGAGTGAAAGTGATATTAGAGGCATTAGATGACGTCTTATATACAGATCATGTGTGGGGAGGGGGAGATTAGTTAGGGAGAGTAGGAGGGAACCACTGCAAAGCCTGGAAATAAAATAGAATACATGCTGGGATAGAAGACTGAGGCCAATGGGAGATGTGAAAAAGGTGCAGTAGTGAGAACATAAAGCAAGGAAAAATGTGCTGGGATAGGAGAAGAACGAGGACCAATGGTAGATGATAACAGAGGAAATGTATAGGAATAAAGTTAACAGAAATTGTAAAGGAGAAAATTGATAATTAAGAAATACAGTTGAAACTGCTGTAAGAGGACCGACGGGAAATCGAAAATTTACTCTTATAGACGGAATTTAAAATACACAAGACAGTTATTCAGAGAAATGAAAAATGGCTATTTTCAGTGGAGCGCTCCTATAAAGTTTTTTTTCAGGGTCTTGCGACCCTGTGTTCATTTTGAATTTTTATTTTATTCCAGAGTTCTTCTGTCTCGTCCTTCTTTTCTTCTACGTCTTTCATTTCTATTGGAATGAAAATTTCTCTGCTAGTTTTTATAGCTCTTCATTTTTTGGAAAATGATGAAATGAGACATTTGAAATTTTCCCTTTCCAATAGACCCTTTCACAGAAATGAGCACGACATCACTGGCGAACGCGCTGTTCTGCTTCCGGAGGGCAAAACGCAGAGAAAGATTGGATAACCAATGCATCACAAGCGCTAGCGTTATGTATAACAATGACAAAAATACGTTTGTTTTTCAAGAGAATGATTTATTAAAACTAAAGAAGGCCGACCTTCATCTATTAGCAAGGAAGTACAAATTAGACGTTCAAAAAAATGTACAAAAATGAATCTAATTAAAAAAATATTGGCATTACAAAAAGAAAGAAACGTGACTGCAACCAGCGAGTAGAGAGTGCATAATGCTACAACAGATAATGCTGCTGTCATTCATCTCCAAATATGGGGTGGCCGTGGCCTTATTGTGTCACTGATCACTTCGCTGTTCAGTAAAGTTAAGCGCCAGTTACTGGTTGGGTGATAGCCACTGGATGAGAATGCTTCTGGGGCCAGCATCGAGGTAACAGTTATGTGAGACCTGTGCATGGGACCAGAGCTGGATGCCCAGCAGTGGGGATTGGCCACTAGCCCTACCAATAATTTCCATCTTTGTACCCCCTCCCGTGCTTCGGAAGGCACGTAAAGCCATCGTCCCAGCTGCTCGTGTCATCTTTTAGCAGTTGTTATGTATCACTGTGATGTCGCAAAATTCCCTCGTAGAGTATCACTGCGATGACCTATCTTCTTTACCTGAAGAAGAATAACTGTCCAGATATTAGCATTAATGATGAAGTACTCAATTATCAGAAATTACATAATCTGCCTAAACTGAGATTTATAGACATTTATAAATAGGCCTACTTCCGTAATGACAATGCATCCACATTCAAGGCGTTTGATGAACCGTTAAGCATACTGATACAAGAGATGTGCATGATTATAAATTTTTCAAAGTGAGAAAATCAGTTTTTTGTTTTATATCAACTAGATTAGTACAATGACAGTAATTAATAATACATTTAAAGAATAAAAATATTTGTGGGTGTTTATTTGTGGGAAATAAAAAGAAAACTATGTTTTGTGCTTTCTTAGCTGCATTTCAGTTTTCTGCAGCTTCTTTTAATTTTCTTGCATTTCGGAAGTTCTGTTGCACATGCGCGTATCTCATTATCATGTTAGCGTTAAATTGTCTATTCAAACATAACGAAACTGAACAATTATTTGGCATGTTGTATCAGTTTTCATATAAACCTCATTGCAGCCCTACTTTGTGTATTTCTCATACCTGCCAGCAATTCGCGCTCAAGTATCACGGATAAGGTCTACCATAAAATCTTGAAAACACGCCCGGGCGTCTATTTGTTTCAATGGTCCGGGGGCGCCGCGCCCGGGGGGTGCGTTGAGACCCGGAGTTAAGGGCTATTCCTAATAACAGGGTGTCTAATAGGGTGTCCCAAAACGATTGCGTAAAATTCCCAGACTTTTCCCCGTTGATCATGTAATTTTCCCTGATCAATTTTTCTTTCCAATTTCGCATTTTTTTTGCTGATTTTGTAAAATTCCCTGACTTTTCCCGGTTTTCCCGGTCGCTAGTCACCCCTGCAATAAATCCGACAAAGTTTTGAATTGTAATTTAATAAAAAAACTTTTTTTTTTGAAAACTAAAAATTAATCATTAGATAATACGATCATCAGGTCTTCTTTTCCAGTCCCGAATTCTTTTGGGATGCACGGACAACAATCGAGCTGCGGCTTCGCCACTTTTTTCCTTGGCATATTGAATGGCTTTTAGTTTGAATGCTACATCGTATGATTTTCTGTTCTCATGGATTCCATGTTCACCAGTACATTTAGTTAACCAC
>JAHWFO010050327.1:127009-139028 GCA_023313115.1 Rhysida immarginata
CAAACACAGCAATGGTTAGAACAATTTTTTCACGAAAACAATATAGACATAGCAGAATTCTTTGCGTGGTTAGAAATCATTAAAACAAAACAATTAAAAAAAATAAATACGTTCATTTTACAAGGAGATACAAACGCTGGCAAGAGTCTACTCATAGAAACCATAATAGAACCTTTTTTACATACAAAAACCTCCCCATTTTATCACGCCACACGACTTAGCTTTATTACATTACCTACATTTCGAACAAATAACACAAAAAAAGACAACTTCTCGAAACTCATGGTTAATGTGCGTTTCGTCCAGGGCAATGACATTTTGCGATTCATTAGACGTCCCTGCTGATTGAGAGTCCAATTGCTCAACGTCACTGCTTCCTGAACTTCCTCTATGTTTGTTGATGAATATTTGTTGGCTGGTTGGTGTTTGTTCAAATGTTGTATCCATAAAATTGTGGGGGCATAGTGAGGTAGTAGAAGGGTTGTCATCTCCGTGAAGAATTGTTTTTTCATTACTTGGCTGCTTATGTTTGTGAGATAAAGATATATTGTTGTGTCCATTGTTGTCAATAATAATGCACTGTGGCTGTCTAATTGTTTCAGGGGTTCCAGTGCTAATGTGTATGAATGGTTCTGTGTCATTGTATTGTGTAGTTGTGCGTATAAAGGGGATGTCTTTGGTATGGTCTGAGTGAAGCTCAATTTCGGGTCGTGGGGAACAAGTTCTAGAACGTACCTGCGAGGCACTATATACACTTGATTGCCATGCTGCGTGGTTATTGATGGCGAATCCTCCTTGCGTTCTTGTTGGTCCATCCATGGCCATTGGTATTGAGTGAATGTTGTCATCGTTTGTGAGTTCGTCTGCTGCGTCGATTGGGAAGTCGTCTATCCAATGCGGGCACTGTGCGTTGTTATCCCAGCAGTGGATGCACTGGCACGTATAGGTTTTGTGGATGCAAAGAGTGTGTTCAATACAGAGAGAGACTATGCTCATTGTGATGAAAAGAGAAATGCAAGTGACGCTTATATAAGAAAGATCATGTGATTATTGAGGTCAAGGCAGTCATGAAGACTGCTTAAGAACCAGTAGAAACAACCAGTAATTAAAAAGGAAAGATCATGTGGTTATTGAGGTCAAGGCAGGCATGAAGACAGCTTAAGAACCAATAGAAACAACCAGTAATGAAGACCATAACCTAGAAACTGCTACTGTCCCTCTTGCACTTTAACAACAACCACAGCCAGAGTCCGTGACCCACTCCCGATCACCTCGGGCGACCTGCTGATTGTCCACACATGTAGTTAACACCTTGTCCTTTTGTCTGTATATGTCACATTTTCCAACCGGACTGGTATCTTCAAGAAAAAAAATAGTTACCATGATTTTTGCCCCAACCCTCGTATAAACATTATTGTATGCTTTATTAAACCTTATTATATGCTTTATTATAAGTTATAGTTGGATATAGAAAGAAAGTATTTACCCAAGATTTTTTTTGCTCTGTACATAAACGAGAGGAACACGCTTTACAAGAGCCATTGATTATCTCTTATTTTCGATTAAATAATTTTATGCTGGCATGGATGTTGTGCGTTACCATAATTGAAGCATTTATTCTTTTGGTTGACCCGAATTCGGGAGAAGATAAGAAACACAGGGGAAACCCTTTACTTCTTAATTATATTAATTGAATTTTGTACAAAAGTTAAACGACTGGTGTTAGGATGATTGTGGGAATTATTGTAAATTAATTATGAGAAATATGGGTATTTAATCAAAGCCTTTTTATTCCATGTTAATGTCAGAGACATGGTTTCTGAAGGAACGAATTTAGAATTTTATTTTTTTTCTCTCCGTGAATTTTATTTCTTACTATACTAGTTGCCTTAAATATTAATTTAAATTTACAGTATTTAAGAATATTTAAAGTGTGTAGCTATCTAGAGTGATACTTTGTGTCGGACATATTTGGAACAATAAACTGGTTGAAGTTACTAACAATTTGGAGGCGCAAATGCAAAACCCATCTAGAATATAGATGGGATTTTAGAGTTTCATTCATTGTCTATAACATTTTTCAATTAGCTCATGCATAGAGGTGACGAATTTACTTTGTTAGTATGGTAACTCTAACAATCTATATAATCGTTAAGTTTTTCAGTAATTGTTGCAGTTAGTACTAAGCCATTTAATTAGATGGTGTATTGGGTGAAAGAGTTTATTTTAGTTTCATACTTGAAACTGTGGCATTATCACATTAATAACGGGGTCCGACGGGATAGCCATTGCCCGCTTGGATAGGTTTCTACGCTATCTGGCTGTTTGGGCAAAAAGTTTACATTGTCCTGGCCTAGGTTACCACCTGCCGGAGAGTCAAAAGAGGAGTTAAGTCCATACAATTCTTGAATGTTTTCAGGTGGAGTGTTTCATATATCTCCAGTGAGTCATAGGCACTAGAGCTGCGTAGTTTAACGGTTTTATTTCTAAGAGCATTCTTTCCCAATACGAAAACGGTTCGCCTTTACTTCTAATTATCTTTCTATTGTCCGAAAGACGCACTGTGATGTTGGGTGCGAACACCCTCATTAATTAAATAATACCCTATTTCGTTACCTCGGGGAAAGTCCTTGGTCAGTCAGTCTCACAGCCATCGGGCCACGACCCAGAGGTGTGGGGACCTCGCCATGTGAAGATCACTCGACCGGCGTGGGAGAAGAGAGCTTACGATGTGTTCTGCTCGTCTAACCGCTTGGCCGCTGAGGAGCCTTTCCGGGTGAAGACACCTGCTGATTCCTTCATTATTTTGAAGTCAGCCCTTGCCAGCCGTCGTTGGGACTGCACCCATACTGGAACTGTCTGCGATGTCTATACCGTATTTCGTCCGTTGGAACCGCTGAATATACGAAGGTTATACCCCCCCTTTCCTTGGGGAGTGCAGTCTCGTGTCATACGGAATTGGGCTGCGAAATCGTCATGGTCTTAAAGTCCGCCTAAAGTAAACAAATGGGATCCTTTAAAAGTCACTGTATTTAGCTGCTTGGAATTTCTTTGGCAATTTTAAAGGATGTTAACAGGACTCACTGATTAAATGACAGGAGATGCGGGACGGTGCCCAACCGTTCGTCTTCATCCGACACCAGCACGTTTTCTTTTCATTTTTTGATTCCGTACGATTGACATGGGTGACAGGCAGCCTTTTCTCGTACTTTCTCATTTACTTTTGTTATCCTTCTTGGTCTGCCTACTTTTGCGAAGATAGCTATGTCTTTCGCGACCATAAAGTCCGAACACACTTCTCAACCACCATGTTCCATTCTCCCTTCTTTTTTGATATTCTTGTATGGACCACTATGTCTTTCATGACAATGAAGTATGCCCGAGTTCTCGCGAACTCGTTTGTTTTATCCACTGAATGGAGCTGGAGTCTGAGATCGTCACGTATACGCGTGCCGGCTGAATCAGGTGCGCATGCCCTCGTACTGCCTTATCTTCAGGAATATTTTTCCCTTCATCCTTTGTCAGTGAAGCCAGCGTTTTATCCTGAGAAAGCCAGGAGCCTGTGAAGAAATGATTCATACAGGAAAGAAACCTTATGTGACATGGGGACTGCACCGAAATGCGCAGCCCGTGCTGGGAAATATCGTTTTCCGCCTACACCACGTGGGAATCCTTTTGAATGCTACGGGGTCCTCTTCTCATACTGTGGAACCAGAGTTGGAAGCAGAGCGACCTCTTGCGACCTTTTGGGGAGTGCCACTCGAACAGAACGCTGGAGAACGTAAACAGCGTGGAAGCCCAGGAGTCAGCTTGAAGAAGAGGAGGAAGCAAGCCACGTGACCCTCATTGGAAGGAGGATTAAATACCTCGACTTCCAGGTTGAACGATGCACCTCGGGCTGACTGACCCCGAATCCCCTTGTTTATAAACAAATACGACCCTCCACCAGTTACTTTCTAGATATACGAATTTTTCCTGTGTACATCTGAAAGTGGGAAGAGCTGTCCTGCTCAAACGACATCAATTATATTTTTAAACTCTATATTCTCTTTTTTTAACACTGAAATATTGCGTCGAGTTCATTTCTTGCGTCTACTGGCATTAGATTCAACACAGTCTCAGGAAACAACATTTTTTCTTTTCTTAAGTCTTTACCGCCCATTGCATTCGACCATTTTACGTACCAAGATATGCCGAGCCTCACTGGACGTTTACAAAAATGCATTGTTTGGGACTTTTTCCTGTCTGAGATCGGACGCCTAAATTGGTGTGTCTCTAGTGTGATTTTACATTTAAAGATGAGTTATTGACCTTGAAGTACTAGTAAATATGTATCGTTTGGGTTGAAATGCTTGGCCATTTGTGGGACAGAAAACTTGTCTTTAACTCTTTTGCAGTGAACCGAGAGGAATCGCCACACACGGACCCCTCCCTGCCGCTGAGGAGAGCCACACATGACCAAAGGAGGAACATTGACATGAGCCACCCGCTCGTGAAGGGTGCCTCCTTTTGTTGAGGGAAGCCAGATTGATTACAGTAAGCTGACAGTGTGAGTGTGCCAGCTATGCCTTGAACCTGCTGTGTGTAACCAAAGCATGTGCAGAACATTGAACTCGTATAAAGTGCCAAAGGTAAACCGAACTTTATATAGTTACGGAGTGGAACTTGCTCAAGGTGTTAAATGCCAAAGTGAACAGTTTTTCTTTGTGTTCCGGACTTTGCCGAACTGTTATCCATTTTGTTTTCCACATTAAGTATTCTCGTATTCTAGTGATTCAATCTTTTTTTTCCATCATTCAAACAATTTTTTTTGAATTTTTCTCTAGACTATAGAAGTCTAAGTAATCTAACTAAATTTGTTAAGATATCGTTGTACGCAACGGGGAGGCGGACTCCAATCAAGATACAAGTAAGTCTGTCCAGCCGACCTATGCGATGAATTGATTTGAATATGAAAGTTGCTGTGACTTATTATCATGAATTAATTTACTACCATTATAAAAATGTGCAAACGTGCTTAATTATCCTTATGATTACGAACAATTTTTACCGTAATGAACTTTCAGTGCCACGAGGAACTTTTGCGAACACTTTGTTAGACACATTATGGACGTTTGGACTTTTTCTTTTTCGTCGGGAACGACGATGAAACATTCTCAATACCAAAAAGTTTGTTTAAGATTTTGCATCCAGAATTTTTCTTATTTAAGACCTTTAAGGGTTGAAAGATTAAGATTTTTCATTACTTTTAAGACCTTTTTGCATTAATGGCTCAGGTAGGTGAGTCACCCTCGAACGGACAGCAGGACTCACCACAAAATTTAGAATGATGGACCACATGTAAGAGAATGGTTTACTGCATAAACCATTCTGGTAAAACGAGGAGAGGTATAAACGTTCAGACCTTACATGGATATTAATTATCATTACAAATAATTTATAATTCATTTACGCATATTTATTTATTTATTGAGCGTTTGGGACAGTTTTGGAATGTGTTTATCCGTTAATGTTTTATACAGCAATTTGCTTTGTGGAAGGAGTTTGGAATTTTCTTGTTGATCGTTTTCTGTAAGTTAGATTTTCTAAGAGAAATCCCTTTTATTTCTCTTTGTTCGTTTGCTGAGAAATTTTATGGCCTCGAGTGGAGCATAACTAATGTTTGCTTCCTCTTTCTTAGGCAATTTAGCCAGTGTTACTGGGAAGGGAGCGTTTGCTCCCCCTCTCTTCTTGTCATCTCAATGTCTTTTGACATTGTCCAGCCTTATTGAATGCGGGTCAAGCCGTAGGGTTTGGGCAAGCAGTTATGCTAAGAATAGAAAAACTCCCCCACCACCCACGACTATTTTGGACCTTCGTTGACAGCCTTATTGCCTTTTGGCATTTCTCTGGAGCCTCCTAGATTCTAGCAGGTGGCCGCATGTCTATTAGGCGCCTCTGTCAAGTTCCAGATGTGCAGGTGGATAAATCCGGTTGACCCAAGCTTTGAAGCATCTTGGATGACCCGTGTGATGTCACCCGATCGTTCATTGGTCGGATGTTCGATTCCTGTTTGGAAGAGGAAACTTGGATTTTCTCAATCTGGGAGAATGATTTTGGTTCTTGCACCGCCAAGACGTTCCAGTGGCCTATTCTGATTTCTGCCCCTTGATGTGGGTTTGCCGATGAGTGTAAGTGTCTTTGACTGGGACTTTAGTTTTCCCGGTTGGCAGCAAAACCCATTGCTTGCCCATGACAGTCAACTGGCAACTTACCCAAATTTCTTTATTTAACGTTTCCTTTATGTTAATTTGGTGCAATCAGTTTTTCTTTTGTTTTGCTCGATGAATGAGGTTTCTGTAATGTTGATTTCTATCGTGGTGCCCCCGCGTTAATAATGCTTTTGCCCCATAACTTATCAGTGAGTCTTTGTCCCACGACCTTTTCCTGAGTTGCCTTGCCACCGTATCCATGTTCAGATGAACGAAGTAGACGAGCGATGACCGAAATTAGATGTCCTGCCATGCCCATTGCCCAGCCGCCGCGATGCTGATGTTGCTGATCCGATTTGAGTCTGTGATTTCTAGACCTTAGTTTTTAGTCCTTGGCCATTTTAAAGCGTTTTTCTTTGACATTACATTTTATGGTGTTTTATTGTTGTTATTATATTTTACTTGATTCAATTGTTTATTTAACTGAGTTTTCATTTGCTAAAGCTATGCGTAAGTTTAAAGATTGTTCTATCTTTTGATGCGTACATTTCATGAGTTACTTTTACAGTGATTATTTTCTGCATTTCAATTGATGCCAATTTTATTTAGATTTGTTTACTATGACTAAATCAATTGTCTTAATTATTTACTCAATTCTTTCCGACCCTGGAAGAGAGGTTGAAGGTTATTCAAATACCATTTATTTTAATTGTTTCTTATGTGAATAAATTTAGTTATTACTTTGTTACACCAAAGAGCTTGAGTCCATCTTTCTTTATTTGATCCTCTTCCGGGCCTGAAATGCAGATGAATTTTAATGTGGGGTTCATATTAAATCTTAACCACTCATTCGGCTACAGACATACAAAATTCTGCCTTTAGGCAGTGGCACTACGACTGCAAATTTTGAATCTCACATTAGAGGCACAATCGCTGGCTCGCGATTGATGCCTTTGCAATTAAGGGGCTGACCTTATACACTGACACAATCTGACAGGCACTTAGTCTCCCCTTACAGTATTTATAAAGCTGTACGAGGGAGGGAGATGTATGATGTATGAGGTTGCTTACTTTACACTTGGCTAATTTGCATATATATTAAGTGTGACCTTACAAAGCATTATTATCCTGTCCATTGTTAGGATTGGTGGTTGCAAACAATTTGAAAACAGTCATTGTTTTAATTGTTATGTATAATAATTAAAATTAACATAATTGTGAAAAATAAAAATAATTGTGAAGTTCAGAATGGTTAGAATTTTATTGCTATAAATTTTTATTGATATAATAAGCCACAGATAACAAAGGCTTTTTTGTTTATTTCATTTTCATGTTGAAATTATTTCTTTTTATTATTCCCATTATTTTATTTTATTATTTTCCTTTCCAGTGAAAAATGAGATGTCTGTCTGACCCTATTGTGAAACAATATTCGGAAAGATCATTGTTGTTCACCACAACAGAAATTTGTTCTTTTAAGAAAGCCCCCTAAGATTTATGTTGTCCCAGCCTTAAAGGCCACCTAACATAAAGATGCTGCATATACGTGGACTCTATAATTCTTTCAACTAAGTAACAACATGAAGCAACTTGCAGGGATAAAAGAAACATAGTCACTCCTTCCGTCCAAGCTAAATAAAAACATGAAGCAAAATGCAGGGAGAGAAGAGACGCTGCCATTTTTATTTTTCATAGTGGCACAGTACAGGGAATTCACAAAAGAATATATCAAATTTTAAAGTCAAAAACAACTTACATTGAGTGACCAGTTTATTAGGAACACCCATGACTATGCAAATCCGTTGGCATAGCAATTAATAATTATCAGTTGGTTAACTCTAAGTGGTTTGAGCGTCACCATGGGGAAAACAAAGGATCTGAGCGGGATGATAAAGTGCCCGACGAGGTAAACTGAGTATTTCTGAAACCACACGTCTTCTGGGCTTTTCCTGAACAAACATTTCAAGGGTTTACTGGGACTGTTTAAGCAACCAAAAAACAACAAATGGTTGGTTGGTTTATTAGAAATTTTTGTATCGACTACTTTTGTATCAACTAATTTTTGTTGGTCATTTTGCGCCTTTTACACAAGTTTTATCTATATGCAGCCTGGGACAAACACAAACATCCATGCCCATGGCGGGATTCAAACCCACGACCAGGCAGACTCGAGAACTAGAAAGCCTACGCCCTAGCCCTCTTGGCCACCTGGCCGCCAACAACAAACGGAGAGAGGGTGTACATGCAACAAAATAAACTTTAACAAGAAGTTAATTCTCTCGAGGAAGGTATAGGAAATTAGCGCAAGCCCTGATATTATCTATTTTTACCCTTTTATCTCACTTTTAAACCCCCTCCCCAATTTTTTAAATCAAAACTTAGTATTTGGAAAGTCTAAAAGAGCTCTATCATTCATCTTTCTTTCATTTCTCGTCATTTCCAAACCTATGATATATGGCATGCCGTATGTTGCCATAGTTCTAAAGACTAAGTAATTGCCACCCCCACAATGCCGACCCCATTAGGACAATTTGGCCCAAACTTCAAAGTAATTTTGATCTTGCTTAGACGAATCTGCATACCGAATTTCACTCCTTTATAAGCATAAATACATGTAGACCTTGTAGTTCCCTCTAATTTCTGCCCCCAAAACTCCGACCCTAGTGGGCCAATCAAAACCAAACTAAATAGTGAAGGTGAACATACCCATAGAAAGCTACATTCATAATTTCAACTATCTACCTCAAAAAATGCGGAAATTATGAAGGGGACAGACAGACGGATGAACAGACAGACAGATGGGCGGACGGACAGACAAACGGACATTGTAAAAACAAAAAGTAGCTCCATTCTTTTGCTCTTAATCATCTTTTAGTCAGAGACTATCATTAGTCTGTACAGAAATGCTAGCGATTGCTAGCTTATTTGTAAAAGAGGGGTCCTCCCTCCCATGCATATTGGTTAAGGGAGAAATCCACCAATGATGCAAAGGGGAGGGAGCTGCACCAGAGTAGATCGAGTGATGAGTTACATTAGATTGGAAATTATGTAATATAAAATGCTCTTGTATAAAGTACAATAAGTCAAAAAAAACGTGGAAAGTACTTGAAATTTGGTAAAAACATAACGAAAAAAAAAGTCAGTAGATTAGAAATGATGACATTGGAATGCTAGTAATTACGGACTTTGCCAGTGAAACAGGGGATCCCTTTTCACTGCTAGCTGGGAGAGAACCAAGATGGAGAATGAGTTGCAAAAAACCCCCCCTTTGCCTACCTCGTTTAGGCTGCGGTGACTAGCTTTAATGCAGTATTCCACATTTTATGTATTTCTTCTCTCTTTCCCACTCTATGTACGTTATTCAAAGCCCGTTAACTGTCTGCCATGTTTCCATCATTCGAGGGAAACCTAGTCCGTTGGTCTGCCTTGTGACATGACCCCTGACCCTTCAGCAGGCCTCAGGTTAGCCATGTGAATGTGTTTGATGTAGAGTTGACCCATTGGAAAGACCCTCAATTTCAAAATCTTTGTTGTTTCAGTTTAGAACCTTCATTCACACCGTAAACACGTAAATAAAAAAGCTATTGATCTATATCTCTATAAATACCCCGAGGTCTTTTGCTCTTTGAAATTTCTATAATGATGACAAGGACCTTTGCTTCGTCCTTGTAGTGCTTGTATATTATTATTGTTGATTGCACTGCATTGTATGAACGGTCATGGGGAAATTTTAAAAATAATGTATTACATTGATAATAAGACCTACACACAAATGGATAATTATCCTTGAAATAAATCATTTGTAAGAGGCATTTAAAATGTAGTGAGGTACAAATTTATTTGGGTGATATTTCACTTAAGATAAAACGTCTTAACGATAAATATCGGCATCGCTAAAACCGTCTACAGAGAAATACAGCAATAGTAAAAACTTTCTGCAGAGAAATTCCGCTATCATAAAAACTGACTGCGGAGAAATTCCACAATCGCAAAAACTATCTATGGAGAAATTCGCGATCGCAAAAACCGTCTATGGAGAAATTCCGCATTAGCAAAAACTATCTACGGAGAAATTCCTCGAACACAAAAAGGTGTCTGCGGTGAAGACCTGTCACTGCAAAACTGCCCTCAGAGAATTTCTGTCGCTGCAAAACCCTTCCACATAGAAATTCCAGCGTTTTAAAAACTACCTTACCTGTAATCCTGTTGTGATAAAACTATTCATCAGATAATTTCAGGGAGTATGAATTACATATATTATGGATTTTTGAAATAAAGTTCCTTCAAAAAGAGATTTATGTCATTCATCATAGGCTTTGTAAACTCTTAAGGAAATTTTCTCTGTCTCGACCTTTTTCATCATGGAAATAAATGCAATTGTTAAATTTATGTAATACTTTTGGGCTCATGTTGCTGGTTGTTCTGGAAGTGGTAAGTTTATATTAGTAGCTCAAATGTTAAAGTAGAGAGATGAAGTTATGGACACTCCACCTACAAAAATAATTTACTGCTATGGAGCTTTAATCCCTCCAGTTGTTAAAAATCTGAACCTACCTAATATTACGTTTCATGCAGGGGTGCCCGATGCAAAGCTGATACACGAACGTATACCTGAACAGGATTTACTGATTTTAAATGATTTATTAAATGAAGTAAAAAATAACGAAATTGTCGAGAAAATCTACACGTGATACAGTCATCATCTCAATTTCTCTGAGTTGTTAATAACTCAGAACCTCTTTACTCATTCAAAAATCATCCATACAATAAGTTTAAATACTCAGGAAGATTCGCACTTAGACATGTAGGGAAGATTCGCACCTTGGCGTCGCAAACAGGTTACGGTCATTTACTTATTGAAGCCTTTAAAGATGCCACTCAGGAACCCCATAGTTATTAGGAGCTTTAGCATAAAAGCTACTTATAAGAATGCACCCTTGATCTGTACGTTATCCGGCAGGCTGCCATTTGCATGATAGCTTGAAAACGGATTAACTTTTTCAAATTCTGTTTTCAGAAATATGACCGGCCGTATCAACTTTTCAGAATTTTTCGTGGACCCCTTCAAGTTGAATTCACGTGCTAAAACAGTGAGTGTAAAGAATACCAAGATAATGCCATGTCATATAACAATCTACATCACATATATCAAGAAGGAATGAATACATTGTTACTTTGTGTTCATCTTTTAAGCATTATTGACATCAGCGCGCGCACGTGAAATCGCTTTGTTGACGCACGATTGCTCAAGTGCTCATAATTATGACTATAATCTATATTATTAAGTAGTGGAAGAATAGAGCTACTTATTGGTTTTATAATGTCAATCCGTCCCTTTCATAATTTCTACATTTTTTGAGGTAGAAGGTTGAAATTCGAAATGTAGCTTCCTATGGGCATGTCCATCTGCACTATTTAATTTGGTTTTGATTGGTACAATGGGGTCGGAATTATGGGGGTGGAATTCAGAGAGGACAACATATCTATATGCTATTTAGGTACATATAGGCGTGAAATTCAGTATCCAGATTTCTCTAGGCAAGATTTACATTACTATGAAGTTTAGGCCCAATTGTTCCAGGAGGGTCAGATTTCCGGGGGTGGCAGTCACTTGGTCTTTAGAACTATGGCAACATATGGTATATATATATATCACACGTTTCCAAATATATCACACGTTTGGAAATGATGAGACAGGAAAGAAAATACATTTTTCTTTTTTACATTTTCTACATAATATGTTTGAGAAAATTAATTTTTTGATTAAAAAACTTGGCGAAAGATAAAAAGTGCAGATAAAAGGGTAAAAATAGATGACTGCAGGATCT
>JAHWFO010050327.1:139128-219547 GCA_023313115.1 Rhysida immarginata
TGCCTTGCCCTACTCGGGGGGAGGGGGGATTAATGTTTTTAATAAATCTATAAATGTATTTCTCCTTCACTGCTAAAGCTCCTCCTTGGAATGTTTACAAGATTTTATTTACTACTTGATTTAACTCAGAGATGCCCTGATGTTCAGAGATTGTGTAGTAAGATTTTTCCTCTTGAAAGACCTATTGTGGTCTATGCAGATAAAATACGGGTTTAAAGACGACGATCATCATTTTTAAATAGGGAGGTGTTACAACAATGATTCCTCTGGTTGTGAAACATTGTCATTTTCTAGGAGCTTTGAAACACTTGTCTGCACAGCATAGGAAAGTATTAATGCAAAATACAACTCTTAATCAAGTTAATGCTCTGTGAGATCTGTCATAACATTCTACATCATAGAGTCGCCTGGACACCACCTATTAGGCAGCATTTGATGAAAATATAAGGTTTAGCCCATAAAAAATTTCATTAAGGGCCAAGAAAACTTATCTGAATCAATGTGGAAATGGATTTCTGCTGCTACTTTTGCTAGGAAGTGTAGCTGCACCTATTTGGAAAAAATTAATTAGTTAAGAACATGCAAAAGTACGTTTTACTACCTGCTCACGAATATCAAAGGTTTCTTCATGCTTTAGTCCAAAGTGTCCCTACCCCTTCACAACCTACTGAACATAACCAACCAAAGTCTGAGCCGAGTGTGGTCAATGATGTTGAAAAAAAACGTAATAAACAACTGGATTCTCAAATCAACGAGATTTTAAAAGCATCGAATTTGAATGTGCATCAGAAAATGAACCTTTATTTAAATGCACTTCATAAATATCTAAGAGCAAAGCACCGTGAAGCCCGGTAGAAACAAACAAGCTTTTCAACCCAAATCGAACCTCAAGCTCCATCAAGCATATCATTAATGCCCTAAACACCGTCACCGCAATCCCTTCAAGAGACACCTACTTATCTATATCCACAACAACTCGTCTATTCATCCGATTTTCGCACATCTGCAGGCTTAAAAGAAAAAACCAACGACGATGTTGATATCGCGATGGTTAGCAGACCCGATGAGGCTTACAACGAGATTGGTCGCCCAGGAAACGTAGTGAGTTTGCCTGTTGAGCAGACCTCCCCACGTGCACGTTTCATCGAGACACTTCGAAAGAGATTTGATGTTAGCACGTGGAATAAAAAAGGAAATGTGTCAATCGGTGGGAAATCAATACGAGGATCGAAAATTAATATTTAATACAAGACGTATTATCACCCAACCTCAACCTGAAAAAGCCCTCATCTGGGTGAGCTCCGTTTACCAGCGTGATACATCATATCAATATCCCCGAAGAATTAATCGTGAATCCTATGTACCGGTCTGTGGATATGCCTGACATGTCAAAGCTCGCTTGGTTGCATATGATAAATAACAATTTAATGTAAAAAAAAATTAGTTTATAATACAATGATAAAATTTAATTTAATGTCTGTAATATTTGAACAAAAATGTAATTAAATGCATGAAAACCAGTGATTGTGTAATTTATTTATTTATTTATTAGAGATTAAAAGAAAACAATTTCGTCTCTTAACACTCCCTCTACTGCTCTGAACTCTAACACGCCTTTTCTGTAGGGCACTGCCTCCAGCCTCCTTCATTCGTGATGACAGCGACTGTTTGAGATTTTGACCATGTATCACATCATCAAAAATGGAAACACCACCCTTTAGTGCATGGCGACCAAGAATCTTACCCATGGATTTGAATAAAGGTGTTGCAAAACGAAACAGATTTGAAAATACTGAACCAATCCCATTGCCTCTGGAACACTGACCCTCTAAACACTGGTAAGCATTCCCTCTCTGGTTTAAATAGTAACGTGAAGTTACTTCTTGGTTCGGATGATAGGGGATATGAATCTTAAAGTAATTGATGAGGATAGAAAAGAAATCAACCTCGCACTACAGTTGTTTCTTATGAAAATGTAATTTCACTATGGTTTTGCCTGTTAAAAACGAGAGCAAATCCCCATGGTCTGAATGAACCGCGATTTCAATAGTGTCTATGACGTTTTTATTTAAGGGAAAGTAGTCGGGTGAATGAAAAGCCTGATAAATCACTTTTCGCCTGGCGTGTGAAACTGGAATAATTCGTATGTGCAGTGCGCGAATGTGTTACCCACAACTTGAGGTTGTATGATGTCTGTATACAAACCCAACTGCTGTCAAGCGCGACTTGTAAAGCGCTTAAAAGATCTACCTCTTGACCCCAGTTGTTCATGCTGTCTGGGTAACCATGCCATTTCACAAAAGCTTCACGAACACCACGCCTCATACGCCAGCGAATAATCCGTTCAATGTTAAAAACTTCAGGTTTTCCACCTTCTGTAACTCTTGATCGTACAATACACCTGAGATCTCGCTGCCATCGTAATCTTTAATTTTATACACAACAGATTTTCTATAAATGATTTTTGAAACCTCAAACACCTCCTCAGTCCAGTTCGGAAGATAGCCTTTATCGAATATGTACATAATCTCCAATTTGCAACCTCGAATTTGTTTGTGGCAAATTGTTTCAGCCATACAGTTGGGGGATTTCGTTCATTGACATCAGCTGGAGCCATACCCAGGGCCCTGTGGATGCGGTTGTTGTTGCTTAACACGAGGTCAGGTAAGACGTCGATGTACCTGTGTTTGTTGGTAAATGTAAAAAACTTAAACATCCTCGTATTTTTAACGTACGGTTGAATCGTTCAATCGTAACAGCTTTCAAATCCGATTCTTTGGCAAAGAAATCGATGTTGAGTTCTTTAAAATAGTCTTGAACGTGCTCGTTTAAAAACTCCTTCCCTTTATCACTCTTCACTTTTACAGGAATGTTGCCATCTGTGAAATTTTTTTGAAAGGCTTTCTGAAGTTCGAGTCCCAACTTCGTTTTCAGGGGAATAACCCATGCATAGCATGAGAAAACATCGATGCAGGTAAGTAGAAATTTATATCCATCGTTTTGTTTTGACAGAGTGGTTAGATCGACCAAGTCCACTTGAAATTGTTTGAATGGAGCATATACATGCATATGATTATGAGGGTAATAATGTCGAACCGGTTTAAGCAGAATGATTTGTTTGTTTAGCTAAACTTTTCACACCACCAAATCCTGATGATTTAGCTGTGTTAGAAAATGCTTCATCCATGACAAAATTTAAATTAAACTATGTAAAGAACACATCTGTATTTATAAACCTGTATATGCGAGTTCAGTCCCCTTTTAACCCTTATTAGTCACTACTCAGGTACACACTTGTCAACTGAAACAATGTAGCAATTAGCTGAAAATTAAAAAAACAAACAATACACCTAGAAACAGAAGTAGTTTTAATTAGAAGAAACTATAAAATGGTTTGAAAAAATCTGGTTGTTCTAGAAAAAAAAGTTAATTAGTAATTAGACCATCAACTTCAGGGGGTCAGTCATCTTAGCAACCCCTGTATTTCAGACTATATATACCGGAATCACAGTAGTGTATATTGTGAGACAAAATCACATAAAAGCGTTTTGTTTTGAGAACTAGGACCCCTTGCCTGGCATAACCAAGAATTATGAAATTAATTTTATTTTCAACCTCAGAACATCGGAACATGGCCGCCATCACGTGAGTAATCAAGAATATGTCATCAGCCAGATGAGTGACCACACACGAGATTGGAAACCCGATCAAAAGTAATCAATCAGGAACCCCACCTCTTTGGAGGTACCAAAACCTAATGAAACCACACCCAAAAGATCTACAACCAAAAATGACCGCACCCAAAAAAAGGACCACACCAAATAATTTTGACAATCAATAAATTTTGTAATTACTGATATTTCCTTTAAATTTTGTTTTCAATTAAAATTTTCTATATTTAAATAATAAGATTGAGATTATTTATAATGTCAACTAGATCAAGTTTTTGATTTATTTACACCTCAAAATAATAAACCTTAATAACTTCTAAAATGCATTTGCATGCTTAACTTTTTTATACTTATTTTTATCAAAATATAATTTTATACATTCTTATCAAAACATAATTTTAATTATCAAAAAAAATTAAAATTAAAAAATTATCAAATTACAATTATAATAATTATAAATATTTATCAAATAATAATTTAATAAAATAGAAATTGTTAAATTGGAATTTTTGAGATAAATCTAAAAGATTTAAATTATTAAATTACATTTTGATAAAAATATATATATAACACCCCAATTTGATAAAAAATTTGAAAAATTTTAATTTGGAAAAATGACATTTTGATAAAATAATTTACAAAAAAAACCTAAATATGCAATGTATTTTAAAATTTATTCATTCATTTATTTATTTATAGATATCTATTGTGTTAAGGTATAAATCAACCAAGAACTTATTTTAGCTAAAATTTTCTATATTTTTTCTTTCAACCAAACAGCAAATTTAAACTTGATCCGGATCGGGGTGTTCACATGCACATTAGTGGATTGACCTCTTTCCTGAGGCATGCTTACCTGGTTTCAAACCACCTCTTTCGACTGGATTGAATTCGATCCGGATCGGGATGTTGAAACCTGTTTACATGCCACTTTTTTCAGGATTGACTTGAAACTGGTCTTTCGATCCGGATCGAAAGTGTGCATGTAAACGCATTGAAAGAAAAGCAGTGATACACCTGCCCAAATAGCCCCGGGATACAAATCGACGTTCAGGGTCCCAGGAAACCCAAATGCTTTCCAGAGCAAGCCGAAAACAAAAGAAAAAATGTCGGCATCATTTGATCTTTTGAGATATCACCCCCTCCACATTTCTTCACAACCCAAAGCCTACCTCTTCTGCTACTCTCTCTGTATTTTCGCATTGGAGTTAGGTGGCAAAACACAAAAAAGGGAGGCCAACTTTTGGGCCCACCTGGCCTCCTCACAAAGCGAAAATCTGAAAAACCAGAAATTTGTTTTTTAAAAATTTCCACGAGAAGCTTCCCCCGAGTTTCATTGCTTTATCTTTATTCATTTGCGCAGTTGTATCAAAATATTAGAGAATTTTGTGAAAACCCAGGAATATCGTTTTTTTTTCAGTTTTTGCACTCTCAAATATCGAAAATTGGGGAAACTTCTTTTTTGGCATGATAGTTAGAAACCTTCTTGCAAAATTTCGAATATCTGCGTTCATTGGAAGCAGGGCTAGGCGACCGAACATGCTACTCCTTTCTGCCACCCTGGGAGGGCAGGGGTCCGAATTTTGGAAAACCCCGTCTTAGCAGTCCCTACGCTATTTATCCTATGACCCCAATGTTTGTGCATTTTTGTTTTATTTTAAAACTTGAAACATTCATCTCCCTTCAAAACTTTCTCCCACTGAAATGTGACGCTCTCCTGTCTGCAACACCTTCACTGAGTTTCAGAGGGGACAGAGCGAGGGGGAAGCGGGCAGTGTGCTTTTGGACATGTGGGAGAGAGAACGCTCAAAACAGAGTGCTCTCCACAACCACCCATGTATATACACAAACATGCAAATTAAAGTTGTTTTGTTTTCAATCCAGTATCATTCATTCAATTCAATACAGTCCACCAGCTCTCAGAGCATCAAAAGTCTACACATTTTCTGGTCCTTCGAGCTGGATATCTCAAAACAGGTTACAACTCACGGAACTCCATCCCATTTCATCTCAGAGCAGCGTGCATCATCCCCTGATCAAGGTTGAGAAACGACCTGAGAGAGACAACTAAAGAAAACCTCAAGCTCCATCAAGAAACAATGAGCATATATCGATCAACTATCGCAGCATATACATCCAGCAATCCTCGAGTATACAACGAGCAGTCATCGAGCAATCATCGAGCATACATCAGTAACATACAGCAACGTCGATCGAGAGAATCATCGATTAGAGGGGCGAGTTCCGACTATTCATTATCTATTCTTCAACCCACGTTATCCTTAGCACCAATTTTTCCTGTTCTCTATTTTATTCTTTCATTGTCCTCAAAGTACATAATCATTCATATTAACTTACATTTTCAAAATGAGTGAATTAAAAGCTCTCTCAAGGAAACGAGGCAGGAAAAAATATGCATTAAAATTATTCAAAAATTACACAGATTCATTAATTACAAATCAGGATTTATAAATTCAACAAATTTGCGAATTAGACGAGCGTTTAACTCGAATACAGGGGGTGTTTGAGAAATTCAGCGCCATTCAAAATGATATTGAAGCCATTTGTGACGAAAGCAATCTTGAAAATCAGTTATTTGAAAGGAGTAGCTTTGAAAATGATTATTTTTCAGCTGTTGCAACGGCAAAGTTATCCATCAAAAAATATAATTCTGATACCGATTCAGAGAACAATCACTCAGTCTCTGACTCCTCCCCTAGTACGACTTTAGTGCCTAACGAAAATTCTATCAAATTTCCCATTATGCAACTGCCTAATTATTCAGGAAATATTGAAACTTGGCTAGAATTTAAAGACACTTTAGTCTCAATTATACATGCTATTCCCAGCATCACAGATATTCAAAAAGGTACATTATCTGAGATCGTGCCTATATGGGTCAGTGGCTCAAATAGTCAACTCATTGGAAATTATTCAGACAAATTATTCGATAGCATGGAAATTACTTTGTGAACGGTATGATAATAAAAAAACTTCTAGTTCATAACCATATTCATTCATTGCTTGATCTTCCAAATATAAAATCTGAAAGCGCATCTGAACTGAGGAAGTTATCGGATGGATTATCCAAACAACTCCTTTGTTTAGAGGCATTGGGTCAGCCTGTCAAGCAGTGGAGCACCCTATTGATTTATTTGATCACTCTGACATTTGATGCCTCCACGAAACGCGAATGGGAGAGTCGCGTCTTTGACAAGGAATTTCCAGATGTTGCACATGTTCAATCTTTCCTCAAAGAAAGGTGTCAATTGCTGGAAACCTTGGAAAATCAACTGAAACCAAAAAGAAATGTAACTTTTAAAGGAGAAATCAAAAAACAAAATCCAATTAATACATTTGTAGTCAGTGAGAGACAAATTCAAACCAAATGTAATTTTTGTAATGGGTTAAATCATTTTATTTTTTCATGGAAGGAACTTTTAAAATTAGATGCTGTCAAAAGAATAAATGAGATGAAGGGAAGGAAGTTGTGCCTTAATTGTTTGAGGAAGGGCCACAATCATCAGGAATGTTAATCGGGTAATTGCAAAAAATGCAATAAGAAGCATAATACGATTTTACATTTAAGCAGACAGACCAGTGAGCCCATCTTAGAGAATAATGAGCCACAAAATGAGTCAATTGAGACTATTTTCACCAATTGCAACTCAACAAATCAACACATTATGCTATCCATAGCTCTTATAAAAATAAAAGATAATTCCAGCAAGAGGGGACAGCTAGAGCTCTATTAGATTGTTCCTCTCAAGCTAGTTTAATCACTTCTGAATTTCAAAACAAATTAAATTTAAGCAAAACAAGAGTAAACATCTCAGTATTATGTGTATATCAAAAGGCAAGCACAGTCAAATATAAGATCGAAATACAATTGCAATCACGTGATGATTCATTTAAGAGCAAGCTGACTTGTTATATAGTCAATAAAATAACCGAAAACACACCTTCAAAAACTTTTGACATTTCAATTTTTAATATTCCTAAAAATATAAGGCTAGCTGATATCCCAATTTATTCTGGGATATATTATCCTCAGAGCAAATTAATATAGGCTGGGGGCAGCCACATTTGCAAACCACAGCCTTTGGATGGATAGTTGCAGGTCTATTTACATGCAGTATGGTGGATTCCAAGGCAATCACGTGCAATTTCATCCAAACGCACGACATTCAAGAACAATTGAGGGGTTCATCGCAACAGTGGTCTAAGCCACTTTTTTACAAAACGGAGAAAAAGCAAATTAAAGTTTTTCAATTGTGGTTTTTCTTAGAATTTAGAAAAAGAAATTTTAATGATAGTGGTCTGTTGTATGATGTGTGATAAAGTTATATGCAATGGTATATATTATTTGGTCCAGAAGTTTTAGATATATTATAATTTTTCTTATTGACCTACAACTGGGTATAGTGGTTAGACCACTGTTACACTGACGCTTGTTTGAACTTGAGAAGGGTAAAAAAACTCTTTGAATAAATATTGTTATGTTTTATGTAATGAGGCTTTCTAAAATCAGAAAATATTGTACAATCTTTAGTGTGAATTTTAATTATTACATGTGGCGGAGCCAGGCCCCAATAATTAGAATTAATTAGAAGACACCCTCGCCCACAATTACAGGGCCAATCCGCCCCTTCTATCCGTTTTACAGGATAGGGGAACAAAAGTTATGATGGTCCGACCCGGTCGGGCTAGTGCACCGGGGTTTAAACTTACTGTTGATGTTTTTAATGGAGAGACAAATGAGTACACCTGATCTTAATGAACATAAACATTTATTCAAAATCACACATTATTTACAAAGTTTACAAAGGTAAATAGTTAATTATAAAAGAGGTAAACTGTAATCTTTAAATCTTAACTTTAATATCTTTTCAAAGAATTATACGCGACTTTCTATCATCCATTGTTACAAAATTACGTTTAAGTCTATCTTTGATCAATTCAACAAAATGTTAACTAGCTTTTATAGTTAATCAAAATTCACATTTAAAAAACATTTTAGGATTCTCACAAAGCTTTAAATTATTCAATATGGATTAATTATTAAATTATTCATCTTGGTGACCACCTGATACAAACAAGAGAGGAAACGTATGTTATTACCCGGTCTTCTCGTTGATTTTCCCTCGGTGCGGAAATGGAGATGTGGGGGCGGCAGGGCTCCTTCGTCATCCTCTTCTATCGTTGGGCTCCGCAATTATAAGTTAACTGACATTGGGTTTAAATCATAATAATAATCATAACCATATAAGTTTTTATTTGGATTCATTTCAAGGATAAACTGAGTAATAAAATAAAAGGTGATTTTTGTGAAATTAGTTCACTCTCAACAAAACGCGATTACTTCATTTTCTCTCATCCCGCTGCTGTAGACTCGCATCCTTCTGCTCGCCATCTCGTCTCGCATTCAGTTGACAAAGCTAAAGCAAAAGCAAAAGTAGAAGACAGAAGACTCCGAAAAAACGTTCGGATTCGATAATATCCTTCAAGAATTGAAAGATTGAATAAACATCGTTGATTGGTGTAAATCTAGAGTGCTCAGGAGTTGATAGACACGGCACAGAGCTTGCTTGTCCGAGGAGGAGAACAGGGGGGGGGGAACTCCAATCGACTCGGCAAGGCTCACAGTAAAACAATGCCGCTGTCATCCAACTCGACTGGAAAATAACACTTTTGTCTTACAAGAGAATCGCAAAAACGATCTCCTGAAACCATTCTTCAAATAAATGTTATTCAAATGAATAATTATTAATTGGTTTTAAGATATCCCCCTAAAAGTTCCGTCAGGGGGGGGGGGGGCATCACAATGCTCCCTGAAATTCAAAATTTGCCCATCCCAGTGATGACAAGTTTTCAAAACAAAGGAAGGCAAAAAGGTTCCAGAAATTCTTAAATTAAAAAATCTTCAGAGCCATACCTGAATGATCCGAAGTCGCTATTGGGGTCGTCTTCGAAGTCATCCTCCGCTGGGGCACAACACACACACTTCACTCACCTGTCCATACCAAGGTGATCCATCGTCCCCTGCACAAAGCTAATAAAGATTTTCTTTATTCAAACACAATGATAATTTACAGAAAAGATACAATAAAACTTCCAAAATCTTGAACGTCATTCTTTAAATTGTTTAAACAGTAAAGACTAAATTCAAATCAAATTGTGTAATCAATCATCAAAATTTCTCACAATCATTGACATCTCTAAATTCATTAAAGTCCACATAATATTTTTATGACAAGATTGAGGTTAAACGGTGAGGCAATAGTTTCTGTTCAAAGAAACTTATAAAAAAAATTTATATTATAACATTAAATCATTAAGAGACTTTTACTGTTATGTTATTGTAAAACAAGTTAATTCAGTACATTAATTCTTCAAATGAGGGCAATACACCTTTATTGTTTACATAAAATCTTTCAGAAAAGAAATTGACTTACCTTTGATACATCTTTCAAAAGTTCAAAGTTGCAGACATAGACACACTATTTGGAAATTACTATCACAGGTCATAAACAGTAGCACAATATTATTGTCCACTCACGATTGTTCACGAAAGTTCATTAGTCCTTTCATCATCATGCAAAATTGAAAAGTTTGTAGGCTTGAATTTCACAAAGTTCTTTCCTAAAAAGTCACTCACAGTTCGTTGTAAAATCGTAGTCGGAATTCGTAGTGGCACAATTTCTCTCGCATCCTAAAGAGTTCATTTTAATTGCACACTAATTGAAACGTGTTTCTTCAGTAGCGGTGCTTTGAAATGATTCATCTGGTTATGGCGATGAAGATGATCGGAAGTTGCTTCATGGAAGGGGCGATTCCTCTTCTCCCATCATGGTAGTCGCTCCAGTTTCATCACGATCTCTCTGCTTTGCTCACCGATCCAAGTGGATGACGTCATGATATGGAAAACAGAAGGAGGGAGTGAAGTCATCGGCTTCTCTCATTAAAGTTCAATCATGAAATCAAAAGTTCTTTTAGAGCAACAACACACCATTACCTTCTCAAATTTGCATCTGTCTTGGTCACCAAAATTTATTTTAGAAAATATAATATTTTCTTTTAAATAAAAGAATTAACCACTACCTTATTTATTGAATCAATCAAAGATGCAAAATAACATCTAGTAAAGTGTCTGTCACCTTATTATCTGCAGGTACAATAATGAAACTCAGTGAAGATGGGTTCTTAATTAGATCAATTGAAAAATAATGATGAGTAATTATTTTTAAGATAATATAAATCTCTATTTAATCTCTCATTCACATTCATAAAAAGAATAATCATTCATTGATACCTGAAATTGTTTATGCTATCGATTTTTCATGCAATAAATTTTTATTTACAACCCATTGAATCTTATTTCCGAAGCAGGAAATACACTATTTAAATCTCACAAAAGAAAACAAGAAGGAAAACCTTCTCCCCGATTCACATAATGATCTTAACCCTGGAGGGTGTCTGACCTCGTTTCACGGGTGACGATAAGGGTTCAGTTTGACACTCCTTATCTATCTCTCTATCCAAATCTGAAAAGGAATTCTCTTCATTCAAATCCATTTCAGTTGAAGTTGTAACATTTTCAAATTCTATGCATGTTCTTTTACGGATACCAATATTACATGCGCTGCTCAAACACGCTTTAAAATGCTTCAAAAGAAATATAAAAACACCAAGGATTAAAATCACGATGCAAATAATGGATTATACGACATAATGAGTAACTTTCGATTCATCGACGCCTCGCCTATGCAAATGTCGTGTCAACGCTTCTGTTTGCTGTCGAATCTCACGCAATGAAACGCTTGCTTGTTCCAATGACATATGCTGAGAATTTCCGGGTAAGTAATCCAACAAAGATTTATTTATTTTATTTACTTCATTAATGACCTCACGGAACTCAGAATGATTTAATATTGCTTTAATGTCAGGCTCTATTAAAGTATTTAAATTAGAAAATGGTGATCCTATCGTTGTAAAGCCTTGTACAACTGGCGATAGAACTATGTCATCATCTACACCAATGCAAGCACTCGGAATTTGAATTCTTCCCAAGCCGCTTATTTTAATAGTTTTACTTTCTTTAGAAGGTTGTGATCGCTGAGCTGGACAAGTTATTGTAATACTTGTCAGTTTTGATATACTATAAATCCATTGTCCCGAAACATTACTCTTAACAAAGACTGGCGGGGGGTTGCGGACAATATGCTTCTCGCACAATTCATAAATTGAAATTTCCGCTCCGTGAAAAAGTGAAAGCTCACAGCTTTGACTCGGAACTTTAAAAATTGCTGACGAAGGTGAACAAATCTGGAATAAATATCCAGTTTTGCATTGTAACATATTAATATGGTTTAATACCAAATGAAGTTGTCAATCTTTCGAGACCACTAAGAAAGGTGCACATGCATAAAAATATGCATATTTGTCAACATTAGGAATTTTAACAGGCAACCTAATTATTTTATACACTTCAAAAACGTAATGTGACGTAATTAAAGGGATGTCGATAAATAAAAGCATATGTTGCTCCAAGGCAACTGCTGTAACGGAAGCCCACGTGTAATAATGATACACGGTTTTCCAATCTGGCGAAGTAATTAACGCAATATTTTCGGGCAAACACTTCTCTATATCATTCAGAGTTTCTAACAACGTATCTTCTGATATAATATAAGTATTCAGCTTACCTTGACTCAAACCGTGTATTGCTTCCTTCAACTTAAAGAATTCTAGTTGAAATCTAAAAAATATTTTCTCTGTATAACTTAAAACATTAGACAAAGCATTATATGCCATAGTATGATTCTTATCTTTAAAATACTGCTTAACCAACCAATTCTCTACTCGCTTAATTATAATCATTTCGGTAATGGTTTCATTCAATAACGTAGTTTGTTCATTAATTAAATGTAATACTCCTTCTTGAGTTTCTCGCAAAACATTAATCTTATTATTTAAAATGACCAACTCTTTATCAGTGGCTACACCAAACAAAGTTCTCAACACATCTCCTCCCAAATTAATTAATCCGCGCTTAACGCATTGACGAGTCAATAAATTCTGTACTCCCATTATATCGTTTCTTAAAATTCTAGATTCTCGCTCCAAAAATCGTAATTCCTTATTTATTACAGGTTCTTCACTTAAGATTGCTTCATAATCGCTCCTAATTTGTCTTAAACCATTTATAATACGCAAAATACCTGTTGCAAATGACTCAAAAGAAATATCAATAACAATTTTCCAATTATTAGCAGATATGACAAGTTCATTCTGCTTTGAAAACAATACTCCTTTATCTACAACCTTATCGTCAATGAACTTCAGACACCTACAGAATTTTGGATAAGTACAACGAAACTAATTGTAAACAAATGAAAATTACTTTATTGAGTGCACAGAGCATTAGTACAACTGTGATATAGCATTTTAACATAAAAAATAAACGAGAAAATTAAATAAGTGACTTTTTGTAATGTTCCGTTTTCAACACGTTGCAATGAACTTCATACACCGTACCGTTTATTGCACATTACCACTAAGTGGCGTCACCTTTCCAATGAATGACACTCCGAAGTCGTTGAGGCATGCTGGACACTAACTTCTGCGTTGTTTCTACTGGAAGTTTGTCCCACTCTTCGGAAATACACGCCCGCAACTGCTGCAGTGTTCGAGGCTTCTGCTGTCTGACTTTTCGCTTTAAAATGCGCCATACATTTTCAGCGGGTGACAGATCTGGGCTGCAGGCAGGCCAGTCAAGCACCCTGAAACGCTGCTGTTGTAGCCAAGCCTTGGTGTTCCGAGCAGCATGAGGCTTCGCGTTGTCCTGATGGAAGATGCTTGGTCTTCTATTGAACAACTTTTGGTGGGATGGATGCAGATGCTGTTAAAGAATGATTATATATGCAGCAGAGTTAATAGTGCCCTCGCAAAAGTGAAGCGATCCTGTCCCGGCTGCACTCATGCAGCCCCACACCATCAGCGATGCAGGCTTCTGAACTTTCCTCTGGTAACAGTCGGGATGATTACTTTCGTGCTTGGTCCTTAGCACTTTGCGACCATTGTTGCCATACATCACTGCAAAGGTGGACTCGTCGGACCACAGAACACTATTCCACTGAGCAAGGATCCACTTTAGATGGGTTCTGGTCCATGCTACCCAGCGACGCTTAGCATAAATGGCTTCCTATTTGTAGCGTATAAGTAATAGTTGCATCTTCTGATGTAACGGCGGACTGTGCTTTCGAATATGGGTATATGAAAATATTCTTGAGCCCAAACAGACATTTCACTTATGGGAGCATGCCTGTTTTTTACAATGTAACGTCGAAATACTCGTAGATCCCTAACATTCAATAATCGCTGCTTGCCTGGTGCAGTCCTTGGTTCTGTTTTCCCAATTTCTCTGAAACGGTTTATGATCCCATTAACAGTAGAGAGTGGAACTGATAATTCATGGGCAATAGCTCGCTGGGATTTGTTATTCTGGAACTGCTGTATAATTTTTTGCCGTATACACGTTTCTACTGGTTTACCACGTCCCATGGTTCAAAACAACACGAATACTGTGCTCTGTCGCATGGACGGTGCTTTTAAAGCCTGATGCAAAGCATTCTGGGCGTTTCTACAGCCTTCAGGAAAGTTCTATATGCTGACGATCCCTTGTGTACGAAGTTCTTTGAAACTTGTTGACAACGCAATTTTACATAAATTTGAATAAATTATTTCACACCATTAAATCGATTCTAAATCGATGTTGATATTGTTACATATACTCAGTAAATCTATTTTCATTAGCCTGCAATCCTCTGTATGCACTTTTCACTGTGTTTTTAGCCAAATTACTTGGTGTCCGAAGTTTATTGACACTAGGTTTGTAGCTTTAACTCCGGCTCAATTAATCTGCATGATAAATACCATTACGTAAATATTCATAAGCACACACATGATTTGGTTTAACTTATTCTAACTTAAAATTATATAAACAAGAGGGTTTCTTTATCCTCTGTTGACGAGAATACCTTGGATTAGATGTTTCTTCAAGATCTAAAAATTAAAAATGTAACTTTATATTAAAAAAAATAACCAAATTTTCGTACAATAACAGGAAATTTTTATTGCAAAAGAAAAATTTAAAATATCCATTCCTTAATCCTTACACTCAGAATAATCCATACCGCCAATTCGATAATACACCAATATAAGGGAGGGAAAAATATAATAATAACATTAATAATACTCTATAAATTTGGCAATCACTCCCTTAGAATCTATCTAATTGAATTAATAAATGCACCGCTGTTCTTTTACAGGCTCACTCGCACAACTCCCAATCTCCCTCTAAATCTTCCGTCTTCTCTTAACTCGGGGTTTCTCTCTGGACCTCCTCCTGTAGATGTTCTATTTCCTCCTTCTCCTTTATTTTCTCTTTCAACAGCTTCACCAATCTGTCTCTTCTCGTGGAGGGTCTCAGCTCTTCTCCTGACTTTGCTTCATTCCGATCTTTTTTGCTTGTACCCAGGACTGGTGGTGAATTTTGCTCATTCTGTGGCATTTGAACAGCTCTCACATTGTTGGCAAGCGAAGCTCTTTGGCGGGCTTCATTTCTCGGTAGTACACAGGGTGGAGGGGGCAAGAAAATCACGGCAACATCTATTCTTTTTCTACCATTCACCGACACTCTGTATCAGTCCACCGAACTTGTCCCTCTGATCAGACGCAAAAATGAACCTCATCCGATCACCCAGGTGGTCGTAGTGTGCTGGATCTTCACCGATGTATCAGCGACGCCTCCGCTCTTCCCACATAAGGCCCTGCACAGCTAAGCGTAGACGCTCTTGCGCTTCAGCCACCTGTTGAAGGAGACGGGTCACCATGACTCAGGCCGCCGCTCCTGGAGTTGCTGATTTGTTCCAGGCTCGATTTCCAATCCACGCGGCATAAGTCGCATCATGTCCGGCTGGTACAATGTTTCATTTTTGAGCCATATTACCCACTAAACCTATTATTACCTTCTAAAACTCACAGCTATTTATTCCTATATCTCTCCACTCACAACTCTTACCAAACTCTCAGTCTACACAAGAAATCAAAAAGACGCAAAATTAATATTTACCAGTGCGATGCGTTCGCCTTGATGACTAAGAGGATTGTGACTCCAATTCAACTCCAGGTAAGTGCCCAAAATTTGTCTCCTCCAACCTCTCTAATTTCGTGTCTGTCTTTTTTCAGAAGCAATATCTTCTTGGCTTACGTTCTGACACCTATACCTACACCTACCCTCCAGATCTGGACTCTGTCACCAGGTCTGGGTGTCAATTTGAACCAACCTTCAAGGCTGGTAACCAAACCTATTTCCTCTCATCAATTTTCACTCAGCTCGAATATAACCCTTATTCATAAATTTAATAATAACTTTTACTTAGTAATCCTCTCATCTCCCAACAAATAGCATACAATATCTGAAACTTCCTGTCTCCTCCTAACCTTCTTAATTTTTCAACAAAAAAAAAATGCTTATTATGACTTTTACGATACTGTCATGCTTAGAATCCTGAAATTTATAAAATGATCATTCCAACGTGAAGCCACCGAAACCCAACAGGAACATAAAAAGCGCATGACTTTAAAGTGTTGAAACCTCTATACTTTCCATTACTGGATTAACAGTAAGGCTGGACAAAAATGATAGATATCCCAACTTCATTCCCTTTTTAAAAACAAACTTCGTAGCAAAATTTATAATTCTTTTTATAAATTCCTTATGAGCAATGCTCGTACCAGATTCCATAATCTTTAGATTAATAGCCCAAACAATAATGTGTATCAATAAAGACACTTTGCATAGACAATGAATGCCTCATGCAGTTAAAAACGATCCTATAGTGCAAACAATAAAACAGGCATAATGAACGACAATAATGGGTTAGCGTACCCATACTTAATAATTTCTGGAGAAAACCCTTTTAAATGTCTCCATTCGAACGTCTTCTCTGCAATAAATCATCTCGTATTAAAAAACAACTTTTGAAGATAGTAGGAAAGAAATCGTGGAAGCAGGAGAATGGAGTGATTAGACCATTATAAATAGGGTAGAATTAAGACGTGTCTCTTATCTAAAAGTTTCTTCACTCCTATACATTTCTACATTCCTCATAGTTAAGAATAAAACTCATGAAATCACCATGGGTCTAGGTAACCAAACCTACTTGTTCGAACACACTGGAGAAAAATAATTTTCTATGTACCACTTATAGACTACTAAGTCACATGACCAAAACCCACAATCTTTAAGTGAAATTGAATTCACATTAGTGGTTATACACCCTTATTTATCAAATCGTAAGAGCATTGAAACTTTTTTTATTTATTACTACCTGCCCTATTTTCCGCCTAATGAAGCTACATTGAGAAACGAGTCAACGGTCGTAAGCGGACCTGCACTCGACCCAACTCCATTTTCAAAATAAAACTGGCAATAAAGAAAAAATGCCAAAACAAAAATAATGAATTTCTCAAAAGTTAGAGAAATTGAAAAATTTGCGCTTTCATAAAACTTTAGTAACGAATTTTGAGTTACAAATACACCAATTAAATGATCGCCAATACGTTTCTTTACGAAACGTGTAAATTGATCCCAACTCCTGATCTGGAACAACTTTTCAAACTGGAGAGGCAGAAAACGCAAGTCCCCTACAGCAATCCCTGTCGCTCCCAACAAGAAGGGAGGGTGGGTGATGGCTAACACTCGTCCACCATCCGACCACCCGTATCCATGTGGTTACGGCATCTCTCCTTCACTACGCCTCTTGCTTTAAAAGCAATGCCTTTATTCTCTAAAACTCCTTAGAACTTTTATTTAATTCTTAATGAAAGTCACAAATGGGTCCTCCGAACAAATCCCATTAAGACGAACGTTATAGAAAATAACGAACGAGAGCGATAGAACGATGGGCTATTCTCGGCTCCATCGTCTACACGATCTGTAATTCAACTCGCCGGTGTTCTCACCTATCACCTAAACATTTAATAATAAAATAATAATAACACTTCTCTCACATCATTACTGGCTCTCAACACCCTAATAATAACTCCCAATAATGATAATAAGTATTAAAACAGGAGATGTCAGCATCCCGATCTCCTTTTAATTAAATCTAAACAATATTTTTGGGTGCTTTCATCTCACCACCAAAATTTCTTCTTTATTATGACTCTCTCTTAAACACATACTTGCATCCCTCATGATGTGATTGGGTGCATCATCCAATCTCACCATTTGACAATTCTACTCTATTATCTAATTCCTCTTCACTTATCTTTATTATAGTTTGATGATCCTTTATAGGAACAATCATCATAGCCCCTTGGTTTCCTCTAGCGTGATTAATGACTACGGAATCACGGGGTGATATCCTGACCTAATCTTCCTCATTGACAGGTCCTCGACTCCTTAAATTATATCCATGTGGAGGGCGAACAGGCTCCTCTGGTCTCACAGGCTCCATTGGGGGTGGAGGAACAGCATTACCTCTAGGTATCTGCCAGTTCCTATGCCAATACGTAAAGTTTTCAGTAGGAGGGTGAGTGGTTTCAGTTTCTGGTTCTGGTCTGTCTTCAGACTCAAGGTTTTGAGAAGATTGATTCTTTGTTTGTTTTTGCATTCCATGTGCGGGTTTAAGTCGATTGGTGTGAACCAACTGTTTATCATGTCCACCGACTTCCTGTATAATGAAATTCACTGGAGACAATTGTCTCACTATTTCATAAGGCCCTTTAAAGTTATCGGCTAATTTTTAGTTAAGCCCCTTTTTACTAAAGGTGAATGCAAGTAAACGTAATCACCGACTTTAAATGTATAAGGTCGTTGCTTGGGGTCATGATTGATAAGTTTTTTGGATTTGTTGCTGTTCCTCAAGAGTTTCACTCGCTATCTCGTAGGTGTCTTGCAGTCTAAGTTCGGCTTCATGAGCATAATTGTCATCAATATCATAAATTACGTGTCTGAGGGTCATTAATCATTTCTAACGGCAAAGTAGGCTATCTTCCATAAAATAATAAGAAAGGCTTTTCTTTTACTGCACTGTGGGGGGTGGAGTTGTAAGCGAAGCTAATGTATGGCTAATGTCCCAGTTACATTGCTACTTATTAACATAGTGTTTCAACATTGCCGCCATTGTTTTTTTATAACGTTCTACAGCTCCGTTCGAAGTCGGATGATACGTTGTAGTAAATAAACTCTTTATTCCCAATAATTTACACAATTCTTTCATCAATGCTGAAGTGAAATTCGCTCCGTGATCTGTGAGCAATTGTGTCGGGATCGAATAAAGAGCGAACACTGTCTCTACTAACGCTCTCGCCACCGTGTCAGCTTTCTGATCAGGGAGGGCAAAAGCCTCCGAATATCGACTAGAACAAGAATATATTTATTTCCTCTGTCAGATACTGGAAAAGCACCCACCAGATCAGCACCCACTTGATAAAAAGGTCATTCCGCATTAGGAAACTCTTGAAAGGGCTGCTCCTTTCTTTTCAGAGGGGGGGGGGGGTCTTCTTCTGACAACTTTCACAATTACGACAAAATTCCTGAATATCTTTATTCATTCCTTTCCGAATAAAATTGTTTATTTACTTTCTTTCTCATTTTTTTTGCTTTTATATGCCCACTCATAGGAATATCATGATACATTCTCATAATATACTTCTTATATCTCTCAGGAACTACTATTCTCTCCCATTTTTCTCTCCTAGAACTAGTTTCCTTTAAATTATATAGGAGATTATCATAATTCAAGAAAATAACCCTCAGCATCCATAGAACTATGCTGTTTCAATCTATCAATAACAGGACTTAGAACTGAATCTCTTTTTTGTTATTCTGCAATTAATTCATGGGAAATGACAGGGTCACACTCTGTTACTGCTCCAACTAGTTGTTACCCGCGGCTTTGCCCGCCCGCGCCATCTGTTGAGGGTAATTACAAAGCAAAAGCAGATAATTTTAAATGAAAACCCCATAAAGCGGGGAAGCGGGCGGTCGTAGGGGGCTGATTTTTGGCGATAGAGCAGGTCCTTTATTGATAAGCCTGCTCTGAAAATTTCAAGTCGCTAGCTCAAACCGTCTAGGAGGAGATAGAATTACAGATAAATAAATAAATACAAGCAAGAGTTTTAGTATATAGATAGCTACTCTACTAAGACAATCAGCATTACCATGTATGCGTCCTGGCTTATGTATTATTTCAAAATCAAATTCTTGGAGCATCATCCCCCATCTAGATAACCTCGATCCAGGGGTTCGGATATTAAATAACCACTTCAATGGTTCATGACCCATAACAATCTTTAATTTTCCATTACAAGTATACTCTGAATTGTTTTATGGCATAAATAACAGCCAAGCACTCTTTCTCAGTGGTGCTATAATTAATTTCGCTCTTTTTTAAAAGGCGACTCGCATACGCGATAGGAAATTCTTCTCCATCTATCTTTTGTGATAAAATAGCTCCTAGCGCTAAATCACTCGCATCTGTTGATACAATGAATTCTTTAGAGAAGTCTGGACTCCTAAAAACTGGCGCTGTAATAAGAGCATTTTTTAAGGCTTGAAATGAAGCCTCTGTTTCCTCTGTCCACTCAAATGGAACTTCTTTTTTCCTCAGATTCGTGAGGGGTTTAGCCATATGACTAAATGAATCTCTGTGACGTTGATAATATCCTGCTAATCCTCAGAAGGATTGCACTTCTTTAACAGTGGTTGGCCTAGGGAATTCTTTAACAGCATGTATTTTATCAGGATCTGGTGCAATACCTCCCTCAGAGACGCTATGGCCCAAAAACTTGACTTCCGACTTTACAAACTGACACTTCCTTGGCTTCATTTTAATATTAGCCTCCTTTATTTATTTATTTATTTATTTATTTATTTATAGAAAAAATTCTTACAGAATCCGACCAGGGCCAGTATGGCTCAAGGTCGACATGTTAGGTCCCTGGTGGATTATACAATAAATACACATTGGTAAATTAAACAGATCTAGGTTAGTGGGTTAGTAGGGGAATTTGAGAGATATTTCTTTAGACTATATTTAAAAGTAGTCAAGGAAGACGAAGAACGGATTTCATTAGGAAGTTTATTCCAAAGCCTAATACCAGAGTTGGTTATACTTTTAGATTGATAGGTGTATTTGGAAATCCAATGAAGAGGGGGGCCCCGAATATTATAGATATTGGTTAGTTTAAATAATAAAAGATCATGAGGAATCGAATCAAAAGCCTTAGAGTAATCTAGAAAAATTGTCGCAGTGATTTTGCCCTTGGTCATGTTAGAAATAATATGTTCGATTAACTCGAAACAAGCCGTGGTGGTGTTACGTTTAGGTGAAAACCCACTATTTATATTATCGCAAGGAAGAGAGAAGAATTGATCAATCCGGGAATAAGTATTGTGAAAATTGGAGTAATGAGTGGGAGAAAGAATTAGTGGCGATATCCCTAGTCTAGAGGAAAGGTCAAGAAGTGATGTAGTACTTGAAGAGGGGTTTGAAAAATCTGTATTGAAATCTCCAGAGATGATAATTTTTTTGTTGGAGTGGCTCAAATCAACAAGCATAGCAGAAAAAATTTTTAAAAAGTTCAAATAGGAACTCAAGGTCCTTTAAATGCTGTAAATAATCAGCCTGAGTAAATCAAAAAAATCTTCTAAATAGACAAGTACGAATATACCTTTTTTTGTCTAATAGTGTGCTCCACAGTCCTTTCCCACACACTCGGCAAATTAGCCAATCCCATAGGTAATTGCTTGAATTCATATTTGCCTCCGGGGACCACAAATCCTGTTTTAAATCCATCCTCTATACCAAGCTGAAAATATCCTTGGTTCGTGTCTAAAACGTTAAATATTTTAGCATTACCTAGCACTGAAAGTGTCTCCGATATCAATGGTAAAGGAAAAACATCAAGGCGTGTCACCTTGTTTAATTTTCGGTAATCTACAATGAACCTAAAGGTTCCATCCTTTTTCTTAACCAAGAGGGCTGGTGCTGCCCAGGGCGATGTTGATTCCGTAATTAGATCACGCTTTAATAATCTGATCCATGATTTCTCGCTGTGTGCACGGAATACGGTACGGTGCTTGAGCAATAGGTCTCGCATCTTCTGTATCTATACTGTGATGAAAGGCATGTGAATAGCCCAAATCAAATTCACTCTGTGCAAAACAGATTCTGAATTCCCATAATAATTTCTCAAGTTGCTCTCTCTCCTTCCTCTCCATATAGTCCAATTTAAATAAATTTAAATATTCTTCTCTACTCAATGGCTCTTTGTCCTCTCATCTTTTATTTTAATAGTATGATTCATTACATAAGGAGGTTGTTCTGCTTCTTGTAAACTGCCTACTCTCTTCCCTTTATCTAGAACTAACTCCTCTTGTGAACAATTAATAATGCACATAGGAACAGTATGTTTATCTGTCACTTTAACTAATAAATTGGCTGTTTTTAACCCTGGTAGTCTCAAATCATAGGTTTCAATCACACCCTGTCTCCCATTAAATCCTTTTACTAGTCTTTCACTCACTATTTCAGATAATGGAGGAATTATAATTTTCTTCTTTAAGTGCACTGACACCATCTCCATATAGTCTCTCTCAGTCTCCTTCCTACAGGTTAAGAAACTGTTACCCAAATCCTCTTCATCATTTACAAAATATATTTTATTGTTACCATCTCTAATAGTTACCATCTCTAATAAAAGGTGATTTTTGTGAAATTAGTTCACTCTCAACAAAACGCGACTACTTCATTTTATCTCATCCCGCTGCTGTAGACTTGCATCCTTCTGCTCGCCGTCTCGTCTCGCATTCAGTTGACAAAGCTAAAGCAAAAGCAAAAGCAGAAGACAGAAGACTCCTAAAAAACGCTCGGATTCAATAATATCCCTCAAGAATTGAAAGGGGATACTAATCACTAGCAATCGAATAAACATCGTTAATTGGTGTACATCTAGAGTGCTCAGGAGATGATAGACACGGCATAGAGCTTGCTTGTCCGAGGAGGACAACACAGGGGGGGGGGGCCAACTCCACTCGATTCGGCAAGGCTAACAGTAAAACAATGCCGCTGTCATCCAACTTGACTGGAAAATAACACTTTCGTCCCGCAAGGGAATCGCAAAAACGATCTCCCAAACACATTCTTCAAATAAATGTTATGAATAAATGTTAAAGGTCCTTCAGGGGGGGGGGGGCATCACATACATATAATTACACATAATCAGGTATTACAAAAATTCCATCATCATCCTGCACAATATCTGTATTATTTTCCTCAGAGCTATTTTCAGACAGCATATTATTGTAATATAATGGTGAATGGGTGGTACATATTTCAAAAGGTCGATGACATCTTTAACTATCTTTGAATTTATTGGCCTTAGTTTAGAATATTTTGGATTAAGAATAATTTGTAGATCAAATGTATGTTATCTCTTCTCTTTTTTCCTTTAAAAAGATTTACAAAATGACCTGGCCCTATATCACCAGAATAAGAATATTTTACACAGTATCTTCATGGTTGTTGAATAGAGACTTTTAAGATTATAACAACTGAAAGCAACAGGAATTTTATCATCAGCAAATTTTCGATTGGTTATTTTGGTAGTCAAAGGTTTAAGAGATACCAAATCAGTCTGTTGCATTTCAGTTACATTGCATCTTTTTTTACCTGTCAAAGTATTTTTTATAAGTTCTATCCACTCTGATGGTGTATAAATGTATTTTTGTATCCTTTTTTTTTTCTTTACTATTATTCCAAAATCCTATCACAAGGTAGGTAGCTATGATCTGAAACTAAGTATTTGTGTTCTATATTTTTAACATATTTTTTGTGAATTATTTGTAGCCAAAAACAAACTAATGATATATTCTTATTTTGTGGAAAACAGTTATCAGAATACACAATTAATTTTTCATTGTTTTGAAGATTGTTAGAAGCATATTTAACTAAACATGATATAATTTCATCAGCACCACACCCAGCAATAGTTTCAGGCCGTACGTACATATGCGCATTATCAGAAGTGCAATCATGAACACAAAAGTTGTATGTCCAAAGCTGTCTCTTATAAAAAACTTCACTGGTGTGTAGGTGAGGAGTTGGCAGAGCTTGTTGTAAATCAGTCGCTATTACTTTTACAGAAGTGTGTTTTTTAGAATAAGCTATATCAGTGTTTAGATTATCATATGCCTTCTTTGCTTTTAGTTGATGCAAAGCTAGCTGTTGTCTCAATATTACTTTTTCATTATCATCCACTGCAGCTGAAATTTTAATGTGCAGTGAATCACAAACATTACATGTATCAGTGGATGGCTTCAAAAAAGAAAGAGTGAATTTGTTATTAAACATGTTCCTGTAAATATGCTCACTAACAACACCACTTGCATCATGTTCATATTTTCTTTTTGGAGCTGAAGCTCTAGAATAATGGCACTGGTGCAATGGAAAACTATTGATGTGGTTTATTATTAAATTTGCTTGAAGTTCACTAGTTTTATTGGGTCTGTTTTTATGCCTTTCGCGGCCATCTGATTTTTCTGTTCCCTCTAACGCTGATGCTAACTTCCCATTGGCTGTTTACAGTTAGACCAATGTTACACTCAAAAAAACACTGAATTTCGTTTAAGAGAAAACAATAGTGGTTTCAAAACCATCTTTATAATGTTAATTGGTATCTTTTTAGTTCATAGGATGATAGTTCCCATCAAAAGCAACAGATGGCATCAGTATTTAAATTTTCGACTAGGAGAGGGTTAGACCACTGTTGCGCTGACCCCCTCAATTAAAATTGTCCTGGGAGTTAGAGGAGGTTACTCTCAAAAGGCCGTCAACTTTAAGTTACACATATTGTGAAGATCTGTTCACAGAAACAACAATCAAAGGCAATGACAGTGGATATATTGAAACCATCCCAATCAAAGCTTCTCTATCAGATTTAAGTGAATCCTTACAAATCGCGGAAAATCGTTTCTTTGTGCTAGAAAGAAAATTAGAAGGATTTCCAATGTTAAAAACACAAATCATTCCCCGATTAGAATTATGCAGTGCTTTAATCGTAGCGAAACTAGTAGAAAAGGTTCAACAATCACTATATCACTCAATAAGCAAAAGCTACTACTAGTCGGATTCAAATATAGTTTTAAGTTGGATTCGCATGTCACCACACACTTTAAATACCGTTGTCTCTCACAGAGTGGCAGAAATACAATGACTCACAAAAACTGATACGTGGAGATACGTTAATACAAAAGAGAACCCTGCTGATTTGATTTCGAGAGGAATTTCTCCTACACAATTGAACACTTCTATTTGGTGGCACGGCCCTCATTGGCTGTCTTTACCAGAGGAAAACTGGCCGATTCTTCTCGATCATACATCAATAGGTGAAATCCCAGAGACAAAGCCACTGTAATCATTAGCAGTTGTTCAACGGAATCAAGAGACTTTATCGTTCTTCTACACTATGTCTTTTATAAAGCTTCAACGAGTGCTTGCTTGGTGCTTAAAATTTTGCAGCAACTGCAAGGTAAAACATGAATTAAGAAAGACAGGAACTCTAAGAATTGAAGAACTGGATCAAGCAACAAAACGACTGATCAAACTTTCACAAAGGAAATCTTTCCCAAATTTATGTAAGGGTCTCACTGTCGAATCTAACGCTACCATTAGCAAAAACCTCAGTCAACTATCACCTTTTGTTGACTCAGATGGTTTATTAAGAGTAGGTAGCAGACGGAAAAATTCCAGTTTTAGTTTTGATAAAAAAATTCCCCTACTTGATTTCAGGTAAACATATTCTTGCCAAAATTCTTATGATATATGAACAAAGTCGCCTTTTGCATGCTGGTCCTCAACAGACTCCATGCTCCATAAGGGAAAGATTTTGGCCCACGGCGGGGAGATACTTGGCAAGATCAGTTGTGCACGAGTGCATAAAGTGTTTCAAAATTCGTGCCAAGGGCTCCAAACAATTAATGGGTGATCTACCATCCAAAAGAGTAACCGCCATTTATCCATTTCATGCAATAGGCATCAATCTTGCTGGGCCATTAAGTATTAAAAATAACAAAGGCCGTGACAGCAGGACATTCAAAAGTTATATATGTCTATTCATTTGTTTCACCACTAAGGCCGCACATTTGGAACCAGTGACTGAGTTGACCACCAGTGGTTTCATGGCCACATTTTGTAGATTTATCAGTAGAAGAGGAAGACCGTCAAATATTGTATCCGACAATGCCAGTAACTTTGTTGGTGCTGCGCCTGAAATTAAAAAATTATTTCAGTTATTGGACAAGGATTTGGCATCACACATGGCTAACGATCAAATCGAATGGAGTTTCATTCCACCAAACAGTCCCCACATGGGGGGTATATGGGAAGCAGGGATTAAAGCTACAAAATCACACTTAAAACGAGTACTCACCAATACATTAGTCACCTTTGAGGATTTTCTTACACTATTAATCCAAATTGAATCTGTCTTAAACTCTAGACCTTTACATCCCCTAAGCTCCTCACCTAACAATCTCTCTGCTCTTACCCCTGTCGGAATTTCACCTCACTACCAGAACCAGATCTAAGAGACATAGCATCAAATCGATTGTCTCAATTTCAACATCTGCAACAGATGCATAAGCACTTTTGGAGGAGATGGTCCAAGGACTACATCAGCGAATTGCAACATTGCACCAAATGGAAAGAACGAAAACCAAATATCGCAATTGGAACCTTAGTTCTCATCAAAGACAACAACCTACCTACATGGAAGTGGAGGCTCGGCCGCATTATCGATACACATCCAGGTAATGATGGTGTGGTGAGAGGTGCAAAATGGAACTCTGAAACGAGCCGTTTCATGCATCTGTGTGCTTCCCATTGTCTAACTGTCTCAAGACTTCTGAACAATTTTATTAACTTTGACAGAGACTCTCATTTTATTAACTTGAACTAAGAGCCAATGATTGCACCTATAGTTGTAGGAACTCTTTTCTATTTGCGATCTCACATCATTCATTGTTCCTTGTGTTTATCTTATTTGACGGTGTTATCCATTCATTTGCATACTACAATTCAACACACTTTTTATTTTATATCATATTCAAATATTTTATGATTCATATATTATTCATGTTGTATATTTTTCAGCATTTTTTCAACTATTTCATATTCATTGATATCCTTTATATTCATTGTTTCATATTAAGACTTCGTCTTAAGGCGGGGAGAATGTTTGTGCATTTTTGTTTTATGTTAAAACTTGAAATATTCATCTCCCTTCAAAACTTTCTCCGACTGAAATGTGATGCTCCCCTGTCTCCAAAACCCCCACTGAGTCTCAGAGGGGACAGAGCGAGGGGGAAGCTGGTAGTGCGCTTTTGGACATGTGGGAGAGAGAACGCTCAAAACAGAGTGCTCTCCACAACCACCCATGTATATACACAAATATTTAAATTGAAGTTGTTTTGTTTTCAATCCGGTATCATTCATTCAATTCAATACAGTCCACCAGCTCTCAGAGCATCGACAGTGTACACAATACCCACCAAGTTTCGAATCAGTGGCCCCAGTAGATTTTGCTGTGCGATGATGAGTCAGTGAGTCAGTCAGTGGATGTCCTCTTTTATATACAGGGTGATTCAGAAAAAGTGTGTATAACTGTAAGCAATGACAGAGGTGAGCAGAAAGAACATTTTTCTTATAATACTATGTGGATCTGAATTTGAACGCTAACTGAGATATGAACAAAAATTAAAATGCTGCCACCAAGATCAACAAGTTAATAACTCAGGTTCTGCAACGCCTAAAATAATGAATTTTGGAGGAATAATAGGATACAAAAAACTGTCTATACCGTTAAAGTTGGATCGAATTCCAACGAGTGGTTTCCGAGTTACACATTCAAAATCGTAACAGTGCTCACATGCGAGTACTAATCTGCATATGTTACGATGTTGAATGCGTAACTCTGAAACTACTTGTTGGAATTCGATCAAACTTTAACAGTATACAGAGTTTTATGCACCCTATTAATCCTCCAAAACTCATTATTCTAGGCATTGCAGAACCTGGGTTATTAACTTGTTGATCTTGGTGGCAGCATTTTTATTTCTGTTCATATCTCAGGTTCAAATTCGGATCCACATTGTATTAAAAGAAAATGTTCATTCTGGTCACCTCTGTCATTGCTTACACTTATACATACTTTTTCAGAATCACCATGTGTATATATATTTATTATTATTTGTCGTTTTTCTGTATCACTCACAATATTCTTCATTTATTTTTATTGTGCATTTCCGCTTGGTAATCATACCCCCATCTTTCTATCCCACTCTACACTTCATCCCGGCTATTTTGAGTGCCTGCCTCCTCCCTGCAGGTGGTGGTCAACATTCCATCTTAGTTCTTTCCCAGCTAGCGGCGAAAGGGGATCCCCAGTTTCACCTGCAAAGCCCGTAATTACTGTTGGCACGCCATGAGAAGACCGCTGACTTGTTTAATGTGCTCGTATGGTGTCGCTGCAGCTGCAGATGAATCTATTCAGTGTTGGGGGACAAACAGCCAAATTTCAGTCGAACTATGTTTCATCGATGTAAACAATAGGACGATTTTCTTCTCTTATTTTTTTTCATATTTCTCAGATATCTACCTCTTCACGCAAACGTTTTCATTTGTTTGGAAACAGGGCCAGAACTCATTTTTGCGCTACTTGATTTTAGTGCTATTCCGCCCTTCATAACTATAAACTGATCTGCAACTACAGCGGTCTTCTCATGGCGTGCGGACAGTACTAGCATTCCAATGGCATCATTTCTAATCTACTGACATTTTTTTCGTTATGTTTTTACCAAATTTCATGTACTTTCCACGCTTTTTGTACTTCATACATGAGCATTTTGTATTATATAATTTTCCAATCTAATGTAACTCATCACTCGATCTACTCTGGTGCAGATCCCTCCCCTTCGCATCATTGGTGGGTTTCCCACCTAACCAATATGCGTGGGAGGGAGGACCCTCTCTTTTACAAATAAGCTGGTAATCGCTAGCATTTCTGTACGGACTGATGGTAGTGTCTGACTGAAATGCGTCTCTGATTATCTGCAAGATGGCCCTAACTCATTTTATGAACCAAAAAACAACCAGCTAGAGACAAACCTGTGGTCGCAAACAACTCGTCGATCCAAGGGGTGAGCTTAGGATTGGAATGCTTCTTCGTGAGAACAGAAACGTCACGACTCGTCAACTAACCATGGAGTACAACACTGGATTGCAGAATAACATCTCTGATGGCATTATACGCCGTGCATTGGCAAGGATGGGCTACAACAGCTGACGACCAGTCGGTACCTTTGATCTCCACCCAAAACCACAAAAAACGTCTCCAATTTGCCCGTGATCAACAACAGTGGACCGCAAAATAAGGTCTGCTGGTCAGATGAATCTCGTTTCCTATTGCACCATGCAGATGGCCGACACAGAACTTGGACACAACAGCATGAAGCGATGAACCCCTCCTGTCTGGTTTCCACTATTCACGCTGGTGGAGACTCTGTAATAGTCTGGGGAGTGTTTCCCTGGCCAACTCCTGGTCCGCTGATACTTGTAGAACAATGCCTTAATAGCCAGGGCTACCTGAACATTGTTGCTAACCACGTTCATCCCTTCATAGCTAATGTGTTTTCCCCATCCTAATGCTCCATGTCACAAGGCTCGTATCGTCATGGAATGGTTCCAGGAGCACGAATTCAAAGTACTCCTCTAGCCACCACAGTCCCCAGATTTGCACCCAATTGAACATCTTTGGGATGAGCTGGAATGGAGTATTCGAGGCATGGAACCACTAAACATCATTCAATAAACATCAACTGGGAGCAGCTGTTGCATCCGCATGGACAAACACCACAGAACAATGCTACCAGCGAGTAATTGAACCCATGCCAAGGCAAATTCCTGCTGTTATAGCTACTATACTCTTTCTCATTTCAACCCACCGTCCAGTTGACCTGGAGCAATAACCACTTTGCAGCGATAAAGCTCAGACACATGTTTATGCACCACGGTAGTGGAATACATGCATAGGATGTTATCGAACAAATGCTTTCATCATCGCGTTGATAAAGGACAAGGGTTAAGCAAATGGAAGTAAGTAGGATGAAGAAAAGGCACAGAAGTAAAGGGAAAGAAAAGGAGAGGGAAAAAGGGGGGGAGGGGCAACTAAGAGAGGGAACAACAGAATCCCTCAAGTGGGGGAGGGGGCTAATATTGACGTATGTCAGTCAGATGTTCGATGTAAATATCTCGAGACTATCTTATGACATCGGAGACGCATCGTTTCTGAAGAAGGCCAGTGTATCTTCGGCTACACAATTTGGCCAGAAATTTATCATTGTCAGGATTCCAGGACCCTAACGCACCCATGATGATTGGCTCAATTGTAACAATGTGGAAGTTGCGTCTTAAGCTGTCGATGAGGGGACTGTATTTATCAAGTTTAGCTTGTCGAGCATCAAGGAATGCCTGGCGGGTATTTTCAAATGGACATGTTATGTCGATGATGAAGCATTTCTCTTTATGGACAAGAATCAGGTCTTGGCGTAGTCTCGAGCCTTCAACAGCAGCCTGGTTTTCTCCAATTATTCTATATTTAGGGAGGGCAGCAGTCTTGATGTGTTCAACTACCTCATTATGCCTTTTTTGTATAGCATCAGCATAGCGCATGCAGTGACAGATAACGTGCAGGAGGGTTTGATTTGAATATCCACAATGACAGCAGGATTTGTCACGCAGCTCTTTACCATGTATGGCTCCATTCAGTGGGACCAGATTCAGCCAGGCTCGATGGATAAACCGCCAGTCCGCAAAGCGTGTGGCATAGCCAGATCAGATAAAGTGTGAGCTGGCTACAGACTTTGCCACACACTACATGGCTTTGCCATGACTTGGAAGGGCCAAAAGGGTTTCAGCATGCCTGTTGGAGATTGCAAGGCGGAGGTTCATGCACACTTGGCCACGTTGTTTGATTCGGAGTGTGGTGTCGAAAGCGTGTAGTATCGGGAGGTCATCCTCGAACTGCCACACAATCTTTAGGCGACATGATGATTTCTGTGCTTCTGTCCAGCAATTTCAGAGGGCGTTAGTGGAGTACTGAAATTTGCCACCCTGTTTTCTGCCACATCCAAGAAGTTGATGGGGTGATGGAGCCAAGCTGTCACGATGGTGTTGACTGAAGCACAGGAGAGTTCGAGGACGATTGGATCGGGTGATGAAAGGATTTTGAATACGTTGTCGACAAGAAGAATGTCAAAATCGTCGGCGAGGAGGCGCAACCCACAGCATCCTTTACTAAGGCTACCGTAAAGGTAATCATTGGAGGCTTCTTGTTGTAGATTAAGGGTTCATTTGATTTCGGGCCGCAGCATTTCGTCAACTCGTTTCCACTTGCCCTTGGTGAAGATGCCCATACGTAGAGCAAACTGGACTGAAGGGAAAAAGAAAGTTCTGAGAGCATCCAGTCGTTGCCAGAGGGCTAACTTGGAGTAGAGTATTGTGATGCCTGTGTCGATGATTGTTTTAAGTGATTTCCAGTCCGAGAAGACTTGGAATCCAACTGGCTTACCAAGGAAGGAGGTGGAGTCGCTATTTGAAAGGCTCATTAATGGAACATCACCAATAGTGAATGTGGAGGCACGGCTTCCAACTGGTGTTTTCCCTGATAGATGGAGGGTGGAGCATTTTCTTGGCTTGAAGGATAGGCTTAGCTTACTGCTTTGTTCGACCAGTAGATCAATGTTGGACTGCAGCGATCCTGGGTTCTCATTTAGCAGGCACAAATCATCAGTGTAGGCGAGTATTTGATGCTCTGGTGAGTCGCTATGGATGGTCCTGATGAGAGGGTCGATAATGAGATTAAAAAGGATGCCACTTAGTGGGCAGCCTTGTCTGACACCTGCCAGTTGAGGAAGTGGGTTGGTTAGGCCTTCCTCTGCAAGGATGGAAGAAGTTCCATTAGTGTAGACGTCGCAAACAAATTCAGTGAAAGGCTGGCCTGCCCCACTTGCTAGAAGGACAGCTGAAATAGCAGCATGCAGGATGCTTCCAAAGGCGTTTGTAAGGTCGAGCCATGCAATGCAGAGATCCGAGTGTGAAGTACGGGTAGACTCAATGTGGTTATGGAGCACAAAGTTGTGCTCGAACACACCATCATAGGGGAGGAAGCCCTTTTGACAGGCTTGAGTGATTCTGGATCCAGGATGAGAGCCTAGCTGTTAGGACGCCAGCTAGGAGTTTGTAGATCGTCCTGGAGAGGGCAATGGGCTGCCAGTTTGCTGGGTCATTACAGTAGTCTTTCTTGTAGAGTAGAATGGTGGTTGAGTGTTTCCATACAGTGGGTATGCGATGGTATTTGATGCAGATATTGAAGATTGCAGTGAGTACTATTGCCATGGGGTTGATGGATCTCCAGTGTTGGTAAGTGTTCCGATCGGACCTAGATGCAGAGTTTTCACTTTTCCGTAGACGAGCAAGGACTTCACCTGTGGAAAATGGAGACATGTCCACGGGATCTCCAGCAGTGGTGACATTTGCATAGATAGAGGGGTCAAAGTCCGAGGGCTGCCAGGAATTTGAGAAGAAGGATTATACTTCAGTAAGTGGAATTGAACACGTTGGCGAAGGGGCCTCAAGTATGGTCTTCATTGCACGGTGGCGATTCCGTCTGTATAATGATTGCAGGGCTTGAGCATTGTGGGTTATGTTGGTTCGGGGACGGCCGTTTTGATTGCTACTTCTTGGGGGTAGATTCACCAGTTCAGCAACTTTTTGCGTAAGGGCCGCCGCAAATAAAAAATTAGGAGCAAATAAAAAATTAGGGGCGCCGCTCTTCATTGTGTTGCCACCTGCAGTGGGGGATTCATCAAGGTCACACTGCTGACATCAGTTGTCGCTCTTTGTCGCTTGTCGCCAACTCTTTCCCGCCGCAAATACAAGAGTGTCGCCGGCTCACCCGTCTTCTCTCCTATGGTATATACATAATGATAACTATTTAAATAAATAAATGCGGTAGAGAAATATTCATGCCTTTGATCCTGTGAACTGATGTTAGTAATGGTTTAATAATTTTCAACTAATGTTTTTGATTATATCTCATTTTTTAAATCATAATTAATAACAAATTCAGAATACAAAACAGGTGCAGACTATAGAGAAAATTGTTTTGCTTAGAAAATATAAGCTAACATCCAAAATTCAATTATGAAAATATTGAAACCAAATATTGTGCCTTTCATTAATTTTATGAATAAATTATGATGTAATTTAAGTATTATCTAAGTTCTTTCATATTTAAGTACTTTTGTAGGATTGTTTTAATATTTCTTATAGTGTTGTTTAAATAATAATAATAAATCCGTATTTTAAGATACCTTTGCAAATAAGATGAATTTTACGAACGTTTAGTTTCTCAGGCTAATGTAAGATGAATATTATGTAGGGGAGAGTGGGTAACAGTGAGGCACACTTTTTTCTAAAGCAGTTTTTTCATGTTACATTGGACCAAATGCAACGAATTTTTTCAGTGAAATACTAAACTTATACAGCTATGACATAATTTAATTTCAGATTTTATTATGAAAAACCTTTGATTAAAAAATATAAAACAAATCTGAAGCACGTTGTCTCACTCTTCCCCAGGGTTGGGGAAGAATGAGACAGCAAGAGGGGAACAATGAGACATGCTTTTTTGGTGCATTTATTTTGATTTAAAATTATTAGAATTATTATCAATTAAATTCCAACATATTGTTTTAAATTTAAAAAAACATTGAAATATTTTATAACATTTATTAATGGAAATTTATGTAAAAATACGTCATTGAAATATGTTGGCTTAAAATTTTATAACTATTGTGATTTAAGGAAAATATAAAATATGAAATTCTTTTGCCAAACAACAGTGATTCTTTGATATACTACACCATGCAGAATTCAACATGTTGTGTTGGGTAAGACTGAAACACCCGTCTCACTGTTCCCCAAATCATTTTGTCTCACTGTTACCCATACTACAAGGTTTAATTTTTCAAGCCTGTAGGCCTAAGTTTCCATTTCATTTTAAATCGCTTATAGATTTCAGAAAGCTTAATGAATAAGCGTTCCATATATAGCTATCTTTTTATCAAATGTTATAAACGTGGTGAACAATGTACTATAATTGGCAATCAAGAAAATTTACATTACTATCCTTAACTTATGCATGTACAGTTTTCTTGAGCCTGGAGAAATCCTAGAGAACTGAAACTGGATGGGTGCATAGATAATTAAGTTCACCTTTTAGCTATGGTAGCGTTAGTTGATGGTGATGTCTTTTCAGTGTGCTGCAATGAATGTCTCACTGTTCCCCGTGTCTCACTGTTACTCGCTCTCCCTTACTATTACATGAATTTATTTGTTCATAATAATATCAGTTTATGAAAATATCAGTTAGTAACATAAAATCAAGGAATATTTAGAATTTCTTTATTATAAAAAATATTAAAACAACACTACAAAAATACTTAAATATAAAAGTACTTAATAAATAATTAGATAATAAAGATATATATATATATATATATAAATAAAATCAGTGAATTTATTTAAATATATTTTAATAACTGTTTCAAAATAAAAAATATTTTTAGGTAAGAAAATAAACTGAAATTTAACACAACTAATAATAATAATAATAATAATAATGGAGTGACATTAATTATAATAATGGCAAAATGGAACAATGGAGTGTCAAAATGTTTCATATCCAGTTTCTGCAAAATTATTCTTAACAATATCTATCATTTCTCTTTCGTCCACTGTATTTTTTCACTGGTTTTCCCTATGGAGAAATTAGATGTTTTGATTGGCTATTGACGATGTTGTCGCTGGTCGCTTCCACTGAATTCTGCTCAGCAGAGGCGATGCCTGAAAACCAGTTTTTTCCGTCGCGCGCGACCAAGGGCATAAAACGAGGTCAAGCTCGGGTGACAAGGAACGACATGGGGTGACGCCGACACATGCGCAGTGCCCATGGAGCGATCCATGTCGCGCGCGACAAAGCGTATTTGCGGTGGGCCTTAGATTGGCCAGGTACGTTTCGAATGCAGACCAGTTGTCATCGGAGTTCGTGGCAGCTGCCAAGGCATGGAGGATGGGAATGAATTCTTCTCGGGGCGAGGAATCATTGGCTGGCAGATTATCAGTATGATAATCGTTGGAGTTTACGGGAGTTGGGTTTCCACTGGGGATTGGATCAGGGCCAGGTGCATCAGGGGAAGGTAGATCTGGATTGAGGATGGCTTCTGGGGAGTTGGGACTAGGTAGCTTCAAAACCTGAACTAAAGATTTTGTACATTCGCGAAAAGTGAAAGAGATGCAAATTGTGTCATTATTTTCTTTTTTTTTATATTGTGTCATTATTGTAAATAGTGTTACTATTTTGTGTTACTATGCAATGTTTATTAAAATACAAATTAATAAATATATAAAATTTTAATGGTACAAATTTTTAATAATTTATTGACGAAGTTTTTATACTTTATTTTAATTCAACTCGTGATTTTTAAAAATATATCAGCAATTTTCTTTATATCTAAGATAAAAAAATTAAATATTTCTCAAAAGAGTAATAAACTATATTAAAAAAATGTCCATTTTAAAATTAAAAATAAGATTAAAAAATTGCGCATGAATATATTAAAATAAAATATTAGAAAAAATAATCGATAAAAAATTTAAAATATTTTACAATATTAAAAAAATTTTATTATTAAGAATATTAAAAAATACTTTATTAGAAAAAATTTTATTAGAAAATTAAAAAACAATATTAAAAAATTAAAAAAATATGCATTAAAATTAAAAATGAAAAATAACATTACAAAATTTTCTATAAAATAACATACTAGAAATAAACTTTAATCGATTTTATTAAAAAATAGTAGAAGATAAAATAGTTAAAGAAAATAAAGAAATAAAAAAAAATAAGGAAAGAACTTGATTTATGTATACTATCTTTTTCCTGATAGATCAGGTTTTACCCCTACCCTGATGCATTTTTTTCCCTTAATCCGCATCATGAGCCTGCACAAAAGAAAGTAGGTCAATGACTGAGAGTAACTAGACGGTGGGTTGAAATAAGAAAGAGTATAGGGGTGGCGCAACAGTATTAAAGCCTAGTTCACATAATGTGCATTGTGCATTGCGTCACCATTGCATCGTGCGTTGGTGCGTCAATTTCGGTTCACACAACTTTTTCAGTGCAACCGTTGGTCATGGGTCAGGCGAATGTCGTGTGTTCAGTGCGTTGAAAAATTTCAACTTTCGATGCTCGACGCTGGTGTGGATCAACATTCTCCAGTCAGCAGCAAACACGCTAGCCAATCATAAAAGAGCAGCGTATCCACCACCTTCGCTATATGTTTACTTTTTAATAAATTAAAAATAATATTTACAATCACTAAAACTGATAAATGTTGGATCCATTATAATGTGTATCGGATTAGAAGTTGATGTTGTTATCAGATGTGGATGTCAACAGTACGAAAGAACAAAAGGGAAATAAATATGGCGTGAAGAAAAGTCGTGCGATAATCGATGTTTTGGACTATTCTTGTGTTATGTAGGGTGTGGTAACATGGCAGATATCTTAAAGCTATCAGGTAGGCGAGATAGTGTGGTTTATAGATAATACGGGGGTGGGGATTCATTGACGCACTCAAATTTGACATTGACCCCCAAATTTAAGGTCATCCATTTGCTAACTCGAAAACTATTAAAGTTAGAGGAAAAATTTCCAATTGCTACCCTGTAGAGCAACATCACATTAGCCTAAAAACAATTTTTAATCACACCCTTTCCCTTGAAAGATTTTGAGAAAATGGGCGAGAAAGAGTCACTCAAGGTAAGGTTGTTACTAGCCAGGTTGACTGAGGTTTCTAACACATTTGATTTGCAGTGCAGCACTTGCAGGTTTATCAAATGATGAAATAAATAATAAACCATTTGTATACTAAAAATTCTTGAAAACGAATAGCTAATTCAATTGTCGATTCTATTTTTTGTTCTTAATTTCTGATAGAATTTATTTTAAACAAGTAGTCTATTGAATATTTGTGTGAGAAGAACTATCAACTGATCACCACCTTGTTGTCTGCACTTTGCGGTTCTCTGAATCCATGCCAACCAAGCGAAGTACTAGGTTCAGACAAACTTGGCGCATCAAATGGGAGGCATTGGCTGTGAGGAAGACCTTTGCAGATAACATATCTTCAAGTTTCAAAGAACTACCCAGTGATATTCGAGGTTCCTGGTTCGAATCCAAGTCGCAGAATTTTTCCTTCTATTTTTCAATCAAAAAATCATTACCTATGCTTGGAGAGCATCTCCAGTTTATAATCATTATTATTAACTACCCAGTGATCGTGGTACTGTTGAATAGCAGTGGCAGTTGTTTAAAACTGCTGTGATTACTTTGGCTGCATTGTGCTGTAGTCGTAAGTGGCTGAGTGTGGCGCAGGGTGGTGAGAAAAGGACTGCATGGTAAAACGGTGAAGTCCAAGAAGCTGTCAAGGCAAAGAAGGAAGCCTATTTGCTATGGCTTGCAAATAAGTCAACTTCGAGTCGAGTGCGGTACACTGAGGCGCGAAAAGCAGCAGCAAAGACAGTATCATCAGCTAAAGCCAAGGCCTGGGAGAAGTTCGGGGAGAAATTGGAGGCAGATTATGGTTTGGCAAACAAGGTGTTCTGGCAGACCATGCGCCGCCTCCGTGGAAAGAAGTCTCTTTCATCACAAACTATTAAGAGTTCAGATGGGAGGCTTCTGAAAACGGAGGAGAGGGTATTGCATAGGTGGAAGCAATACTTTGCATGTCTTCTTAATCTGGTGACAGCAACAACTGAGGCACATGAGGAGCACCTTGGAGCGGAGAATAGTCACGGTAGTATCACTGAAACAGAATTCAGATGGGAAATTAAGTCCCTGAAGACTGGCAAAGCTGCAGGTGATGATGAAATCTGGTCCGAGATGTTAAAGGCCTTAAATCAGGATGGTATCCTGTGGCTGACTCGAGTGTGTCAGGTTGCTTGGATATCTGGACAGGCCCCTAAGCAATGGCAGACAGGAATGTAATCCCTATCTTCAAAAAGGGAGATCAGAGAGATTGCAACAACTATCGAGGCATTTCTTTGCTCAGCATTCCTGGGAAAGTGTACACTAAGTGTCTGGAGAAGAGAAGTCGGGAAATAGTCGACTCCAAACTGTCGGGGGAGCAGTGTGGTTTCCGACCTGGCCGAAGCACGACGGATCACATCTTTGCTCTAAGGCAAATCTTTGAGAAATCCTGAGAATATGCAAAAGAGGTCTACGCTTGCTTTGTGGACCTCGAAAAAGCATATGACAGAGTTCCTCAGGAGAAGCTCTGGCAAGTGTTGCAAGAGTATGGAGTGGATGGGCAATTACTGGTTGCTATCATGTTTCTGTACGAAAGCTCTGAATGTGTGTCCGGATAAAGTCAAGACCGTTCACCATGGGTGTTGGACTCCGCCAAGGGTGCGTACTGTCGCCACTCTTGTTCATTATCTTTATGGACTGGATAGACAGGGGCAGCCGAGGCGATGAGCGTGTTAGTGTGGGCGACTGCCTGGTGGAGAAGTTGCTCTTTGCTGACGACCTTGTCCTCCTTGGGTCTTTTCACACGAACCTTCAGCATGCACTAGACAGGTTTGCAGCCAAATGTGAAGAAGCTGGGATGAAGATCAGTGTGGCTAAAACCGAGGTTCTGGTCCTTTCAAGACAGCCTGCTCAGTGCGCTCTCCATGTTAGGGGAGCCTCATTGAGACAGGTGGAGAAATTCAAGTATCTCGGGATTGCATTCACGAGTGATGGATGTCAGGAGAAAGAATTGGATGCTCGGATCAGTGCAGCAAGCTGTGTCAGACGTGAACTGTGGCGATCCGTAGTAACGAAACGCGAGCTGGGTAACAAAGCCAAGCTCTCCGTCTTCAAATCTATTTTTGTCCCCATTCTCACCTATGGTCATGAGGCTTGGGTAATGACCGAAAGAGTGCGATCGCGGGTACAAGCGGCCGAAAAGAGATTTCTGAGAGGTGTGGCAGGTGTTACCCTACTAGATAGAGTGTACAGCAGCACAATAAGGGAATCGTTAGGTGTTGAGCTGCTACTTCTCCGCATTGAGAGATCTCAGTTGCGCTGGTATGGCCAGGTGATACGAATGCCGCAAACTAGTCTTCCTAGGCAGTTGTTATTTTCCAAGCCTGTAGATAAGAGTCCAAGGGGTCGGCCTAGAACCAGTTGGCTAGACTACATGGAAAATCTGGGTTCGAGTCGCTTGGATATTACCACGGAGGACATGCGCTTGATGGCGGAAGATCGCGATCGCTGGAGATTCTCCATAGGGCTGCTGCCCCCGCGACCCTAACGGATAAGCGGGTTTTGAAAAGTAACTAAATTAGTCTATTGAATTACTACTTTCACAAACATCGGTTCTTTTGAAAAAATGCATCGATTATTTACATTAATCGATTCTGAGACTCGATTTTCGATGTTTTACCCATCGCAGGGCACCACTACATAGCAAAGAGGAACAGCCGCGACAAGGAAGTGGAAGGCTAACAGTTAAATCCAGCATAGCCAACTAAAATATTACTTGTCCAATAAAGGGGTTGTAGCCTTACTTTCCAGACACGCCTCGTATAAAAAAAAATCACTTGGTCTTCACACACTTTTCTTCATTTTGACTTTTCAGATAAATTTAAGATAAGACAACCTGTAAGAATAGCAACTAAGACACAGAGGGGCTTGATGGCCATTTGCGCGACGACTTACAAGAGCAGTATGCCAAAAGTTTCAATGAAGACGAAATTGACAAGTATTCGTAGATCTGCTACACGATCCTGCACAATCAGGCCATGTTTTGTCTATTATCTTTGTACTGAGCACATCACTTGCTCACAGATATTCACTTTTGATAAAGACTGATGTAGTGTAATTCTGTTATCCTTTCACTAGAATAGGCACCTGGCTCCGCTCAGTTTAGTTGAATATAGCAAAGCCAGATTGTTTACGGTAAATTTTAGAAGAACCAAGTTCAGGATATTTTTTGCCAAATTTGACTTACTGTGTAGGATACAATTATTGGAAATGCAAAATGTGAATGTATGAGAATAGGCTATCACAATATCAATACATGATTTTCCACTTGTTTTGCAGTGGCAAGGCAATTAAATCCATTGCAAAGTAGTAAAAATCTTTCCCGAAGTACGTTAAAGCATCATGCAAAGTTTGACGCCTATCGTGGTTGTAGAGATTATCGAGAATACACACACACACACACTGGCTTTTATTCGTATATAGGATCTTAAAAGTTCATCACTTCAGCAAATGATTAAGAGACGTCACTTCCTTAGTGATTCGCCATCTTGGTGCCACACAGCTGTTGCTAGGAAGATTTTAAATCATTTTCTCCTTTAGAAATTAATTTTGGGTCGTCATAAAAAACGTAGCGATAAAATATTGACCCTTCTCCTAATTTATGCATGACATCAGCGCGCCTGCGCGCAGGAGGCTAACGGAGTCAATAATACTTCCGCCCGAGTTTCCACTATCGTTTTTCCACTATAATATTATGAAAATTATTATAATAGGGTCTTAATATTTTATCAAGTGTATTTATATTTATATTTGTATATGATTATTCTATTGATTTTATTTACTGATTTATTTATTTTATCTTAATTTATGTTTTGTTTTATGTATTTATTCATTTACTAGCAAAGGTACCCGGCGTTGCCCGGGATAATTACACTTGGATGTAAACAGAACAATCTCAAAAAATTAAATTAAATTTTGCAATATCTTACAAATAAACACATGAAAATGCTTAGAATTAATACAGTAAAAATTCTTAATGAAAATTTCGAAAAAAATCTTTTTAAAGGCTCACAATGGTGCTGGACCTCTCTAAGGATGCCACTGCTAGTCTAAATAATTTCTTACTCACGTAATCTTACCTCAGATGTATACTTAGTGTTGTTGCAATTTCCACTCTTCTCTCGATGTGTTGAAGCAAAACTTGGCCATTCATCACTTTGTGTAGTCTAGCGGTCGCCGATTCTTCTATTTACTTGCTTCCCATTTGCTCAATACAGCACGGAACTAAAGGAGTGCTTCCTCTATCGTCTTTCACTCTTTATCAATAGTCTGCTAACTCATTATCTCCAGTTACTGATCATTTTTAAAGATTTTCAAGAAATTGTTAAGTACTAAGAACTCTCTTTTCTAAAAAAAGCCTGAATAACAGGAATTCTATGCATTGTTATTACATCATCATTTTATGTTCATTGTTATAATTCTTGGAAAGATTGCTTTAACATTACATCATCATTCTGTGCTCATTGTTATTGGTGAATTGCGCATTGAGACCATTGTTGATGCGAACACAATGAGCCTATTGTTGCACAAACTTTGCCTTGCATTGTTGGTCATGAGATATATATTGTTGGTTCATGCAGTGTGTTTGTGAATTGCGTGCTGATACCATTGTTGATACCTATTGTTGTACAAAGTTTGCCTTGCATTGTTGGTCATGAGATATTTCTCATTAATATGCCTTGCTATAACCATGAATATCGATTTTTTATCGATATTTATTATTTTTCCGAAATCTGAGGTAGACAGTGACCTTCCTCATGGTTTGAAGGTCATGTATGCGAAATTTCATCAAGATCGGAATAAAACTGTAGATTTGTATAAAAAACATACAGACAAACAGACCCACCCACCCAACCAACCACCCACAAACATCCTTCTTTATATATATAGATAGAAGATTTTTTCTTAAGTTTTATTTTATTTTATTTTCATTTTATCCATTTATAATTAAGTTTAATTTACCATTCGTATTGAATTTACTATAATTATTTCCTATATTATTATTATTATTATTATTATTATTATTATTATTATTATTATTATTAATGTGGGTTAGATTATTGTTGTACAAAGTCAACGAAAACCTTGGAACTGATTCTGCCGGGGAATATTGCACCGAGCCCAGGGACAAACAGAAACATAAACACACATGTCCTTGGCGGGATTTGAACCCGCGACTCTACCGTCCGATAACGACGAGATCTGCGCGTTAGCGCTCTTGGCCACCGAGCTGGCATTTCTTATGTTACTCATTTATTTAAGTAATTACTTTAAAATATTTTATTAATCTTTCTGTTTATATTTTTTTTTTATTCTTACAAATCGCGTCAACGATTTTTAGAAAATTTTAAGTTTATGATCATGTGACTTTTGAGTGCCCTGGCCTGTCTCTCGTTGGCCTCAGCTGGTAATGAGGCTAACGAAAATGACAGGCTCCAGCCAACACCTCCTAGAAAAAAAGCCTCACAACTGAAAAGTCATACATTGTTACATCATCATAAGTCGACCAAATTTAAAGCTTATCGTTGGTAGAAATTCGGTTAACAATGGTCGAAATTTGATGATGTAACAATGTATGACGTTTCAGTTGTTTGGCTTTCTTTCTAGACTGGCGGCTAGGGACACGGCAGAACATGACGTCATGGCGAAAAATGGAAGGGAAAGCGCAGTTTTTCAGAAGTTTTTCTATCAGTTTTTCTGCAGAAAAGACTTTCGCACAGGCCTTTTACTATCTGGCAGGCCGTGTTTAAATTTAACAAACTTTTACCGCTCATTGGTCACTGTTTTCCGTTACTCGAACGCCTTCGGCGTTCTGTCTACGTCGTCCCCCTCCGGGGGTAAATAATTGATATATACCCCAACCTATTTGGTTACAGGGGGCAGTTGGTTTCCCCTCGGCCGGTTACAGGAACTTGCCATGAAGTCATGTTCCACCGTGTTGCTAGCCGCTTCTCTTTCTAGGAGGTGTTGCTCCAGCACTGAAAAGTCACCTGACCAAGATAGGTCTATTAACAATGTAACTTTCATTGTTTCCATTTTTTATTTTAACAATCAGTGGTTTTTCCTTTGTTGGAAACGCAGTAATCAGGCTTTGTTTTTTAGGGGCATTGGGCCAACACCACCTAGATAGAAGGCCTGCGGACAAAAACTCTATACATTGTTACATCATTAGGCAGCCAAATTTAGGGCTTATTATTGGTAGAAATACGATTAACAATAGCCTCTTGATGATGATATAACAATGTATGACGTTTTTGTGTGCAGGCCTTCTCTCTAGGAGTTGTTGGTTGGGCTAACGAGAAATATAGGCTCCGGCACTGAAAAGTCACCTGATCAAAATATGTCTAGCAACAATCCAACCTTCATTGATTCCAACAAAGGAAAAAACACTGATTGTTAAAATACAAGATGGAAAGCAATGAAAGTTACATTGTTAATAGACCTATCTTGATCAGGTGACGTTTCAGTGCCACAGCCTGTCTTTCTTGTTAGCCTTGTATCAGCTCTATTACTGTTTTCAAATTGTTGGCAACCGCCAATCCTAACAATGGACAGGATAATAACGCTTCCTTATTAGGAGCTTTAGCTAACTGCTACTTAGAAGAATGCACGTTTGGGTTGATAACTTAATGACGGTTTAACTTTTCCAAATTCTATTTTCGACAATATCATCTAGGTCTTAGTTCGGCTATATCAACTTTTCAGGCTTTTTCGTGGACCCCCCTTCCATGTCGATTGCAGGTGCCCTAACAGATATTAAAGAATACCAAGATGATGGCATGTCATGCACCAATCGATTTTTTGTGGAGTCAACAATGAATGAATTGTTTATCTTTTAGGCATTGTTGACATGAGCATGTGCATGCGATGATCGCCTTGTCGAGGCTCAATTGCTCATGATACATTAATAATTGTACTTTTGTGCCACGATCTAAATTTTAAAGCACTTAATGCATAATTTTATTTGACCATTTTTTGGATATTTAAAGAAGAACAATTAAACTTAATAAAACTGAAATTTTTAACTTGAAATAACTTTCCTTCTTTTTAAAATGATAGAATGTTTGCAAGAATTTTTTGGATAGTTAAATTTTCAAATTTCAAAAAATTGGAATTGTTAACACCTAAGCAAAAACCTGAAATTTCATTATTTAGGTCCATGAGACTTTTCAAAATTTTACATAAACAACAATAAAATCTTACTTCAAGCAGGTTTATTGTGTTTGTAGGAGGGGGGTTAAGCTATAAAAGTGTGACATCTTAAAAGGGGAGGGGGGTATGGAAAGTGTGACACAATGTGACATGGGGAGTTGGGGGGAGGGTTTGAAAACGCCAAAAACAGCGTGACGTATTTCTTGAACGACCTCTATTTCATAAATCATACGCAAAAGAAATAAACAGGGCCCAGTGATTGGCCAAAAAACGCCACAGTCGCAGGTCACATTACCGAAATCCGGCCCTGTGATTGGCCGCAGGTACGGCGTTTACTTAGGTTGCCCAAACGACCCCTTATCTACTGAACACTTTTGGGTTTTCATTTCCGAATAATACCGAGTTTTGCTGAGTCCCTTGAAACACTATTAACAGGGATCAAGCGTATTGTTGTTGATGTTTCACTTCAGAGTTACCACCTGTCCGATCTGAACTTAGCCAGTATGGTATTTTAACTGCTTGTTTGTTGATAGCTTCCAGAATTTTTGCATCATGCAGGTGGTGTTGCGTAAAAAAATTATCTATGGATTTAATTTTTTGTAGGTATTTTTTCTGTCATTGCTTTTCAGAATATTTTGGATATTTTTATTCATTGCTTTTTCGGCCTGTACTGTTGCATTAGTGGCCTAACCTTTAGATAATTTCATTTACTTTTTATTACCTTCATTGTTTAGTTTCGCGGTCTTATTGTTACGCCTCTTGTTTAGTTTACTTTGGATCATTGGTTTTTGTTTTTTTGACCCTAGAGCAGTCTTCTTCCGACCTTCATCCTGGCTGCTTCTCTGAGGTCTGGGAGGTGGTCAGGTTTACCATGGGTTGAACGTTCTCGCCAAGTTTTTAACTTTGTTTTTTTTTTACCTTCCACTCTTAATAATGAGTTTTTGGGAGTTGGTAGGCTGTCATAATTAAGGCCCTGCTTGAAGTCATCGACTGGTGAAGTCGGACGAATGGATTGTGCCGACAGGACTTCAGAACCGCCAGTGCTGACGATGCAGGAACTATTATGCTGGTTAATTCATGCAGTCCTCTTGTAGGTCGTTTTCTCCGTTGTCTTCATCTTGGATCCGTGGATTTAGATGTGCTCGTCGCTTTCATCGTGTAGCCGTGAAGCTGCCTACGACGTCATTCATGGAGCGGGTGATTTCCCTCGTGGTGTTCGTAGGAGTTCAGGTACACAGTGAGTTACCCGTCGACATTATTCCCATTCCAAATTTATGTTAACTTACTTGATGATTTACGGTGATCTTGGCATCCAGCGTTCCTCAACGAAATTGACGACTAATCATGTAATTAAAAAAGAAAAGAAAAAATATTGGTTAACCCTATACTGCCCAGAATATGTTCCACTTATGAAAGAGGTATAATGTTTGGTATATACAATGTTTATTGCTCACAAAACACAGTCATAAAGTTCATTTATAAAATATTAATTATTTTTATTAAAATATAACATGTCCATTATAATGGATTTTGGGCATTTAAGTAATATATAATTACAATGTTGTTAAGATTAATTTGATGTAGAACATTTATATTTGTAAACACATTGAATGATACATGCAAAAGCAATCTTTAGTTACACATAGAAAAACTTTGCATTTGGCACACGAAAATTTACTTCTTCCTGTACAGCCTTTGTTTTTACAATTGTACATGGAACAGAATTCTTTATTTCTCCATGAAACAAAGGCATGTGATCTACTCTGTCAAATCTCACAGCATCTGGGACAATAGTGGATGATTTACTGCGTTTACTGGGCAGTAAAACGTTGCTTTCATCACAATCTTGGTCAGTCATGCTTCTTCTAGTGAGACGATTTCCACCTCCTAGGAGTAAGGTATAGGCAATGTCTAGTTTGAAGTCAGATAACCGGAGTTCTCCGCCAGCCTTCCGATATAAAATTCATGCTTCGGAAATTGTTACATCAAGAAAATACTGAACCAGCCTCATACACCATTTTCTAGTTTTCACAGTGATGCAATAAAGTGAAACAAGCATATCTGCTTTATCCACCCCACTCATACATTCATTATAGGCTCGGATTAGTCTTGGCCTCTTGACTGTGATGTGAGACCGTGTTTTCTGATCGCACCTCACACATTCCTCGACTGGATTGACACCTTGGTAATTAGAGCCTACAAAGGACACTTCTCTTGCCGTACCACTTGCAGATAATCAAGTCTTCTTCTAATGGAATTCTGTAGTCAAAATTGCCCTCTCTCCTTTTTTGAGATCTGTATCAGCCATTAGAGGACAATGCTCAGTACGATTACTTCGTAATGTACAGACTACCTTTAGCTTTTTACTTCTAAGATATGACAGAAGTTTTGGAGAGGAAAAATAATTGTCAAATCCAATTGTATGCCCTTCTGCTAGCATTTTGATGAGTCTTATTACTACGAGTTCTAATTCGCCAAACATTTCAAGTTTTTGCATGCCATCAGGTGGCCCTTTGATCATGCCATACGGCTCGAAATCATACACATAGCCAGATTTTCTAGCTCTTGTCCATATCTTGTAACCCCACTTGATAGGTTTGTTCTTTATGTAAACCTTCATTCTTCGTGGAGCTCTTCTTTTGAAGGGGGCCATACTTTCATCTACTGACTGTACATTTTCAGGAGTTGCTACTTCAGAGAACTTCTTACGCAGATGATTTATGAGTGGAACATTTTTTATACTTTTTATTTCTAGCTTCATTTGGCATATCCTCATTATTATCACTGATATAAAAAAACTCTAAGGACTTCTTCAAATCGATTTCGGGAAATATTGTCAGCTACGATAGGTTGGCTTGTGAGATTAGACCAGTATTTCCTCTTATTGGAAATCTTCACAATGCTAGTATACAGATGAACTCCTATAACTTTTTTAATTTCCACGAGCTGTACTGGCCGAATTTTTTTTTGACCAGCAAGTTCCCTCTGCTCTTGGTATAAATTTGTTTGGAAATGTAAGTCCTCTAAAAAGGTGTCGCTTATAAATAATTGAAAAAAAGATAGGGGATTCATATTTGATGAAACGAAACAGTTTTTCAGTTCGATATTGCAGTCGATGTCAGGTAAGTTAGAAAATGAAATATCTTTTTTTCTCCACATATAATGTCGTTTTTGTGTGTTTGTTGGTATAGATAGTTCTTCATTTTCTTCGGGATCACTATCGTCTGAAGATGTATTACCAGCAGGTTCATCAATATCAATATTTTCAGTGCTTTCCTCATCAGTTTCTATAAGTTCATCTTCGGATTCATCATCTGGTATTGGAGCTATAGGAAGAATTTCCCGCTTCTTTTTATAGAAGAGGCTGTTGGAAAAAATAGATCAAATTATGGCTCGTAAGCTTTATACTGTAGAAACAATTTTTTATTCATTAATAACAGTATTTAAAAGTTAAATAAAGAACAAATATTTTGATAAATTTGATCTTTATGCTTTTGTTATAATAGGATCTAAATTCATTTTATATCTCATATTGTATTGTACAGTCAGTTTCAAAATGTTAAGACCACCCTGCACTTTCATCTACTTGCTAAACATTTTATTTTTGTTTTTGCAAAATACAAGGTTTAACAGGCATTTCAATTTAGGACTACAATACAATCACTGTCATAGAACAAATTAGCATTAACACATGTCAAAACAAAAGAAAGTTATACGGCATCAAAGCTTGGAACAGTGTGTCACAAAGTAAGGACCACTGTCAAAATGTTAAGTCCATCACTGATTAATGTTTTGTTACGTCACCCTTTGCTTTGATAACTGCTGCAATAGGGTAAGGCAGGCTGGCAGCAAGGTTTGTACAAAATTCAGGACTGATATTAGACCATTCATTAATCAAAACATTCTCCAAATCTTGTTTAGTGCGAGGTTTCCTTGTCTGAACACGTTTTTTCATTTGTGACCATATATTCTCAATGGGTGACAAATCGGGACTGCTGGCAGGCCACGGAATTACTTGAATGTCTTTCTTCAAGCCAGCATTTGGTAAAAGTAGCGGTAAGACTTGTTGCTCCATCTTGTTGAAAAATGAAGCGCCGACGACGTGGATACAGTTTTGCAATAGATGGCAAAGTGAGGTTTCTATAATATCATGGTACTTTTCACCATTCACAGTCCCGATAACAATCTGTAAAGAACCAGTGCCAACACCAGACATGCATCCCCAAAGCATTAGCTTAGCTGTAAACTTTGAGCTGCGTCGAACGCAATCAGACAAGTATTCTTTACCCTTCCGTCTAATCACTTTGCAACCAACACTTCCAAAACAAACCTCAAAAGTTGAGTCATCACTAAATATTATGGTGTTCCACTTCTGAGCAGACCAGTCCTGATGCTCCTTTGCCCATGCCAGACGATTTGCTTTTTGTTTTTCAGTCAGAAATGGTTTTTGCATTGCAGGATTTATAACCCATCTTTGCAAGGCGCCATCGATACGTAGCAGTTGACACATTGTTGCCAATGACTTCACACTAATCTGCTGCTATTTCAGGAACAGGTGCATGTCGTTTTCTGATGACAATTCGCCTCAAACCAGTGTCATCACGTTTTTGTGTGGATAGAGGCCGTCCGGTTGACTTCTTCGGAGAGATAGTTCCACTTTCAATATAACGTTTAATGGTGTTTAACACACCTGTTTTACTGATATGTAACTCCTTAACTGCTTGTCTGCTGCTGTGTCCTTTTTGATGACTTTTAATTATAACACTCCTGATTTCCAAACTTAGAGTCTTTGTTTTCCCCATTTTGTGACACTTTACATGAAATCACACAAAGGAAAGCATATGTAAATAAGATTACATGACTCTTTATTCTCCCTTTACCCTTTTTCAGTTATTGGATGAATCCAAATGGAATGTCCCATTTTTTTTCAATGAAATTTCAGTGATGGACTTAACATTTTGACACTGGTCCTAACTTTGTGAAACACTGTTCCAAGCTTTGAGGCCTTATAACTGGTTTGGTTTGTTTGGTTTGTTTTAGTAATAACATCCTTTTAAACTGCTATGGTCATTTTTGAGGACGGCGTTATAGGGGCCGCAAATTTTGCCTAGCAATGGTTCTTTAATGTGCAGCCGGCAAACGACTACACGGGACCAACGGCTTTACTTCCCTTCCAAAGGAAGTGCGTGTTTTCAGGATTTTCCCCTGAAAAATTCTCGTTGTCTTCAGAACGTTCTTTTGTTGTGACATCTGTTAATGCTAATTTTTTGTAAGATAGTGCTTGCGTACTACTATCGTAATCCTAAGTCAAAGTGGTTGTTAAACATTGTATATTGCAGAAACAAAAATAAAATATTTAATGGGGAGATGAAAATGTAGAGTGGTCTTAACATTTTGAAACTGACTGTATGTAGTTAATTATTCAAATAACGTCCATTTTACAATACCATGTTTTATTCAATTTGAATTAGTCGACTTATGTCCTTTCAGACATCTTCAGATTCGTTACAACTGATTTTTAAATTTAAGTCGACTAATTCAAATGGAATAAAACATGGTATTGTAAAACGGACGTTTTTTGAAATATTTGTGACAAAGTCAGTTTGGTTATATTTTTTTTGTGATCCCTTGTATAATTACAAGGTTTACCCTCAATGAAGGATATGCTTTACCTTATGATTATGGTGTGTATAATTAATTCAGCCTTGTTTGTGATAGTATGTTAAAAACGAGAATTTCATTTGTGACTGTGAGTCAGTGTGAGGTTTTGTTTGGTGGGGGAGGTGCTCCCGTGTGTAAGTATGAATCTTGTGTGTGTGTGCGCTCTATTGATTTTGTTCACGATTGGTTAGTGCGTTTGTTTTTTTTTATTTGTGGTTGTGTGTGGCCGATTTAAAAGTGTGTATGTGGTGCTTAGTGTATTTTATAGTGAGAATTGTTGGTTTTAGTTTTCGTAATTGTTGTTGGAGGTTTTAATTACCCTCCGCGGCAACAATGGCTCAGCAAGAGAGGCTGGGCTTTGTTGTAGCGGGGAGAAATTCTTCGAAAACTCTGACGTTTAAAAAAATGTTTTTTGTTATTGTTAAGCTTGTGTTCCTCTAAAAAAGCAATGGTAAAGGACGGACATGGGTGTAAGATCGCTGAGGTGAGCGGACGGAAGGAAGCGCCCGTAGCAGTATGTTCCACGAATAGCGCTTAAGCTAACCCCGATGTCATCAAGCGCATTAATAAATTATAGGTTCATTGGTAATGTATTAATCGTTTGTATTTGCGGTAAAACATCAGTACATGCTGTTTGAAGTAATTTATTATCTGCAAAGTTGAAAAGAGATCGTATGATTCGAATGGTGGACCGAATCAACGTAGATGCTCTTTTGGTGTCTGGATTCAGCGAAGTTAAGAAAACATCCTGCCTTCAAAACTGGTGAGATCGTTTATTGTTTGTAATGTTCAACGGGAACTTTTTTTTTTAATCGTGAGTAATAAACAGTTACAAGTCAAGTACAATACTCGACAAAAGAATTAGTACTCTAATTTGCGATAATTTTCGCTATGAGTGACTATAGCACATTTGAGCGAGAATAGCAAAAAACTTGTTTTTTTGGATGCTCTTTTAAAAAAATGCTTTTCAAAACTCACTACTTCTTAGTGAGCGATGTAACAATTGATTGTGTAGAACATAAAATAGATTTGGCTTAAGTACTTTAAATTAAACTAGAGTGTGATCGAAGTATTTAATGCTACATAAGCTCTGTATTAAAGGTAACGCTGAGCTCATATAAGTGCTTCCAAGCAGCGCTGTTTATAATCAGAGGACTGGGCTATAGCGGGTGCACGAATTAGTCATCCACCCCATTATTAATAATAGAGGGTACAAGAGTCAAAGAGAGTTGTACAGTTTTGAAGAGTTTCAGGGTTATTCTATCCCTCCCTTATTGATAAAAGGGATAGGCGACGCTTGCTCGCGTCGATTAAGTTGGGGACTCATAATTTAATTCAGACAGAGTGAATGACTGGTACGCCTGAGCCATATGCAATGAACAACAGCGGGACACTTATATTTGCAATAGGTTTGATGATTAATGTGTTCTATGAGGATATTTAAACATTTAGTTGTGTTGTTAAGATATAGTTTCATGCTATTGAGAGTTTAATTATTTGTTGTCAGTCATTTTGTTAGGGGCCCCATTGTTGTTGTGAATTATTTATTGTTTAATAATAATAATAATAATAATAATAATAATAATAATAATAATAATATGCTTTTGAATATGTTTCCAATTAATTATCTAAGTAATTAAAAGTTATTATTCACCTGAAACACACTGAGTAATTTTTTGACCCCAAACGAGTCAACCCTTTCTTGCCGCCATGTGCGAGGGTTCAGATTTGCCCCGAGGCCCAATTGAGGTCACGCCTCCGCGCGTGGGTGGCACATAATGGCGCCCGACGTGGGACTCGTTAGTTCGGAAATTGAGGTCTCTCACAGTGTGTGCCAGGGTTTGATTGTGAGAGATTTGAAAGGTGGATATAAAAGGAAGTAGTTTGTGTGTGTAGCTTAAAGTAGAGTATAGAATAATGCCTAACGAAGGGGCAGGCGAAAATACGGAGGAGGCAGTGGATCTATTGGAGCCCAAAATGGCGGGGTATACCGGGACAGTTCCTTCATTTTTTGGCGATGGAACTGGAATTAGTGTCTCAGGTTTCTTAAAGGCGGTTGAGAGAATTGGAGCTCTTGGTCATTGGAGCGAGGAGATAAAATTGACCGTAGCCAAATCCAAGTTAAAAGGTGTTGCAGCCAGAAAAGCTGCCGACCTTGAACTCTTTGACGTGGATAGCTATGCTATCTTCCGAGCACGACTTGGTCAATTGTTCGGAAAAGTAAAGATTGACAAAGACTATGGCAAAGAATTATATGATGTTGTGCAAAGGAGAAAGGAGTCAGTACTTGATTTCACTGGACGCCTACAAATGGCCATGGATAGGTTCATTCAGGCGAATCCAAAAATGGAGGCATCGAGGGAGGCATTACTGTTGGAGAGATTCCGACAAGGCACACTTACACCGCACAAGAAACTCATTAAAGCCACGGGGCCGAAAACTTTCGAGGATGCGATTAAGTGTGCTACGGAATCGGAAGATTTGGAACGAGTTAGCCATGGGGAATGCAGTGGGGCAGCAGCCGAATCAGGAGCTAGGGGGTCTAGCGACGAAGAAGAGGGGGCTACTGTGTAGTCCAAGAAACGTAATAGACAGGCCACTACTGCTGCAGTAGGACCAGTGGTACAAGAATGCGCATGTAAAAGCGAGATTAAAGAGATTCGCGATATGCTGCAAAAGCTTTTAAAGGACAAAACTGATAAGGGGTACTCCACTAAAAAAGTGATTACCTGCTTTAAATGTAGCGCCCAGGGGCATTTCGCCCGAAATTGCCTCCAGGAGGTGAAGAAGGATTCGGCACAGGTGGTGCGGGATGAATCCCAGCCGATTGTACTCAAACGGGAAAGAGACCGACTGTATCGGCTCGATGTAACGATACAAGGGCATCGACTGGACATGCTTGTCGACACGGGGTAGCAAGTATCGTTCCTCGATGGGGAGCTCTTCCGTCAGGTCTTACAAGCTCCGGTAAAGGAGGTAGACATGATGGTAAGAGGGGTGAATGGAGGATGCGTGCACATTAAGGAGGAGGTTGCGCTCGATATTAAGGTGCGCGGGCGCTCCCTGCCGCAATGCAATTTCCTCCTTCACTCCTTCGTGGACCGTCTCTACGACGGAATCCTCGGCACTGACGTACTTGAAGGCATCTCGTTCGTATGTTCAATGGTCACAGTGGTGGGAACAAAAAAACAGGTTCAGGGTGAGGATCGCAACGAATCAGTCTTTACAAATCAGGCTGTGAGTGATGTTAAAGTCGTAGAGGGACCAGCTAGAGAGGTCCAGGCTGCCATTCAGATGAGCAATAAATCGCTGATAGCAAAAAATTGTGAATTCTCAACACAACGACCCCAGTATGTCACCCCTGGTAAGTAGGAAAAGAAAAAGGAAGGCGTTCATAGTTCAGAACAAAATGTTAATGCCCGAGTGGGCCCCTACAATCGTAATAAATTATGTATTGGGAGATCTATGCAACAAGAACTAATTGATAGACCCTACTCGGGCAGCTTAGCAGGTCATCAAGGGGTAGGCCGGACACTCAAATCAGTCCGTACATGGTATTTCTGGCCCAGCATGGAGAGAGACGTGAAGATCTTCATCAAAAATTGCCGGGTGGGCCAACAATGTAAGTTGGCGAAAGGAAAGGCACCCTTCCGGGAAGATTTATCTGCCTCATTTCCTTTCCAGAAGCAGAGAATCATTACCTGAGAGCCTTAATGGCAATAAGTATATTTTAGTATGTGTGGATGTGTTCTCTAGATTTCCTGAGGCATGTGAACTCCCCGATCAGTCAGCCCTGACTGTCGCCAAAGCTATAATGGAAAAGATTATATGCAGGTATGGATTACCACAGGAGTTGATATCAGATAGGGGGGCAAACTTCACATCTGAGTTGTTGAGAGTATTATGCGAAGACCTACACATTGATCTGCACCACACAACCGCCTACAGACCTAACTCGAACGGTTTAGTGGAAAGGCTTAATCAATCCATTACCAAAATACTTAGAACTTTGTGTGATGACGACTCACGTAATTGGGATGAAAGGTTACAAGAGGCATTACTCACTATGCGGATGAACCCCAACAGTAACACTGGTGAGGTGCCTGCCTACCTTCTCTATGGATTTGAGCCTAGAACCCCACTGTCCTAGGAAGGAGAGTCTAATGAAAATATGTCCATTTGGAACTTCTGCTCTGATCTGGTGGCGAGGCTTGTAAAGACCAGGGAAAGGGCTGAAAAACTTAGCCAGGAAAATAAGAAAAGAGAAATGGCTCAAAGGAATAAGAATAGAGGAAGGTTGCAATCATATGCTCTGGGAGAAAGGGTTTGGATGCTACGTAAAGGGGGAATGAAAAACAAATTAGGACACAGATATCTAGGTCTGTTTCGTGTAAGAAAAATTATCTCAGAGGTAAGCTATGAAATTGAGGATATCTGGAAAAGAGACAGGCAAGTTGTGCACATGGATAGGTTGAAGCCTTGCTTAGGGACTTGCACCAAGAGTCAGCCCCGTAGGAAAACAAAAGGAGCTAGAGCAGCTGATCCAGAGGAGTCGGAATTGGAAGAGGAAGACCTGTCTTTGCAAACTCGAAGGGGATAGAGCCTGGGTCGAGCGAGATATATGCCCGACCACAATAGGCCTGTACAAACCCAGCCTGATCCAGCAAGAGAAGAACAGGAGGAACAGATTGATCTACCTATGGAGCCATCAGATGATTCAGTCTTTAAGGAGCCAGAGAGCTGGATTGATGGAAATCCAGGACCCCATCAGATGCAAGGTGTTGAGGAACAAGAGGCCCTCCACAACCAAGAAGCCAACCATGAGCCAACTGATGAGGAAGCCCACTACTCTCTAAGAAGAGGACCCAGTGTAGACCACAGTCGATTGCACAGTGAAGGACACTAAACAGGGGTTTTTCACTCTGAGGGAAAGTTATGCGATGAAGTCAGTTCGGTTATATTTTTTTTTGTGATCCCTTGTATAATTACAAGGTTTACCCTCAATGAAGGATTGTGCTTTACCTTATGATTATAGTGTGTATAATTAATTCAGCCTTGTTTGTGATAGTATGTTAAAAACGAGAATTTCACTATATGTACTTTCTCCCACCATCAGTACAAAAACTCCGGATTGATATCGAAGTTCACCATGCGGCCGTTAGGCCTAATGCCCATGAAGTTGATGTCTAAGTGTTAAAGGAGTAATCCGTAAAAGAAATGTATGATTCCTACGAGATATATTGTACTTAGTATGTAGAATATCGAACTTTGATTTTCAGAATCTATTTATTTGATTTTCTTGTATTATTTAAGATTTTCTTTGTTGTGCCAAAGTTATCTGGTTGAATTGCATACTGGGAAGTTTTGACTTCGCTGATTGTCCTTGTTTGTGTTATCTCCTCCAATACCGGAAGTATTGTGAGTGTTTTTGGGCTTGCTACCAAGGGGCGACCGTTGAATTTACTGCGGGATCGGCCCTGGATATAAAATGGGGGCAGCGCGAGTTTTGAAATCGTTCTGGAATCAGATTTCTTCGAGTCAACAAGTCTCTTCCCACTCTCAGGATCAGTCATGCCCAGTCATGCCCAGTCACGCCTAGTCACGCCCAGTATGTAAGGTAGATATCAACCTTATTTTTCGTTTGCATTACCTTGCTATTGGATTCTTGTATTGCTAAGATACCCAAAATTTGTAGCTATCTTTTTAGGATTTCCTTTTAAATTTATTATGATATTAAATATTATGGGGAGAATTTCTACTTATTATGGAAAGATTTTCACTAGTAAATTGACTTTGTTTCTCATATAAAGGATTTCACTAGCCTATGTATTTGCAACCTCCCTCTATTGTTAGTGAGCCTATTGGAATTTATGGCATTATTTGACTTCTATTTTAAGTAATGAGTTTTGTTAAACACATTGGGTAATATTTATTAGTATGAAATATATTGTATCCTTGCTAGATCATTAAATCTTTGCTATCGTACCTTAAGACCTTGACTAAGTCTTATCATTTCACGACTATATCACAACCCATTCACCACAAATGGCGCAAATTAATAATAATAATAATAATAATAATAATAATAATAATAATATGCTTTTGAATATGTTTCCAATTAATTATCTAAGTAATTAAGTTATTATTCACCTGAGACACACTGAGTAATTTTTTGACCCCAAATGAGTCAACCCTCCCTAGACTATGTGTTGTAGACTATGTGTAATATTTATTTGTATGAAATATTTTGTATCCTTGCTAGATCATTAAATCTTTGCTATCGTACCTTAAGACCTTGACTAAGTCTTATCATTTCACGACTATATCACAACCCATTCACCACAAATGGCGCCCGAACGTAATAATCAAGAAATGATGGGGGAGAATAATAATGCGGAAGTGAATGCAGCTGAGGGCAATGTTTCCTCCGTCTCGGGATTCACCCACTTGATTCCCACGTTTTCCGGCGATGACTACTCTATTGATTTGGAGGGTTTCTTTTATGCCATTGATAGCATAGCCATATTAGCTGATTGGAGCGAGGAGATCAAGACGAATGCCTTGAAAGCTAAGCTTAAAGGGACAGCGTCACGCAAGTTCAATGAACTACAGCTGTATAAGTTAGATGACTGTAACAAACTCAAGGAAAGATTGATCAGGGTTATGGGAAAAAGGACGGATAGAAAAGATAGTATGAGAGATTTCTTTCTGGCTCAACAAGGAAAAAGGGAAAGTGTAGAGGAATTTGCTGCCCGATTAGAGCACCTATGGGATAAGCTAATTGAATATGAACCAAGTATGGGGCCTCAGAGGGGAACTCTGTTACTAAAGCGGTTTTCTGAAAACCTGCTTCCTGCACACATGAGGACTGTTTCTCACAAAGAACCAGATACTTTTGAAAAAGCTGTTGAGGAAGCCATTAAAGCTATTAAATCAGAGGCACTAGAATCCAGATCAAATACAGGGAACTGTAATGTAGGTGAGGTTAAAAAAGCACATGACTGAATAGAGGCTCTTGAAAAACTAGTAATACAGCAAGGTAAAATGTTAGAAATAGGGGAGAAGGATAAGGATGATAATCAAAAATTAATGCTGGAATTAGTTGAGAAATTGGGGTCACTCGAAAAAAGGTTAGAAGAAAGACCAAGAAGGGCTGCTTTTTCAATTGAAAAATGGAAGGAAAAATTCTGCGACCCAGATTCGAACCAGAAACCTCGACTATCATGGCCGATGCCTCTACCAATGCAGATAGTCGAGGTTCCTGGTTCGAATCCGGGTCGCAAAATTTTTCTTTCCATTTTTCAATTGAAAAATCATTACCTATGCTTGGAGACGTATCTCCAGTTAATAATTATTATTAAGGGCTGCTTATAGACCTAAGAGAGGGAACTGCTTTACCTGTGGAGAGCAAGGACATTATGCGAATTCTTGTAAGAGTAAGCCTTTAAACTACGAGGGGCCGATCCTGTAGACCAGTATGATTCAGCTGATGTAAACAAGCTAGTTAATCTGGTCGTATTAAGAAACCCTAATGATGGGTTATATAAGGTAAAACTTAAAATTGAGAACCTTTGCATAGTGGCTCTGATCGACACAGGGTCACAAGTCTCCATAATTGATGAGGGAGTGGCAGAAAGAATAGGAGACAAAGTCTCATGGGAAAATGTCACCATTCTGATTAAAGGGATTGGAGGTCAAATTCAAAATGTTAATCATGCTATATGGGCTAATATTCATTCCGAGGAAGGAATCTCTGGGTACAGAAAGTTTGTCTGTATGGATTTGAAAGGGAGAAAATACCAAGCCTTTCTGGGGACTGATCTGCTCAAAAGTGTAATTATTGAGTGTAATAGTTTACAGAATTATCCTCAACAGGAAAGCATATTAACTGAGGACCAGAGGTGCATGCTTAATGGTATTATTGGTGGGTACGATGATTGCTTTGGAGAAGAAGTTGAAATTCTTAATGGTGTTAAGGATGCTGTTGTCAGTTTCGAGATTGATAAGAAGGATCCTATCTTCGTCAGGCAATATCCCATACCGCATAAATACTTAGCTGCTTTCAGGAAACGTATCGATCAGTACAGAGAGGCGGGTATTATCGAACCCAACAAATCCAGATGGAACTCACCTGTATTCATAGTACAAAAAGACAATGGCGACATACAAATGACGCTTGACTTACGGAAGGTCAATAGTATAACGCAAGGGCAGGATTTTCCTATGCCCAAGCCTCATGAAATTTTTCAGAGCCTCAATGAAAAAATTTATTTCTCGGTACTGGACCTTAACTCTAGATACTTCCAGATTCCTCTTGCCGAACATTTACATGAATGCTATGCATTCCAGACACCCTGGGAAAAGTTTCAATTGACTCGGCTGCCCCAGGGTGGAAAAAATTCAGCCTCTGCTTTCCAGGGGTTTATATGGGAAATATAAATAGATATATTGTACTTAGTATGTAGAATATCGAACTTTGATTTTCAGAATCTATTTATTTGATTTTTCCTGTATTATTTAAGATTTTCTTTGTTTTGCCAAAGTTATCTGGTTGAATTGCATACTGGGAAGTTTTAACTTTGCTGATTGTCCTTGTTTGTGTTATCTCCTCCAATACCGGAAGTATTGTGAGTGTTTTTGGGCTTGCTACCAGGGGGCGACCCTTGGGGGCGGGATCGGCCCTGGATATAAAATTGGGCAGCGCAAGTTTTGAAATCTTTCTGGAATCAGATTTCTTCGAGTCAACAAGTCTCTTCCCACTCTCAGGATCAGTCATGCCCAGTCATGCCCAGTATGTAAGGTAGATATCAACCTTATTTTTCGTTTGCAATATCTTGCTATTGAATTCTTGTATTGCTAAGATACCCAAAATTTGTAGCTATCTTTCTAGGATTTCCTTTTAAATTTATTATGATGTTAAATATTATGGGGAGAATTTCTAGTTATTATGGAAAGATTTTCACTAGTAAATTGACTTTGTTTTTTTTTATAAAGTTAAGTGTTTAGCCTATGTATTTGCAACCTCCCTCTATTGTTAGCAAGCCTATTGGAATTTATGGTATTATTTGACTTCTATATTAAGTAATCAGCCTTGTTAGACACATTGTGTAATATTTATTCGTATGAAATATATTGTATCCTTGCTAGATCATTAAATCTTTGCTATCCTACCTTAAGACCTTGACTTAAGTCTTATCATTTCATGAGTATATCACAACCCATTCACCACAAATTAATAGGATCTAAAATTGGGCAAAATTTGTTTTCTAGCAATGCCCAATGTACGTTAAAGTGTACAGTCAAATTATCAGTATTATTTACTGCACAAGCCCAATGGTCATTACAATGGACACGGCATTTCTTCGTGTTATTATAATTTATAAAAGAAAAAAAATTGCGGAAATTATGTAGAATATCTATGCAAACTAAACATTAATGTACAAATTTAACTATAACGTAATTTAACATGGGCATGTACAAATTAGCAAAACTGAATTCTGAAAATTCTTGTACCAACCTCGTGGGTATGCTCCTGTCAGTTGCCATTATCGATATTGAATTCTGGGAAACTGTTGAAATGACACCTACCGGAATTTTATACAAGCTAGAGTGTACTCTGAAGTTGCCAATGGACATTTAGAGATACGCTCAAATGCTAGCAGACATTAAAAAAATTTTTTTTTGTTTGGCTATTACAGTGGCCAGTGGGCATTATAGGGTTAATGGCGGCGAGTCCAAATGTTTTCTCACCTCTTCATCCAGTTGTCTTTGCAGCAGACTTTTATTGTGGTGATGTTTAGCTTCAGTGTATTACTTTCTTATACATAGTATAAGGGAGTATTGTAATCACAAAAAATTTCGACGTCCAGATTTTCACTGATCTATACGTTTTAGGGTCCCCAGATTACGAAAAACTGATTTCTGGAAAATGTCTGTGTGTAAGTCTGTGCGTGTGTGTCCACGATAGCGTCCAAACGGCTAAAGCTCTCGAGACAAAACTTTAAACTTATTATAATCTTCCTTGGGTGGTCTGATGAGTTTTCCAGTGGAATCGGTGAACCGGAAGTATCAGTTTACTCTAGCACCAAAATATAAATTTTGAAATATCTTGTTAACCATTGCGTTTATGAAAATTTTGAAAAGATTGAACAACTTTTGTTAAGAAAGTTTTTCAAAATTCCAAACGGAAGTACCAGTTCTACTCTTGTCAAAATCCAGTTTTTTACTAATATAGGCGAAATAAGACGGAATAGGAAAATTTGTAAAGTATACAAAAGTGTTTCGAAGCTAATTTTAAACAATCTTTATTAAGAAAATTTTTCAAAATTCCAAACGGAAGTACTAGTTCTACTCCGGTGAAAGTCCATTTTACTTTCTTATACCTAATGTAAGTATTGTAACCATGAAAATTTTCGACCTCGAGATTTTCACTGATCTTCATGTTTTAGGGTTCCTAGATTACGAAAAAGTGGTGTTTGGAAAATGTCTGTGTGTTAGTCTGCGTGTGTGTGTGTCCACGATAGCGTCCAAACGGCTAAAGCTATCCAGACCAAACTTAAGTTTATAATCTTCCTCGGGAGGTCTGATTTGTTTTCTAGTGGAATCGGTGAACCGAAAGAATCAGTTTACTCCAGCGCCAAAATATAAATTTTGAAATATCTCGTTAACCATTGCGTTTATGAAAATTTTGAATGGATTAAAAAGCGTTACAATTACAATTTTTATAAAGAAAAATTTTCAAATTTCCAAATGGAAGTACCAGTTCTGCTCTTTTCAAAATCCAGTTTTTTGCTAATATAGGCGAAATAAGACAGAATAGGGAAATTTGTAAAGTATACATAAGTGTTCAGAAGCTAATTTTAAACAACCTTTGTAAAGAAAATTTTTCAAAATTCCAACCAGAAGTACCAGTTCTACTCTTGACAAAATCCTGTTTTTTGCTAATATAGGCGAAAGAAGATGGTATAGGAAAATTTGGAATCTATACCAAAGTGTTTAGAAGCTAATTTGAAGTAACTTTTATTCATAAACTTTTTCAAAATTTTGTAGCCATTTTGGGCAGTTGTTTTATTTTTTTTTCTGTATTTGGACTAGAACATTTATGTATAAGAAAGTCGCGTGGTAACCACACCTCATTTTTTTAAATTTCCAATTATTCTTTTAATAATGCTCCTGTAATTGTGAACACTTGTTAATTATTTATTTTTTTTTGTTAGAGTTTCTTCTGACGCCTGTTCTTCTCTCCTGGTATGCCTGACGATGATTCCATTTGTTCTGTGTGTGTCTTTAGTGTTGTCCTAGTTTAGTTACCAATTTTGCTGGATGATTCCAAATAAGCCTGATTGTCTTAGTTTGTGTTCGTCCTGTGTTGTCGTTCATGGATTTGTGGTCCAATCGTCTTAGGTGAGTGCGTTTAGTGAGCTCTTGTTTATTTTTTTGTTATATTGTTGTTTTGTTTTGTTTTATTTTTTTTGTAAAATTTTCTTTTTTACAACTTCATTTTTTATTTTTGTTTGTTATTATTTAATTTGGATCTATGTAATCAATTCTATAATATTTTATCTGGAACTGTTGTGCCTACCACCTTGACCACATTTGTCACCGGAGTTGCTGCTTTAACCACACGTAGTTTGGCTGTCAACACTTCCCGAGTGCTCTTTAGTTGTGGTGTTGGATTGCGCCATGAACTTAATCAATTTATATTAAACCAGGACTAGATTATAAGAGCAAATTTGTTAATTTACCTTTTTTGGTTTTTGATCTTTATTAAGATTAAAAAAAAAAAAAAGGAAATTTAATCTTAATGTAGAGTTTAATTTTTCCTTTTCGTTTCCAACCAATTGTTTTCACTTCCTTTTTACTCTTGACTTTTTCTTCCCGTCATCATTGTAGTTTGACTCAGCACTTTTTTACGTTCTTCTGTCATCACAGATTCCGTGTGGTTTCATCATCTGTGAGAGCTCTTGAACTTTGAGATTTTCCAATCAGGAGAATTCCTAGGCCGTTTTCCTTCAAGGTGCCTATCTATGTCATCACTTTGGCGTCAACTAGCATTCGTCGACTTACGTGCTTTCGTCATTCTTCCCTTTTTTGATTTTTATATAAAAAATACTAAGTATAAAAAAAAGTCAGTAATAAAGAAAACATTTTGATTGGATCTCCTTTTGATGATTTTTTGGAATTTTTTTTAAGAAACATGGGCTTAAACAATCGTCTTAGGATTGTTTCTTGTTTATTTAGGGTAAGCGAGGTAGTTTTTTTTTTACTTTATAGGGGTATGGACTTGCTTTATTTAAAATTGACTTTTAGGGGTTAATTGAGGTAATAAACTGGGACTTGGGAATTGTTGCTAAATAAAATTAACAATGTTTAACAATTGAAATTGGAAATTTAACTGGACACGCTCAGTTTTTCTTTGGTTGGACAGAGTATAGGAATCTATTTCCATTTCCGCACGTGACAGTGGCAACACTGCTTAAGTTTCCTTACAATGCAGTATTGAACTATTAGCAGAGGTACCTGGCGTTGCCCGGGATAGTTACAGCTACAGGTAAACAGAACAACCTCAAGAAGTTGATTGGTTTTCAGTAATTCTACAATTTCCTGCTGTAGACGCAGCTCTCATTGTTCAGATGTTTCAGATACCCGGATACTTTTTGCCTTTTAACTATTGTGCACAATGTGTGCGTTTCCTGCCCACATAGTGAATGGCTTCCCTGTTGAAAGAAATCGATTTTAATTCATCAGTTAATCAGATCATCCAGTTTAGTGCGATTGTGTGGTCGCATTAAAAATCGCACAACTTACTTTAATCTGTTTGTTTGACATGATAGAAACTTTTTTCTTACACTCGAAATCCAACTGGTTTTGGTGGTCTGCATGGTTTAGCCCACACAAAAAAATTCGTTTTGAAAAAGAAACCTGGTCGCCTTCAGAAAAATATTAAAAATTTCTCTGTATTATTCTTCATCAGTACACAGAATTCAATATAACTGTACAACTCTGTTCAGGCACATAGTTTTCAAAGAAAACACAGCACAACTAAACTTGCGGACCAGGCGTTCTCACTAAAGTACTTTACTTGAACAACATCCTTTGGCGAATATATCATAAGGTTGAGATGGCTTTCCCCTCGCCGAAACTTGGACACAAAAACAAAGAAACGTCACTCACCCATCAAGCCGTCATCTCTTAGGGGCTGGGCATGGGCGTTCCTGACCAACACTATACCTTGCTAATCATGGTCATAGAACTCAGTCGGAACTATCGAGATCACAGATCTCGGCCGCTAGCCGCAACGACATGGAAGGATAAAATCATAAAATGGATAGAAACAAATATCCAAACGGCGTCGACAGATACAAGAAACTAATTTATAGTTCTGTGGAACGCACAACATTAACTTTTAAAACCTCAGCGCAATTGCTGCCGCCATTCGAACGAATCAGAAGAACATTGGTGGAACCATCCCACCACACGTCGTCTCTTGTTGACAGATTTTTGGTAAAAAACCAAAAAAAAAAAAAAAAAAACTTACACAAGAACTATTCCAAAAACTTAGAACCACGTCATAACAACTAACTATAATGCTGTCATCTATTTCTTGAAAAAAAAAGTCAGAAAACAGTGACAGCCATAACAATGCATGCACGCTGACGCTTTCTTCAAAGCATCAACGGACACGCAACAAGGTACTACCATTTTCATGATTTTCACCGTACTAGAATTCAAAAGTAAACAATTTCATAAAGCAAACTAATGACTTTATTATAACGAAGTGTAAGGATGTTAGATATTGACATCTAGTGTTGAAATTTTGATCAATAATAAATATCCACCTTATATGGCGCAGTTACATGCTTCTTATGGCGAGGCCGATTTCTTCGTTTTGGAGACGTTTACCCAAAAAGAAATCAGTATAACCATTAAGAATTCGAACCGTTGCCGTCTGTATAAGATTCGTCACCTGGACTCGTTATCGTTCCTCAAGTAAGAAATGAAACAACATACAATTCACTGCGAATCCGTTAACCCTAACCACTACATACTCACATTTCATCATTGAAAACATCGACAGCGAAAAATTCGAACTTTAAAGTTAGTTAAATCGAAGATATATTGAAGAATACACAAATTCAATTTTACTACTACGTTATTAAGAGCACGTATTTGAAACTTTTCTTTTACGATAATAAGAAGATTAAATTCTTATCTTGACTTCTCTTTGTTCTTCGAAGCGTTAAATTCCTGCCAATCCTCCATTTTGAAAGAGCTCGACTTCTCTTTGTGCTCCAATCAAAGGAACTATTAAAACTCTGTTATTCAAAATAACATTAAGACATTGTTCTTTGATAGTTACATTGCTAATTACTCCATCAAAACAAAATCACTATTGATGACAATTTTGAATTAGTTGTATTTAAAATTCAAGATGTCCAACGTAGATTCTATTGAAATATCAGGCTTACAAAAATGCAAAGTATATGAACTCAGAACAGAACTGCGTTTCAGATGTTTACTTGACACTGGAACAAAGGATGAACTTATAGAACGCTTGCGAACAGACAACGAAAGACTCCAAGCTGAAGGAATACATGAGATTTTAATTTCAGCAAGTAGAAAAAGAGACGAAGATGCTATTAGAATTTCAGAGATGCAACAACGTTTACAAACTTTACAGTTGTTAAAACAACCACAACCTAATGCAACAATTGAAAATGCTTTGCCAGTGCTATCGCAGATTGCAGCTACACAGCAACAGATTGTCCAAAAATTAATAAACTCTTCGTCAACGCCATTGCAAGTATATTCAACAAACGATACTGCACGAGCCATTCCTATTTTTGAAGGAAAAACTACAGACAATGCGGAAGAATGGATACAAGAAATTGAAAAAATTGCAAATCATACACATTGGACCTCTTCTCTTACTCTCGTCAATGCAGTTACTCGATTACGCGGTTCAGCGTTAAATTGGCATAAAGTCGTCGGTAGAAAATTACAGAATTGGGATGAATGGAAGAATAAGTTAAAAGAAAGATTTAAGATGCGAATGTCTTTTGCAGACTTTATATCTTATTAAGCTAAAAGACAACTAAGAAATAATGAAAGTTTGGTAGAATACATTTTTGAAAAAGATTCCTTAATGGAGAATGCACCATTTCAAATTGAACAGAAAGAAAGAGTATCACTAATACTAGAAGGAATCACGAATACATGGTCAGTACCATTAGCTACACTTAGATGCTCAACTGTTTCAGAACTCGTAGATCATGCTATGCCATTGGATACTATTCGTAAAGTGAAAGATTCAGTTCATGCAGATCAACAAAGTCGCCCAACAAATTCAGTTAAGTATGATGAATCAAATCCTCACGTCGAAGTAAAACATAGCAGACAACGTGGCAGTCATCAGATACATCGTTATAATCCTGAAATTGATCGTCCAGAAGATCAAATCATGCAACATGTAGCCCAATATCCATTTAAATTCATTCTTGATGTTTTCCACGCTTATCACAACATCAGAATTTATGAGAGAGACATTCTAAAAACAGCAGCCGTAACACAAGACTATCATATTGAATTTCTTCGAGTTATGTTTGGGTTAGTAGGAGGCCCAGCAATTATGTCAAGAGTTATAAAAGCTTCTTATGGTCATTTATATGAAAATGGAGTTCGTACATATTTTGATGATATAACAGGTGGAGCCCATACATTTGGGTCACTTTTACTATTACTTCGTCGTATTTTTGAAGCAACTCGTAGTAAGAACTTGAAATTGAAGCGAGAAAAATGTACTTTTGTTGCAGAAGAAATTTCCATATTTGGTCGTATTATATCATTAAATGGCGAACGTCCTGATCCTAAACGTACATCAGCAGTTGAGAGTTTTCTTCAGTTCATGAAGTTCGTTCCTTTTTGGGTTTTACTAACACCTTTTGCAAATATTTACCTAAATATGCCACCATTGCGAGACCATTGACCGAGTTGTTAAAAGTGCAAAAGTCGAAAATCATTGAGAATAACACAGAAATTAAACAGATTTCAAAGAACATGCCTATTCAGCTTAATGTCAAACAACAGGAAGCCTTTAATAAATTAAAGATGTTTGTTACATTATCTCCAGTTTTGTCATTTTTTAAACAAGGCGAACCAACTATTGTTGAGACTGATGCATCATACGAAGGTTTAGGTGCATGCCTTTTACAGGTTCAGAACGGCAATCGTTGTGTTATTGAGTATGCAAGTAGAACACTTAAAGATGCAGAAACTCGTTACCATATTAATGAGCTTGAAGTTACAGCAGTTCATTTATCTGTTAGGGATACCATTTACATTGATCACTGATAACTTTACAACTGCATATGTTCTTAATAAGGCAAAATTAAATAGGAAGTTTGCACGTTATGTTATAGATTTTGCTGCATTCGATTTTACATCAGTGCATCATCCAGGAAAAGAGGATACTATTGCCGATCATCTTTCTCATCCGCAAAAACAAGATGTTTGCCTTACAATTGTAAGATCACCCGAATCATGCCTCATACTTGCACAACAAGCAGATAGTTATTGCAAGTTTATTTTGAAGAAGCTAAATAATGAACCAGAGACACCACATCTACGCCAAATTCACAAGAGCTTTCAATGTGAAAATGAGATTCTTCTTCATTTTACAAATGTGAAAGGTCATGAACATAAACAAATAGTTGTACCTCAATCATTACGTTCATCTGTTCTTAAGATATGTCATGATGACAGCAGACATTTAAATTGTGAGACAACACTCAATCGTCTTAGAGCTAAATACTGGTGGAAATCCATGCTTCATGATACGAAGGCATATACCAGATCATGCTTGCCCTGTGCTCAAACCAACCGTCGAACTGTCCTTGCTTATGGACCCCTGGGGCATCGTCCCATACCAGAGACCCCATGGCAGATCGTCTCTGCTGACCACATCGTCGCATCACCGAAGACTACAGCTGGAAATTTGTATATCTTAGTACACACAGACCATGTTACACGCTTTTTGCTGGCTAGACCTACATGTTCACTCGCTGCACAAGACGTCATCCACACAGTAGAAAATGATATTATTTATTGTTTCGGACCACCACTTACGTACATATCTGACAATGATACATGCTTTGTCAGTCAACAAACACAACGTATGCTTGCTAAGTATGGAATTGAACATTTGCTAATAACACCTTACACGCCACAATCTAACGGCTTGATTGAAAGAGCTAACGCCACACTTATTGCAACGTTAACGAAAATGGCTTTAGATAATCCTTTTGATTGGGATCAGTTACTCCCTAATGTTGTTTTGTCTATTATTACTGCACAACAGAAGACTACTACTTATTTACCTTTATTACCTTTTATACGGATATCAACCACGTGTCCCACCTAACAAGATTCATTTAGGAACTATTGCTGATGTTGTTGATCGACTTCAGCAACTTGACCTCCTCGCAAAAGCAAGACAAATTGCCATTGATAAAATTAAAACTGTTCATGAAACCAACAAAGCACGTTTTGATTTACATCGCATTGATCATAAATTTAAGATTGGTGATATTGTACTTTATAACTGGCCACAACACTCCGATGGCAAGTTAACTCCAAGATTTAAAGGCCCATATCGTGTTCAGAATCCAGTTGGGGCAGTGTGCTACCGCATTCGTGATGTCAACGCTCCGTCTATAATCAAAATCGCCCATGTCCAGTTTCTTCGTCCAGTTCCAGAGGCACCAAATCTCGATTCTTCTCCTTGTCTACCATTAGAAGATCAAGATCAGCCAGAGGAACATGATCAGTTGCAAGAAAACTACAGATCGCTAGAGTCTGAGGCCACAGGAAAAGATGACATCAGAGCTAAGCCAGACGTAGAAGACAACTTCCTGAGAAGTTCAAAGATTTCGTCCTTGACAATAATTATTAATAATTGTATAGTTTGTATATATTGACTATTTAAAAATTAGTTGTTATTTGTTTGTTACTATAACTGTTTTTGCATTTTAGTATTTATTCATGTTAAAAATTTGAGGACATGTAAGGATGTTAGATACTGACATCTAGTGTTGAAATTTTGATCAATAATAAATATCCACCTTATAGAAGTTTACAAACTAAAACTGCACACTGCACCAAAAACAACAAGAACAAGTAAGAAAAACCGCAGAACAACACCAACACGCACTCGCACTCCAAAACAGCGCCATCCACAACAAACTAAAAAAAACCCACCCCACTTCAATGACGCTCAAAAATATTGACTGGAACAGTACATTACCCCCCTTACACAAACCAAAGAACATAAGAACAAAAGTCAGCTCCAACCATACTCCCACCAACGCAACCAAAATACCAATGAATAAGCGCACGTTCCCTCCCGGCCCCTCCCCCCCACACACATACATACTCGTGCCCTTCTACACAAATATTTACACTCTCAACTAACGCTTAAAACTCAATAACCAACCTCAGAAACCATACACCAACACCACAGGACAACACACAAACCTCCACTCCGTATATAAACCACGCATTAACCTGCCAACAACAGCCACGCACAACAAAAACAAAAGAATAATACACACTTAAACTAATGCCCCCTGCTGAGCGTAACGGACCTACTGACATGGAATGTCACAATTTCAAGCCAAGTGAGTGAATGCACAAGATGGCATACAAATCAGCACCAACATGATGATATGTTTTTGATAAGCTAATATTTAAATAAATTCTTGTTGAAATATAATACAGAAAAAATAAATCATATTTCAGTTTCAATCAGTAAACAGTAAAATTACTAAATTTCACATTAAATACATGTATAAGCTTATACTTGACATGCTTTTTAAATTGTATTTAAATAAATATTAAGTATTTTGAGTCTAATATAAATTGTCTTACCCAGATGGACAATGCATCAGTATGCATCAGTAATTTTATCTTTTCCAAAATTTATGCAGACTTAATACCATCCAGGCCTCTGTGAGGCCTTCACTATGCCAAAACGTCCTGCTTGTTTACTTGGTAAATTTTCAACAATCAAAATTCCTTTAACATATTCAGCCAAAGCATATTTATACATTTTTGCAGAAACGTGTTTGGTAAAATGTCTTATTACTTCATCAGTGATTACTGGAAAACTTGACAGAGATTGGCTCCATCGTTTGTGATGCTGTTTAAATGCACTTGCTTGATACTGAGATCACGCACTGTAGATTGAAATTCCCGCCCACTTTTATACTTTATTTAACGCCTACAGGCGGCACCACAGGTATCGCGCATGCGCAGAAAATTAAAGGAAAACCCATGAATTCAAGGCATCCTGACAGCAACACGGTATGTCACAGAAATTCTGCAGCCTGTATTACTGCCCTTTCTGCACACCATACCTAGCAGTCTTGCAGCAGGATAACGCCAGACCGCACGGCATAGCATGTCTGCATGATGTCAACTGCCTGCCATGGCCCGCAGACCTATCGCCAATAGAGCACGTGTGGGACATGTGGGGCATCGTTTACGATACCCCACAATCTCCATGAACTGACACAGCAGGTTCACCAGACCTGGACAGACGTACCCCAAGATGATATTTGCCACCTGTATAATCACCTACACCTGCGGCTGGAACAATGCATCGCTGCTAGAGTTGGTGCCACATCCTACTGATGCCACTTTCCGTTGGGACACCCTGTACAAACGAGTGCACGTCTTGGCTCCATAACGTAATAAAGGTGTGTGTATCTCTTGCTGTATACCTACTTTTGGCTCATTCGGATAACTCCTTGTGGATGGGGCAATTTCATTGCAAAGCAGTGCATATGAAAAACCGGAATGTGGCTCTTTATAATACACGAAAATCCGGCATGCAGCTCTCATTGACCTCAAGCGTGTCCACCCCTGTTCTATACTCAAAAGTTCAAAACAAAGAAATTTTCGCCAATCGTCTGCACTTTAGTTAGCGAGCTGAAGAGAGACACGTTAATCTCTTTGACTCGTTGGCAGAGACTGCCCTATCTATATAGTCATATTATACCCATTTTCTCAGTGTTGACGTGGAAATATATGCTAACTTCAACGAAACAACTTTACTTTTGTAGTAGAGGATGCACGTGATCGTTTGGGTTTGTGTGCTCTGCAATTCTCACAAACTGAATGGGTTATTCACTACTAGGTAATCTCTTGATGCACTTCGCACTCTGCTCTGGATGTCTTGAAGCAAAACTTGGGCATTCATCACATTGTATGGTCTAGCAGTCGCCATTTGCCCAGTTAACATGCTTGCATTGTCGACGGTTACTCACCACTTGATCTGTTTCTCAGTAATTTGCTATCTCTCCATTCTCGTTCAATACTTGTTCATTTTCAAAGATTTTTCAAGTTGCAAGAACTATCAAAGAAAAACTGGGCGTGTCTAATTAAATTTCCGATTTCAATTGTTAGACATCGTTGCTAAGTAAAATTAACAATGTTTAACAATTGAAATTGGAAATTTAACTGGACACGCCCAGTTTTTCTTTCACTGGACAGAGTATAGTATCCCTTGCCATCATTTTTTTTTCGAAATCTGAGGTAAACAGTGACCTTCCTCATGCTTTGAAGATCAAGTGTGCAAAATTTCTTTGATGATCGGAATAAAACTGCAGATTTGTATAAAATACAAACACACCCATACACAAAGATTCATCTTCTGGCAGCTTACATCTTCCCACGTGGGGGAGACAAGCTGATATCGCAGCACACACTATCAATCATGTAAAACATTACCACAGCCCACTAGATAAAGGCCTGAGTGCTGTTTTCAAAATGGCGGCGCTCGCAGGCGGACTATCTGTGTGAAATAAGCTGAAATAAAAGAATTATTTCATAAATTTGCTTTAATTTTCTTACAAATTAATTTAATTAATCTATTACAGGAACTAATTTTTGCAGATTTCTAAAACCATCATATATGGTTTCGAAATTTTTTATAGAGAAGATGCTTTTTCTCTTCCTCCATAGATGGCTCTACTTTGAAAAAAATGAAAGTATATTTATTTGCACGTATGTTGCCAATGTTTTGATTGAAACATAAAGCCATTTAAATAACAAGTTCAAAAACTTAGATTTCGTTAGAAGATTGAAGTAAATTTGTGAAATAATTTTTCTATTTCATCTTATTTCACACTGACAGTCCACCTGCGAGCGCCGCCATTTTGAAAACAGCACTCAGGCCTTTATCTAGTGGGCTGTGACATTACACACAGTGAGTCATATACTGGATTTTAGCGGGCCGTTGATTCTAGGCAGAAGCTCCGTATCAAATAAATTCATTAACGAGGATATCACCAGGTTTTTTGATATCAAACACTCTTCTTTATATATACAGAGTTCAAGTTTATCAAAATATGGCACGAACGAATTGAGTTATTTCATATACGAACGAATATACAAACGATGTGAAGTATTTTCCAATTATATCATAAATTTTTAGTAAACTGTAGGAATTATTCTTAGCCTGTAAAGTTAAAAATACTAATTTTTTATTACTACTCTGACCATGCATGTTCCAAACCAAAGGATCAATACACTAACTTTTGAGAATGCGTAATATGGGATATTGCAGACCAACTTTTATTAAGTGTAAGAGATTTCACAACTTAAGAACAGCTAATTTAGGGCTTAAGATAAACAATATCAACCAAAAGTGGTGCCTAGAAAATGGGCTGATTATTAATAATGGTAAGACTAAGGTTATTACCTTTACTAAGAAAATTAGACCTATTTTATTTTCTTATACTGTCAATGAGACTTTGATCGAAAGGGTTGAAGGTATTCGATATTTGGGGGTATTCCTTGACCGTAAGCTAATTTTTGGTGACCATGTGGATAGATTGTGCAAGAACGCACTATTTAAATCAGGCGTGATTCGTAACCTGACCTCACGCTTTAAATTTGGCAAGATTTTTATTAAATTATTTATTACCCTTATTATACCGGTCATTCGGTACGGAATAGTAATTTGGGGATTTGCATCAAATCATGTCAAGAATAGACTTCATAGTGTATAGTCTATTCGCAAAATTTATTTTTACCGCTTTATTAGAATTGGTATTTACTCTTTTTCTCAGATCATGCAATATTTGAACATTTGTGATTGTGTTGAAATCTTTCATGCAGAGATTTTAAAATTTGTTGCTAATATCATTAATGGAAAGATTGATAGTCCTTTTTGTTTGGCTTACTTAAACTTTAATTGTAATACGCGGTTTAAAAATAGAGAATTTTTTTATATTCCGTGCTTTAATTTTAATTTATTATTCAAAATTTTATCTTATTTTAATCAATTGTATAATGCTAAGAGTAATTTTGATTGTTTTTTATAATACTGTCCAGTTTTGGTCTTTTTATACAGGGTGTTTCAAAATTATGTACAATAAATTTAGTGACATATTCTTCAGGTCAAAAGAAGACGAAAATGTTCTATAGCACTTTGTCTGGAAACGAGTTATTTACGCGATACAGCTAACTAAACCCGTGGCTCCAAATTACAGGAATTGTTCAAAATGACCGCCACCAGCATGACGACCTTGTATCCATTGGCAAAATCGTTGTCGGTGTGGATAGTCCGTTGGGTTCAGTGCCTGAACCAGTTGCAGGTGGTATGGATGCAAAAGCTGACGGTGAAGAATGCACCAAACAGATGAGTGCGAATGTGTACCATGGAAGAAATACGACGGGTGCTTGTCTGTGGTTCATCATGTATGATGTCAATTATCACATCCTCCTCATCCGGAGAATGTGCTACAGGCCGCCCTTGTCCTGTTTGACGGCCAAAGGAACCACGCTCCCTCAAATGTCTGTCGACAGATACAAATGTTCGGTTATTTGGCAAACGTCTATTCGGAAAGCGTTCTTGGTAGAGTCTTCTTGCTTCCACAGCATTTCCGTCCGGAAGACCATACATTAGGTGCATGTCAGTGTATTCTGCACTGGAATACGTGTACATGACTTTTTTTTTTTACGTAAATCGTAATGCGTATGTCAAAGCACGCAAACGATCTGAAATTGATATTCCTAGTGGATGTACAGTAATGGAAACAACCGTACACAACTAATGGAACAACCCTAAAGTAGGTTTAAATGGAACAAACCACTCAACCTAGTGTTGGGTCGAAACGCTGGAACTGCTAAAATATCGTCCGCTAACTACCGTGTTTCCCTACTGTATGATATTGGATTACTCGCAAACAAATAGTTTCCAGACTAAGTGCTATAGAACATTTTCGTCTTCTTTTGACCTGAAGAATATGTCACTAAATTTATTGTACATAATTTTGAAACACCCTGTATAATTATCTAATTCCATCAATAATTTCATTAATATATAATTGTTTTTTTGTGTGTGATTTGTCTTTTTGTTATTGTTCTCGGTGCCTTGGTGGGGATACCTGTGTGGCACCGAGCTATTTTTACCCTTATCTTTGGTAGCAATAAATATATCAATCAACATTAATTTCATTAATAGACGATATTTTAAACTGCGATTTTTAGCCATCCTTTCAGAAATTAGATGAAAGAAATCCCTTTCATTTTCCTTTCTGATTTTGGAATAGATTTATATCAGCGTCTTTATTTAACACGCTTGAATTAATCCACTTGGAAAAAAAAATACATTTTGTCAAATACGAAGGAAAAAAATTAGTTTTTTTTTAATAAGGATTTTTTAAGAAGTGGGAATTGTATTTTTGACAATGACATTCTTACTTATCACAAAATCAAATTATAATTATTAATAACTATACTCTGTCCAACAAAAGTTGGAGTGGGCGTGTCCAGTTAAACTTCCAATTTCAATTGTTAGACATTGTTGCCAAGGTAGAATTAACAATGTTAAACAATTGAAGTTAGAAGCTTAACTGGACACGCGTACTCCAACTTTCGTTGGATAGATTATAGCTGACATGCCCGGCGTTGCTCGGGCTGTTTGTTCGATGAAATTTTCCATTCTAGACGCTGAAAATTAAGCTATAGTCTCTCAAATCATTATGTAGTATTTTTACTTCTATAAACGAAATTTATTAATAATTAATACAGGGTGTGCATGAAAGGTCTGACAAATTTTATCTGTGTATTACCAAAAAACTAATAATGATAAACAAACGAATTTCAAGGGTACGCGACAGCTGGGCGACGGCTAACTGGGCGACAGAAACTTGGTGACTATCGACAAACTTACTGAATTTTAACATCTCAAACATTATAGCTCGTACAGAGTGGAATTTTTTTTAATATTTAAATCAGATCAATATATTAATGAATACATGTCAAAATTTATTACATCTGCGGTTTTAAAATTAAAAATTTATATTTTATGTTCATGTTCACTATTATCTATGCAGTATAAACTTGTATGAAGAAATATTAGAGATATTTTATTTCATTCCAGTCTTTGTATTCTTATGTTCTCTTTTCATTTATCTACTCTTTTTTTCATTGTATTATACATCAGTAATACTCTTATTCTTTTCGTTCATTTTATAGTTTTTAATTATACTTCCTGTATATTTAACAGTTCTTACTTCATTATAAACATCTGTATTTTTATCTGAAAAATAAATTAAGTGTTTTTGTTAAATTTTTTTATCTTTGAAATCCAGTATGATGAATTAGGAAAAAAAAAAGCGTTCGATATATGCATATGATGAAAGGGTGTGTTAAACACAATATTCCAGCACACAATTGATATATGATTAAATTTTGAATACTTGCTCTTAATTTATTTATTGCAATTACTAGAAACTGTATTTTCAAAATATTGAGACCAGTCCGATTGAAACTATTGAGAGCAGTGGACAGGAAGAGAGAGTAGGAGAGATGATGATGACCATATGTAAAGCAAAAAAAAGAGGGAATTTATGAGGGGTGGTGGTCATAAATAGAAAGGCAAAGAGGGAAGAGAGTATTTGTGGAAAAATAAGAGAAATAAAAACTGGCATTCAGAAAAAAAATAAAATTTGTATAATGAAGTAAGAATCGTTAAGTATACAGTACAGGAAGAGAAATGGAAAATTATAAAATGAACGAAAAGAATAAAACTGAAAAAAACAATAGCTAAATGAAAATAGAACATAAGAATACAAAGACTGGAATGAAATAAAGTATCTCTAATATTTCTTCATGCTTGGTTTTACTGCGTAGATAATATTGAACCTAAACATAAAATATAAATTTTTAATTTTTAAACCGCAGATGTAATAAATTTTGACATGTATTCATTAATATATTGATACAATATTAAAAAAAAAAATACGAGCTTCAATTTTTGAGAAGTTAAAATTCATTAAGTTTGTCGATAGAGATTCACTTAAATTTCTGTCGTCCAGTTGACCATCGCCCAGTTAGCTGGTGCCCAGTTGTCCATCGCCCAGCTGTCCCGTTCCCGATTTCAATATATGAAACTGTAACTGAAAAAGTTTTATTAAACCAAATTAATAGACCCCAACGTGTACTCCTTGGGTCACACGGAGCATATCCAGCCGATAATCAATTTCTTGTCATGTTCTTTTGAGCATATTAACATCCACCTCGTTTCACTTCAGTTCCTGCACTCTAGCGGCGAAATTGTGAAACAATAAATAAAACTTTTTCAGTTCCAGTTTCATACATTGAAATCAGCTTCTGTTTATCTTTAATAGGTTTTTGGTAATACACAGATAAAATGTGCCAGACCTTTTATGGATCCCCCGTATTAAGATGTTAAAGTTACAACAGTATGTAAATAGAAGTGCGCCGTCTGGCATCCCATCTAGTGACATTATTTGAAGTCTATTGAAGTTTACGAAAAATAAGAATAACTTCATAAATTGATAAAAAAATACGGCATAAAAAGTACCCTAAATAGGGGACAGTAACCTTAACTACGTACATGGAAAGTTTCGTGGATATTCATTGAGTATTTTCTGAGTTGTAAAAGGACAAACACTCCAACGGACTCTGATAAAATGTTATTTTTTATGTGGATGGATGGAATTATCCTGTTGTGTCAACCGTACAGGTTGAAGGGTAAAGAAATGAAAGTGGAGCATCAATGGTGTTCATAAAATAAATTGGGCTAGTTCGAGTCGGACTCGCGCATCGAGGGTTCCGTATTACCATATATTATATTTACCAAAATATGCCAGGTTCTGGAGGGTATGGCACTGTGTTCTCGTTATGGCTTTTATCTATAATAGTTTAAGTGTCGAAATTTATAAAGTAAGCGCTTTGAACAAAAAAAAAGTTTTCAAATATTAAATTAACAGATCACTTGAAAAAAGATTTTATGTTTGGCGTTTGCACAAGTCCAACTCACACTTGGCCAGTTTTTTCGTTATTTGTTGTAATACTTTAGAATTTGAACTACAATCATGCCAAGTTTGACGCTTGTATGTATAACCTTTTTTACGATAGAATAAATAAAACAACCAAAAAATCAAAAGAAAAAAACATCCTTTTACATTTTTTATTATTTGTTAGACAATCTGCCATCCGCCATAATAACTCTGAAAATTTGAACTGGCTACCTATTCCTTAAGATTATTATCTTACCACACAACAATCCCTGACTTTGGACAGACCAAGAGAATTATTATTTATTTATTTAATTAAATAACAATGACGGAGTATTGTCTTGCCACAACAATCCCTGGCTTCGGACAGATTGTTGTAACTTTCTTTGTTGGCCTCGGACGGACGGACCGATGGATAAGGGAATTAGTATATTAGATATTTCCTTTACACTATTCCAATATTTCAAAGACTACAGAAGAAAATCCCTCCAAATTTTTAAGAAACTTATCCAGGGTGAATTTAATATGGAATTATGCAAACTAAGCACAAAAACCAATTAATATAAAAGTTTTATTGGCAAATTATTAAAATGAGAAAATTCCATAAGTTGTTAACAAAGTGTGAAGAGAACATCCACAATTCGATGATGTTACAAATGAACTGGCTAACGAGTATAACAAAAAGAAGAATATTTACATCAGTGACAATGCTTTCACAGGAATTTATAATTACATAACAAATGAAACATTCAAGTATTCACTGTTTCCATATTAAAACTGTGATATGTAATTATGTAATTCTAAATACAAGCAATCTTAAAACAAAGAATTAAAAAAAAAGTTTTGATTTAATCAAAATTAAACGATAAACTATTTCTATTTTTCATTTCTTTATTTTTATAAGAAATTACAAATTTCAATGTTAACTACACGCTGACAATGACCACAACGGGAGTCTAATGTTACGATACTTTTACCTATGGCGTCTGATAATAATAATAATAATAATAATAATAATAATAATAATAATAAACAATAGTAACAATAAAACACTTTACACCAAACGGAATGTTCAATTTACTGAAACAGAACACTTAAATATTAAAAATAAACGCTGTGTTGATCGCCCAATTCAAAGAATTTTCCCGCTGATGTTATTGTTTTGAGGAACTATCATTACAATTCTTTGAGTTAGCAAATCTACACAATGGATCCAGTGAAATATGTATACAGTATTTAAATATATTTTTTTTAAATATTTGTTTAAAAAATGATTTTAAACCCTGGTTGTGTTTTCTTATTAAAATTAATTCTTCATTTGAGGCACAACACTCAAAGCACCATGGATTGGTTGGATAAAAGGATTGTACACCTTTTAATAATTCATGAAGTACTTACTACATTCCCACTGTTTCATTACATCACATACTTCCACGAGTGTAGAATTCAACATCTACAATGGATGGATATTGAAGATCGAAGTGATATAGTAAATATTGTGAACACACATTTTGTTTAAAATGTCTGTGACAAAGAGGAAGACAAAATATGATGCTGCTGAAAGAAATGAGAATAAGAAATTTAAAAGCAGCAGCATGTTAATTTACAATAAATTCAAAAATAACTATTCAATTTAATTTCAAGAACTGGGGTGAAAAAAAATAAACGTAAAAGCTACAAAATGCACGTCACATTTTACTGCCGTTTCTTCAGAAAATAAATTTAAACTGTGTTCATTTATTTTCAAGAAATGAAAATCATGCTTCAGTTGTTGCAGTTTAACAGTTATGACATCCCTCTTTGGCTTTGTACTTCATCGACGATCCCTATAGCGCCTCTCACTGCTACGACTTGCATGCGACGTGCGTCTCAGGAAATCATCTACTGAACGTTCATACTGTACAAATGAAACATTAATGCATTAACAGATGTTAGCCCACAAAAAACTGTATTTGTAAATCTATGAAGATATTTCAAGAACATTTCATGTTATAACAACAGATACACTTAAATTATATTAAGTTGATCCATAAGTTTGTTCCGTTTTGTATGGCATAGCAAAGCTAAAAAAAAAAAAAAAAAAAAAAAAAAAAAAAAAAAAAAAAAGGGACCAACTTATGCATCAACCTGGTGTTTTATATGAGGCATATTCAGAAAGTAAGTTGAGTTTTGTAATAAATATATATAGACTAATATTTTTTTTTCTCTTTACTATCATACTCTGTATACCTTTAACAATTTTTGCACATACCTTCCAAGTTTATTTAAACACTCGTCATATACTCAATGAGCTGCTGCATGCTCACTTCATAGAAGTCTGCCACTGGTGAGGAAAGCCAAGCATTTTTCATTTCTTCATGATCGCTGAAATACAGACTGCAGATAAACTCCTTTAGATCCCAGAACGTGTGGTAGTCACTGGCTAGACTGTAAGGAGGATAGTCAAGTTGTTTCCAACTAATCAGATCTTTTGGTTGGGAACCACTCGCCTAACAGTCCAGACCTCTCCATCCAGTGATTACCACCTGTTCTGGTATCAAAGAGTTAGTCAGCAGTCTGCATTTCAGCAACAATAAAGAGAAAAATGTGTGGCTTTCCTTACTAGCAGCAGACCTTTATAAAGGAAGCATGCAGAAGATCACTGAGTGCTATGGCAAGTGTTTAACTAAACTTGGAAACTATGTGGAAAATAGTTAAAGGTATATAGAATCTGGTAAAGAAAAAATTTTCAAAATATACAGTGTGATCCAAAAGTGTATTATATTTTCTTATGAAACTAATAATTGTTTTGCTATGATGAATTCTTTACCAAAACAATGTTGCTGGAAAGCAAACACAGAAAATGTTGTTAACACACTTTTGGATCACCCGGTATATAGTAGTTTTGTTTTTATTACAAAACAGAACTTACTTTCTGAATATGCCTCGTAGAATAAAAAGACTCCATAAATGAACAGATGCTAGCAACAAATATTTTTTAAATATGCATTTGAATCAATGATTTCTGAGAGTAGCTTTAAATTAATAATTAATAAAGGCCATTTGATGAAAGAATCAGAAGGTGTACTTGTGCACTGCTTTTGCCATTTTCCCTAGGTGAAACAGGAAACTTAACATGTCTTGTATTTTCCATTCTAGCTGACTATAATATAGAGCTTTGTTTTTTTTATAGATTTGTCAAAGGATTATACCAGGACCTGTGGAATTAACAGGAATCAAAACAAACTTGCAATCTGACCAGTGAAAGTTGAACAGATGCAGCTCCAGATGTTTTGAATTAGCCAATTTGAGAAAGGTAGCATTGTATGATTGATTATGCCAGCTTACCTGTCTGCTTTCCTGGATCGAGGTTCCGAGATTATACTCTGATAGTGAAGATACTCTCTAATTCCATGAGGTTAATGCTTGTTGTTACTGATCAATGTCAACCAAAATCGGAGATAACCTCTAATCCACAGGGAGATGTTAGGGATGTTTTTCTTAGTTTTGTTGGCCCCTCAATTTTTGATTTTTTACAATATCTCCAACTACACGTTTATTCCTTTGATTAAAATTCAAACTCGCAATAAAAAAAAATGATAATATTCTTGCTAACATGCTACCAAGAAAAAGGAAACCACTGTTACACAAAATAATTTAATAACATTAACCAACAATAGCAAAACAATAAAACATTAATAATACAAACAAGTATGTCCATTTCGAGAGCCAAGCCCTCCTCTTCAGTGTGTTTCCACGGCGAGTTCGCCGCTGCTTTCCACGGCGTATATTAAGAATTTTATGTCCGAGTTTGGGGAGGTGCTTGGTATCTACCGTCCTGAGCACCCTGACTGTCCCCGACTCATGACTGGTGACATTTTCTTTGATATGCGCCTGGAAAAGGAGATTCCTGACTCCCTTGTGATGCACGGAGAACGTGTCTTCGTGTCATACAAGGGAATGAGGCAGTGCTGCTGGTACTGCAAAAAATCCTCCCATATCAGAAGAGACTGCCCTCTTCTGAAGAAATGCCAGACGTGTTCTCACATGGTGGGCAAATACCATCGTTGCCCCAGGAGGATGGACGGCTTATCAGCAGCAGGAGTAAGAACGCCTCGACTGAAGATCACGTCAATATGGGATGTTGCCGAGCCACAAGATTCGGTTTCATCGGTGCCACCTCCAGCTAAAGCTTCGGAACCGACACCCTCGCTTCCGTCAGATACAGCGGAGAAACTGCACCCACGGAAGAGGAGGGCTTGGCTCTTGAAATGGACATACATGTTTGTATTATTATTGTTTTATTATTTTGCTATTGTTCCTTAATGTTATTAAATTATATTATTGTGGAACAGTGGTTTCCTTTTTCTTGGTTAGCATATCATCTTGTCCAGAGTTTCTGGCTTATTTACTTTATGACAATATTCTTGTCACCATCAAAGATTAATAAAGTAAACCTTTAAAGAGTCATAATCAAAGTCCAAAAGAAAACACTGGATGGTTATGAAAGCTGAAGGTTAAGAAAAATTTGCATTTAAGGAAGTTCACTAAAAAAGTCGCACG